>OY744554.1:9340244-9352744 GCA_963556195.1 Sepiola atlantica | reverse complement strand
TAGTTAACCAATCAGATTCTGTATTGTTCCCTCAGCCAATCGTTGGGCTTCCCACGAACAAAGGTGTGGTTAGTGTTACTTCCTATATCCTGTTCTATTGTTCTGTTTTCTTATAAATTGGCCTATATCCTGTTTCTTTGTTGTATCAATATAATGAGTGAATTTATTTTAACACGTGGTTCCTTGTATTTCTATTTTAGGCTTTAATTTTTAAATTGTTAGGTTTTTGTTTAGTTTAGTTTTTTACTTATGTGTTTATTTATTTATTTTTATGTATCGTTAGCCTAAGGTAAATTTATTTCTGTGTATGCAGCTGTTTGCTATATCACTTCTACAGTTTAATAGATTTCGGCGGTCTTTAAAGTTTAGGATTTCAAATTTTTCATTCAGACATAATCTACACGGTTCGTCCAAATTTCTACATGTACTGGCCTGTCGTATTATTTTCCATTCAATTATTGGTGAAAATTGATAGATAAAAAATTATATCTCCTTATAAAATTTTATGTGGATATATGAAATAGTAATATATATATATATATATATATATATATATATATATATATATATATATAGTCGGCAATATTTTGGATTTCGTTAGTTTCTCTGGGAATTTAAACTGCATTTTATTCTTATTTTTGTTTAAAATAACTCAAAGCTTCTTTAGACTATATATTGGGTATTTAGATCTGTATGGCTAGGTTTCCTTCCTCTTATCTATTTGCCTTTCTGGTACCTAAGGTACTTAAGCTTTTTTTTTTAATGCAACTTTAATTCCTATATAATTTTATTGCTACCATATCGTAGAATGGTCCTTGGGTGTAGTGTTTAGATAGTAGTAGTAGTAGTAGTAGTAGTAGTAGTAGTAGTAGTAGTAGTAGTAATTTTATTTGATATGCAAATTACCATATCACACAGTAGTCTTAAGGGTAATATATTATTATTAATATTTAATTATTATTATTTATTTATGTATATATTAGTGAAATTTTGAGCTGAATTATTTCGACACTTGATTATTGGGGAAATGGTCGTATAATCAGTACCATTGGAGAGCCATGAATATTATAACTGTCCTGTTTTTCAATCTCCGAAACAGTTACATGGTAAACAGCTGATGATCACCGTGTTAATATTAGACGCTTAAGTTAAGGTCTCCTGTTTTTGTTTCACTATTAGATACTTAATCCCCCTTTTTATTTTATTTACTTACAATTATATTTTTTTATTTTATGAATTTTCCAACGAATGTTAAGTCGGCAATATTTTGGATTTAGTTAGTTTCTCTGGGAATTTAAACTGCATTTTATTTTTATTTTTGTTTAAAATAACTCAAAGCTTCTGTAGACTATATATATATATATATATATATATATATATATATATATATATATATATATATATATATATATATATATATCGGAGGTCACACTATGTCGATTAACAGATCAAAGAAAAAAGATAACATCTTTGTACTTGCCCATGGGGTATATATCGGCAAAATCTGCGGGTAGAAATGCGGAATAAGTATAAAATAATAAAAATGAAGTTGAGGATTTAAATATCGTAAAAAGTCACATAGAGCGCGAGCCGCCATTTTCCGGTGAGAGGAGGACAGACATAAGCAGGGGCTGAAGAGAGTTTGGCACAGGAGACCAAATATAGGTCCGCTTTTGTTTGGGTTGGTTGTTCATATCTTCTGTTATATATATTCCATGAAAAATGCCAGTATACTGAAATCATATGCCATTAATAGGGTTAAGATGAAAATTCATATACACTAAATGTACAAAAGCAAGGAAATTACCAAATTTTTACACTTTTATTGTCATTAAGGGTATGCGAGCACAACAGGGCTATGTATTTTACTGACAGGAATTTTTCTTCAGCGCACCTCACACACTTCATCCACTCATGCATAGAGATTTATACTGTAGTGATGTGATAATGAAATGGTTTGGTTGATATGTAGTCATACCCTTAATTAATGACAATAAAAGTGTAAAAGTTTGGGAATTTCCTTGCTTTTGTACATTTAGTGTATATGAATTTTCATCTTAACCCTATTAAGGGCATATGATTTCAGTATACTGTCATTTTTCATGGAATGTCACTACTTTTGTAAAGGCTATGCCTCAATACAATGCCTTCTCATAAGGTTTTTTGGAATTTTCTGGAAAACTAAGGTATATGGTAAACTGAAATAAAAATGCCATCAACTAGACCCTAGAACCTCTATCTCTGCCAAAAATCAGCTGAATCCATCAAATAGTTGATGAGATACAGGGTGGCACATACGTACGTACGTACACACAGATAACATGATTTCATGATTGAACTTTCTGGATCTCTGGGTTGCCTTGACTAATGATGCTGAAATTCTACACGCTTATAGAACCTATCAAATAAAAATTTTGTGCAAAGTTTTAACTAATTTGGTTTATTGGTTGTTGAGTTATGATTGATCAAAGAAATGAGATTTCCAGCATAGGCCGTTTTTGAAGTCTATTAAGGGATAGAGTGCTCTCGCGCCTCTCTTGATTATATATATATATATATATATATATATATATATATATATATATATATATATATATATATATATATATAGTCTAAAGAAGCTTTGAGTTATTTTAAACAAAAAGAAAAAAAAAAAGGAAAATGCAGTTTAAATTCCCAGAGAAACTAACTAAATCCAAAATAGTGTAGACTTAACATTTGTTGGAAAATTCATAAATAAATAATATATAATAGTAAGTAAATAAAATAAAAAGGGGGATTTAGTATCTAACAGTGAAACAAAAGCAGGAGACCTTAACGTAAGCATCTAATATTAACACGGGGATCTTCAGCTGTTTACCATGAAACTGTTTCGGAGAATTAAAAACAGGACATATATATATATATATATATATATATATATATATATATATATATATATATATATATATATATATATATATATATATATATATATATATATGAAGCTTTATAACTAAAAGATAACTTTTAGAGAATTAGACCTATTGTGAGATGAGGAAAGCTCAATATACTGGATAGAGCAATTGAAACACACCCGTTTGAACTTTTAAAAACTTTTTAAAAAGAAAATTTTTTTTTTAACTTTTTCCAAATTTTGAATATTGACTGTTCTTATCTGTCAACTTATCAATCTCTACTTCCTCTGATGATAAAATTTTGATCTTTGAAAAGCCGGGCTTAAGGAATGCAATTGAAAGAGAAGAAGAAGAAATATTTTTATTTACTAAATGCTCCTTGTTCTGAACAACTGAAGATATTGATCTGTTTCAATTTACAGGTCTAATTATTTTTCATTGACTCACCTTATTTCCGAAACAGTTTTTCATGGTAAACAACTGACGATCCCTTAAAATAGTGTTAGAAATAAACTAATATAATAACTGTAAAAAATAAATTGACTTACATGAATGATTTTCCACTGGAAGATTTGGGACTATAAGTTTGTTTTTTTAATATAATTTTAATGGTTGAAAAACTTCCGAGACTATATATATATATATATATATATATATATTGGTACTGAAAGATTAGTACAACATTCGTACCGTCGGTTTCAAGCACAGAAGGACTCAGTTATCCGGCTCTCTTCAGCTACTGTAGTCATCAGTTTCGGAAATGTTAAGTCACGTGTCACTCTCGTTTGGACGCGTTATTTGCTTAGAGTGTTGTGTATGTTTGTTTAATTTTAGTGTAAGGAAGGTTTAATAAGTTTTTTTTTTAAAAGGGGGGGGGGTGAAAAGTAACAGTTGAGATTTAAACGGGAGAAGATTTCAAGAGATATAAAAAAAATATTAAAAAAATATTAAAAAAACAAATTAAAAAAAAAAAACAAATTTAAAAAATAAAAAATAAAAAAATAAAAAATATTTCATCGGTACGAATGTTGTACTAATTTTTCTGTACCGAAATAAATAAATATTATGCTCTTAATTTTTAATTTTTAACTTTAATTCTTAATTAATCGAGCACTATGCTGGGATTTTTCCTGCTACATTACAAAGAAGTTATATATATATATATATATATATATATATATATATATATTCATAAAAATTTATACTTATATATATATATATATATATATATATATATATAAGTATAAATTTTTATTTATACAAACATTATTGGTTACATATGTGCATACATGTTTCGGTTGCACTTTTCCAAGAAAGTCAACCTCATCAGACCAAGAATTTTAAAGATAGAAAATTCTTCAAATCCATCCATTCCTGAAATATTCTTGGTCTGATGAGGTTGACTTTCTGGGAAAAGTGCAACCGAAACATGTATGCACATATGTAACCAATAATGTTTGTATAAATAAACATTTATACTTATAAACAGCTCTACTTGGTATTGAGCACTTTTTATAAACACTTGAGTTTCTACGGATTTACATTTACAGAAACTAATACAATACATGTACGATATATATATATATATATATATATATATATATATATATATATATATATATATATAAATATATATATATATATTTGTCGCTCCTTAATTATTAGTAGAGCACTTTAGTGGTAGTGCAAATACAGCGTGACGTCATTTGCATCATTCCTTAATATAAGTAGAATGCCTGTGTCGTCATCGCCGCTTATAAATGTATTTAATCTACCACAGTTTATCAGCCGTTCAGATATTGGCCGCGAGGTTTAATACGTTGGGTTGGAGTTGAAAAATACTTATAATCCAGGGTTTCGAATCGTGTGACCGGTAGTGAATAGTCATACTTCTACGCTGAAGAGTCTTGATTGAAAAAAGATGAAACGTATACGTCCGTAGATAATAAACAACAACAAATATTTTCATATATATATATATATATATATATATATATATATATATATATATACTACTCTCTCTTTACTCCTTCTCTTCCCCCCCCCCCTCTGTCTGTATACTCGATTTCGTTGTCTCTTCTTTTCTCGTCTCTCTCTCTTGTTTTTCATCTCCCCTCTCTATCTCCCTCCTCTAATAGTTTTCTTTCTGCCTATTTCTCTACCTCCTCTTTCTCACGAAAACGCCATTTCAAACTTAAGCGTGACAGACAGACAGACAGATGAAAACGACACCGTACATCCTTTTTTCTTTCTTTCTCTCTATATATAAGAGCTCCGTAGAAGCTTGTAAACCAATGAAAGAAAAAGAAGAAGAAGAAGAAAGAAAGCAAGTAAAAAGTAGAAGCGCCACCTACCAGAAGTTTTCGTAACTAACAAAACACCCGCGAACGAAACGGCGAACCGGATGTTATCACAACTTTTGACTGAGTCGCATTAAACAAAAGTAGACACGGCTTCGAAACTTTTTTTCTTCTTAGCGGACGAGGAGTGGAAAACTTCTTTCTCATTCGTAACGATCCGTACCTCCCCCGTCTCCCCCTCCCCCCTCCCCCTGTACCAAGTATCAAATCAAATCGAATCGACTATACTAGCAATCAGCGCGTTTGTCAGTCGGGGAAGGGAGCGGAGTGTAAAAAAAAGAAAGAAGAAAAAAATTTCCGCGTTCGATTCGTGTTATGAATAAGTTAGATACAAGTCTCGTTATATTCCTATTCGGATGGCCATTGTGGTTAAATAAGTGGACCTAACGCAGAGATCGAACCTGCATTCATCGGCGTTGAATTCAACATCTAATCCGTTGCAAAAAAAAAAAAAGAATTTTAAAAAAAGGAAAAAAAAAAAAGCACACTCGAATCAAATGACGGTTGCTTGTTGTTTAAAAGACCACAGATCAATAGAAATTAGGGAATAGTCACCACTCGTGGATTGGAAGTACATTGCACTCTTTGCGCGGTGTAGAGGGCGTCTTCTTTGCTGTCTATCCAACTATCTGTGTTCGTATCTATCCGTTAAGGTCTCGTTACATGAGTATACCCTCCCTCCTCCCTCCCTATCTATCTATCTATCTATCTATCCCAGTCCTTTCATATATATATATATATATATATATATATATATATATATAGAGAGAGAGAGAGAGAGAGAGAGAGAGAGAGAGATAGATAGATAGATAGATAGATATATCTGTATAGATATATATGTATATATAGATAGATATATATGTATATATAGATAGATAGATAGATAGATAGATATATCTGTATAGATATATATGTATATATAGATAGATAGATATATCTGTATAGATATATATGTATATATATATAGATAGATAGATATATCTGTATAGATATATATGTATATATAGATAGATAGATAGATATATCTGTATAGATATATATGTATATATATATAGATAGATAGATAGATATATCTGTATAGATATATATGTATATATAGATATAGATATGCATATATGTATAGATATATATGTATATATATGGATATAGATATGTATATATATATATATATATATGTATATATATGGATATAGATATGTATATATATATATAGATATATATATATATAGAGAGAGAGAGAGAGATATGTATATATATATAAAGATATGTATATATATATATATGTATATATACAGATATATATATATGTATATATATAGATATATTTATAGATATATGTATATATATATGTATATATATAGATATATGTATATATATAGATATATGTATATATATATGTATATATATATATATGTATATATATAGATATATGTATATATATATGTATATATAGAGATATATAGATATATGTATATATATGTATATATATATAGATATATGTATATATATAGAGAGAGAGATATATATATATGTATATATAGAGATATATATGTATATGTATATATAGAGATATATATGTATATATATATATATATAGAGAGAGAGAGAGAGAGAGAGAGAGAGAGAGAGAGAGAGAGAGAGACTCAAATATGAAACTAAAAGTCAACTTTTAGTAGAAAGAACCTATAGTGAAATGGTTTAAGCTCAATATACGAGATAGAGCAATTATAAAGATAGATAGACGAAGATAATAAACAAGCACGAATGTCCAAATTTATTTCAAACTATTATGTTTATTATTCTTTCCTTAAGCCAAGGCTTTTCAAAGATCGAGATCTTATCATCAGAGGAATTATACAGATAGATAAGTTGGCAATAGAAAAGCCAAAATTCAACATTTGAAAAAATATTAAGAATATACCTTGCATTGAACAATCGAAGTTTGAAATAAATTTGCTTTGCTTGTTTATCACTCTTCGTCTATCTATCTTTATATATATATATATATATATATATATATATATATATATATATTTCTTATACAAGTCTTTTTTGTATTAAAATCAAATAATTTAATAAATGTTCCATAGGTTTCAGGTTTCACGAACGTTTTTCGATTCTTCGTCGAATCATCCTCATGTGTCAAAAGAAAATGAGGAAAAAAAACTGGAGAAGATATATATATATATATATATATATATATATATATATATATATATATATATATATATATATATATATATATATATATAGGGTGGGCAAAAATAAGGGTCCTATTTTTAAAAATTCATAACTTTTTTATTTATTGATTTTTTTTTGATTTTTTAGAATAAGTAAAGGCCCCCTTCCGAAGCAAGCATGAGCCGTATTAGCCCTAAGGAACGTACCCTCATTTAGAAAACATTATTTTTGCTTAAAAAACTCAAAACAGTGTAAAAAACAATACTTTAGTTTTTGTAAGTTTTAAGAAGTGTTTTTCGGCTAAAATTTGTTTTGTTTATTTCAAAAAATCTCGGAAGGGTCAGTCTACACACACATAAAGTTTGGTGAGTTTAACTTTTATTTTGTGGAAGTTATTCAAATTCAAGTTATTCAAATTTAAAGATAGGACCCTTATTTTGGCCCACCCTGTATATATATATATATATATATATATATATATATATCTTTTTATTCGGGTTTCTCCCCCCACCCCCACTCTCTGTCTCTCGCTTTACTCTCCTCTCTCTTTTCTCCCTCTTCCTCTTTCTCCCTATCGCTCTCACTTTTTGCTATTCTCGGATATATATATATATATATATATATATATATATATATATATATATATATATATATATATATATATATATATATATAAGAAAAAGAATATGTTAAGAAGAAAAAACTCAAGCAAACATTTTTAAGCCATTTCCACTATAATTTTTTTTTTTTTAAATAAATAATAACATTTTTTGATTTCATATAATTTTCTATTTCTAAATCCGGGGAGGGGGTAGAATCGAAACTGCACACTCTATGTTTTCCAATTAAAATGCACTTAGCTTGACGATTCCCTACATGGGTGAAACGCGGACGCCTCTGTGTAGCTTAGTTGCCATAAATATATTTTCATAACTTACTACCTAACTTTACTCAGGTATTGAGTACTGTTGAAGTTAATACTGAACATCGATACATAACATGTATCTCCTTATAATATTGTATGTGGGCACATAAAATTATATATATATATATATATATATAAAATTTAAAGTTCATATTTTTTTAAGCATCTAATTGAAATTTTAAAAAGAATAAGGTAAAATAAATACCTTTGAAGCATTTAAATATTTATTTTACCTTATTCTTTATTATATATATATATATATATATATATATATATATATATATATATATATATATATATATATATATATGGTTGTTGTGTTCTCAATGTCATTCGAATGAAACTCCAGTGTTTATAAAGTAGAGTGCTAAATAACAGGTAGAGTTGTATCACAGTATGATTTTTTTTTATTAATAAAAGCATTATTGGCTGCATATGTGCATACATGTTTCAGCTGCGACTTTATTCATAGTATAGCTTCTTCAGGCTATATGTACTTAACTTTAAATTATATCGACCGTGGAAACTAGATTTTTTTTCTTCTTTTTTTAACATAGTTCACCCCAAACAAGGCAGACGTAAGGGGCTACAGAGAAAAAAATAAAAGGGAAAAGGTTGGGGGGGTCAACCTAAATTGGGATCTACGCAGCGAGGTATCGGCTTACATTAGTTTTAAATTTCTGCATGTCAGTACTGTCGGGGAAACAGGGAGCAGGGAGGGAGTTCTAGAGGCCAGAGAAAAAGAAGCTATTTGAGTAGAAGGCTCTCCGGCATCTGGGGACCTCCACAGGGAATGGATGAGATTTAGTTGATTGTCGAGTTAGTCTAGTAAATTTACGTCGAGGGGCACCAGAGTAGCCAATTCATCGTAGCATAATCCATTGAAGTATTTGTAAAACAAGCACAAGGATGCTACATTGCGGCGATGGGACAGGGACTGGAGCTTGGTTGACAGTGAGGGACCTATTAGGTTGGCGATTCTTTTGGGACCTTGTCAAGGAGGGAGGGAGACTAGTAGATGATGCACCAGCCCAGATGTGACAACAATACTCCATGCATGGGCGAATGGTGGCTTTGTAGAGATACAGGATGATGTCAGGTGAGAGGAGTCCACTAGCACGGTAGAGGGAGCCAACCTTCTTTTCGGCAGCCTTGGCAATGTCTTCGATGTATTTGTTCCAATTCATGTTAATTGTGAAAGTTAGGTCGAGGAGTTTGAATGATGAACTCTCAGGTAGGGTGTTATTTGCCATGACAATCGGTGGTTAGAGAGGTTTCTTGTAGTTATTGAAGGAAAGGAGACTTTGAATAAAGTTGCAAATAAAACATGTATGCACACATGCAGGCAATAATGTTTTTAATAATTAAAAATTATACTATATATATATATATTACGCTCCTCGTAAAATAAGTAGAGCACTCTAAATGGTAGTACAAACACAGCATGACGTCACTTGCTTTATATGCATCATTCCTTCTTTAATAGAAGTAGAATGCCTCGACATCAAGCCGCTTTTATATGTGTTAAATTATCATTGTTTATCGGCTATTCAAATATTGGGCGCGCGGTTAACGGCGTTGGATGTAAGTTGAAAAATACTTGTAATCCAGGGTTTCAGATCGTACGACCGGTAGTGAATAGTCATATCTCTATGCTGATGAGTCCTGATTGAAAAGGGACGAAACGTATACGTACATAGATAATAAACAACAACAAATATTTTATTTATATATATATATATATATATATATATATATATATATATATATATATATATATATAATGAAAATAATATTTATTTATACAGAATTGTCCAAAGCTCTTGCTTGATGGAGCACCTTAAGTAGGTGAACAACCGACAGTCCTTTATAGGGTAAATGCAATACTTGAGTTCTGTTGACAGTTTGTTAATATGCCTGCTGAATTTGGCATTTAGACGTTAATTTACTCTCCCATTTCTACTGAGTCAAGGATGACTTTGGTATTGGGGTTCGAATCGTGTGATCGGCGGGGATTGTCTCCTACCATACTGATGACTGCAGGGAAGCATGAAACACATGTGTGTATGGGTGAATTGGAAAATAATATTTATTTATGAATAATATATATATATATATATATATATATATATATATATATATATATATATGGGAAAATGAAAAAGGAAAACCAAAAAAATGGATGTTTTTTATGTGTACATCAACGTTTCGTCTTTATTTATAAGACTTCATCAGGATGATAATGTAGAGAAAAAATTTCATGCAAGTACAGATACATGTAGGGTAGACATATTGGGAGGAAAAATAAAATAAAATAATGGCCACTACTGGGTGGACGTCCGTACTTGTTGGAGAATAAAAATGAATGTTGAAGAAAATGAGTGGGGAAAAAATGGAAGGATGGGGTGAGCAAGGACTACTGTGGCTGGTGGTAAGAGAAAGAGGTGGGGGATGAGCAGGGGTAAAGTGGATGGCAGAGAGGGAGTGGAGGAGAGGGGGAGGGAGGTGTTTGACCAGATGGCTGCGGTCAAGATTGAAGGGGAAAAGTAAGTTGGAATGTTTGTGTATATATATATATATATGATTATCTTTATTTATTCATACATGTACATAATCTGCGACACTGCATGTCGATGTTATCAATCAACATCTGTTAAAAGCTGGAAGAATAATAATCTGATCCTTCCCTTCGGTCATATTTGGAAAGAATCTTTCCAAATATGACCTGATGAGATCTCAGCTTTTAACAGCTGCTGCTGATCGATAGCATCAACAACCATTTGTAGATGTCTGTGTGAATAAAAATAATCATAATATAAAAGCTCTATTTGATATTGAGCACTTTTTATAAGCCCGGTTGAAATTCTTTGGATTTTTATCTTGTGGATGTTTACCTTGCCCGAGAGAGAGAGAGAGAGAGAGAGAGAGAGGGAGGGGAGAGAAAGAGAGAGACAGAGAGAAATATAGACTATTTAGCATCGAATACTAAGAGAAAAGAATATTTTAACACTATCGCCTCGCCCACTTAACTGTGCTGATTAGTCGATATATATATATATATATATATTTGGATGTTCTTCCGTGAACGAAACGGTTGGTACACACACACACACACACACACACACACACACATATATATATATATATATATATAGAGAGAGAGAGAGAGAGAGAGAGGGAGAAGATATATATATATATATATATATATATATAGATAGATAGATAGATAGATAGATAGATAGATAGATAGATAGATAGATAGATAGATAAATAGATAGATAGATAGATAGATAGATAGATAGATAGATAGATAGATAAAAAAGAGGGATAAACATGTACGAATGCCAAATCTATTTCAACTTCGATTGTTCAATGCAAGGTGTACTCGGTAAAAACATGTTTATTATTATTTCCTTAAGCCAAGGCTTTTCAAAGATTAAAATCTTATCATCAGAGGAATTACATAGATAAGTTGGCAGCGGAAGAGCCAAAATTCAAAATTTGAAAAAATATTAAGTGATGGAGAGTGAGAATGTGCGTGTAAAAAAGATATGGGGTATTTCCAGTTGGTAAATGTCCGTTGATAAGGTGTCCAGTGAAAGGAGATTTTAAGATGGAAAAGAAGGGTTTTTTGTGAAGGCAGCATTGAAAAGATTCAAGAATGAAGTAAATCTAATAGAAAGATGTTTAGTTCAATTTCTCCTTTCACTGGACACCTTATCAACGGACATTTACCAACTGAACAGCCCTAAGCCTAACCCTAAGCCTTATCCATCTATGTAATTCCTCTGATGATAAGATTTTCATCTTTACATTGAACAATCGAAGTTGAAATAAATTTGTCATCCGTACATCTTTATCTCTCTTCTTTCATCTATAAATATAATTGCTCTATCTCGTATATTGAGCTTAAACCATTTCACAATACGTTCTATCTACTAAAAGTATACTTTTAGTTTGATATTTTTTATATATATATATAATTATTTTCATTTATACAGACATGTACATAATCCGCGACACTGTCATGTCGATGTTATCGATCAACAGCTGTTAGAAACTGAGCTAGCTGTTAGAAACTGAGCTCTCACCAGACGGAGAGAAAATCTGATCCTCGGATCATATTTGGTTCTTTCG
>OY744554.1:9298660-9337544 GCA_963556195.1 Sepiola atlantica | reverse complement strand
TTTCTGTACCAAAATAAATAATATTACGCTCTTAATTTTTAACTTTAATTCTTAATTAATCGAGCACTCTGCTGGGATTTTTCCTGCTATATTACAAAGAAGTTATATATATATGGGAAAGGAAAAACCAAGAGATATTTTTTATATATTCATCAACGTTTCGTCTTTATTGTAAGACGTCCTCAGGATGATAATTTTAAGATAAATGTCATGCAAGTACATCGAAATATTGGGTTGACATGATGGGTTGATGAGAGAAAGTAGTAGCCGTGGCTACTAAGAGCGCTGGACCAAATATCATGTGAACCCAATATTTCGATGTACTTGCATGACATTTTTCTTAAAATTATCATCCTGAGGAAGTCTTACAATAAAGACGAAACGTTGATGAATATATAAAAAATATCTCTTGGTTTTTCATTTTCCATTACGTCGGATTACTCTCCTCCTTCCTTTCTCATATATATATATATATATATATATATATGAATGAGGGTTGCTAAAGATTGTTCGATCCAAGAACTTGATGGATCATACGCCAAGATGCTATGCGTCGTCAACAACATATCGTGGCGAACCATGTGTAACAATCATAAAGCTGTACGGTTTCTTTTCTACGCAAATCTGCCGTTGTTTAACGCTGACTTTCGGCGCTGACTGGACATGTATCTCGACATGTTGAAGAAATGCTCCTGTGGTCTCCAGAAGTCAAGTATCAGGTTAGGATGCCTCATATTACAGATTCTTCTGGAGAAGGACACTGGCCTCTTGGGATTGGAGCTTCTGGCCGCAATAAGTGAGCAAGCATCATGGTTCACTAACATATGGTGTAAACATGCATGTGATGGCATGTTTGCGATGCATGCACATAAAAAAGCTTGCTGCAAGTGAGAAGTATTTAGCTAAATAGAGAAATCACCCAAGATATGGGAAATATCTCTGATTTTGGGTTTGGCCACCCAGAATTTGATTTGGCCATTTTAAAAAGGTTAGCACCTCTTTAAACGGGGTTTCATGCTGAGAGCAAGGTAGTTGAGTAAAATAGTGATTAACTTGATATGAGACCCCCTAGACAGTAGGTTTTTTGATGTCCATAGATTTGAAGCAGATTAGCATTTTCAAGTGGATCCTGACTAGCCATTATCTCAAGTGGTCTTTTCTGGTATGGTCCCAGAATGTCTCTATATATTGCAGAAGATGGGTAGGTGGGGGGGGGGGGGGTAAGTCAAAGTTGGCCCTCTGAGTATCTCAGGGTCAGTTTGGTTTTCTGAGATCGGACAGTTGGGTTTGTGTGCCTCTCCGAGCAAGATGGACCCTTTTCATGGTTACCGACTCAGCGGTTGATGAAATTACTTTTTGAAGTATATAGGAATCTTGGATGAAAAAAATGGACAGCATTTGGTAAAATCAGTTGCAAAAGAGAGAAAATAGAGAGAGAGAGAAAGAAAGAGAGAGAGAGAGAAAAGAGAGAGAGAGAGGAAAGAGGAGAGAAAAAAAGAGAAAGAGAGAGAGGAAAGAGAGAGAGAGAGAAAGAGAGAGAGAGAAAGAGAGAGAGAGAAAAAGAGAAAGAGAGAGAGAAAAAGAGAAAGAGGGAGAGAGAGAAAAAGAGAGAGAGAGAGAAAAAAGAGAGAAAAAGAGAGAGAGAAAAAAGAGAGAGAGAGAGAAAAAGAGAGAGAGAGAGAGAAAAAAGAGAGAGAGAGAAAAGAGAGAGAAGGGGGAGAGATGGTTGTTTTGTTTTATGGCATATCAACCCTTTTCTGGGCAATTTAATGCCGAATCTGGTCATTTTAGTAAAAGTTTTTATGCTTTAAGTTCTTTATATCTTCAAATATTTATTCACTGTGTTTGGTTTGGTTGTTTTGTAGATGAAAAATGTTTGTTTTTTTAGCTTTACAGAACATGATTAGTTTTGCAAAGGGAAAGGAAAAAACAATAACATCAATGTTTGGTGTATTTTAAGTCAGGAAACCGGTATCTTCAGACAGCCTGATCTGGTAGCACCAGGAGAGAGGGGAGGGTAGGTAGAGGGAGGGGAGAGAGAGAGAGAGAAGGAGAGAGAGGGAGATAGAAAGAGAGAAAGATAGCCATCATCTCAGGTGGTCTTTTTCTGGTATGGTCCCAGAATGTCTATATGTATTGCAGCAGATGGGTGGGGGGGGGGGTCGTAAGTGAAAGTTGGTCGCTGAGTATCTCAGGGTCAGTTGGGTTTTCTGGGGTCAGACAGTCAATTGAGTTTATCTGCCCATCCAAGCAAGATGGGTCCTTGGGACTCTAAGCGATTGGACTTGTGTTTGCTTTGGTCGGGTAAAAATTTCTCATTTGCAAGCCTGTTATTCAAGGAAGACATAAAGCATCATCGTAACCTCTAAACGAATAAAATTTTGTTGCGATTTTATTTGGAAGGAAAATTCTTCTGTTGTAGCACTCACTGAAACCAAATTGACACTGCGACCGGTGTCGGAATCGAACAACGACTATCACAAAGAGCGGATAATCACGGCCCGTTAAGTGAACTCGCACAAATGCACATTAACAAATGATTACTTTTTGGACAGACATACATGTGTAAATAATTAAATTCTCTTCAACTTTCTTTGGAAATAATCTTTCTATATATAAAGTTATGTATGTGTACAGGATTCACTCCTAACTAATGAATTAATAATTATGAATTTTCTGTCGAGAATGGCGAAATTTATGAAAATTCTCAAATATAAGATTAAAAAAAAAAAAAATTTTTTTTTTAATTTTCACATTAAACATTTTTTTTTTTCAGAATTTTCCATACACAAAAGTTGACGTCAGCACGATAATTGCGAATGTTCTGTCTAGAATGGCGAAATTTATGAAAATTCTCAAATATAAGATTAAAAATAAATAAATTTTTTTTCAAATTTTCACATTAAAATTTTTTTTTTTCCAGAATTTTCCATACACAAAAGTTGACGTCAGCACGATAATTGCGAATTTTCTGTCTAGAATGGCGAAATTTATGAAAATTCTCAAATATAAGATTAAAAATAATACATTTTTTTTTCAAATTTTCACATTAAAATTTTTTTTTCCAGAATTTTCCATACACAAAAGTTGACGTCAGCACGATAATTGCGAAGGCTTGTGAGTTGGATGGTTACAGATAGTAGCGATGACATCCTGCCAGGAGATTTTCTTCTCATTTTCGTAAGTAGCTCATGAACTTTACGACAGAAATATACTCTTTCAGAATTGAAAAAAAACTCTTACGTGACTTACACATTTTTTTTATTTCAAAATAACAGACTTTAAAAAAATCTTACTTAGAAACAAAAATTAGCTCAAGCAATGGTGCATCAAAACCAGCGTAGGCGATAGTTGCGTGAAGAAAGTCACTTTGTGCCACCATGGCTAAGGTGCAACGAAAATATGATGTGGAAAAAGGTTAGGGTTATATGAGAAGAAACTGACTTCCAAACTAACCTATCTCTGACCAGATCTTTATTTATCCCTCTTTCTCTCAAATTGGTATAACTTGATAAGTAGTTATAAATACAACGTTTGAGACATAAAGGAGAAATTTAATGAAATATTCGAATGTCTATGTATCTTGCATAGAAATCAAGTGAAAGGGGCCCCTTGATTTCTGAGAATTTCGACTGAAGTAAAATGAAGAAAAAAAAACTAAAAAAAAAAAATAAGTGCAAGTTTTGTCCCACAGAAGTAGAGAGTGTGATCCACCTGCCATCCAGTTGTAAGGTTCTCCAAGCAACTGAAAAAAGGATCGCTCACAAAAGCCGTCAGAAATACACCAAGACCTTCCATTCCAGAAAACTGGAAGAATGGGCCAACCAACAACGTGCTAAGTATTTCCTAGGTGAATTATCCCAGGAATATATAGATAAGGAAAGCTCTGTAGACTGGCTTAAAAGAGGATCTCTCCACTATGATCAGGAGAGAATGATAGTGGCTGCCCAAGATCGAGGCTTGATGACCAATGCCTTTAAAAAGATGAGTGGTCTCAGCAACAATAACAAGTGCAGGTTCTGCCACACAGAAGTGGAGAGTGTGAACCACTGACATCCAGTTGTAAGGTTCTCCTGGGGGATGGCTATTATACAATGCGACACAACGGAGTGTGTAAATATCTTCACTGAACCATCTGTAAAAAGTTGAATATCCAGTGTAGCAGCAAGTCGTGGGAGCATATACCAGAAAGAACAGCTGGAAATAATGTATACACCATCCGCTATGACTATGAAATCTCTACAGCTGCCTACCTAGAAAACGGAGCGGTTAAACCTGACATAGTGATATGGGACAAGAAGGAGAAAGTAGCAACCCTAGTTGAAGTCAGTGTCCCTAATGATGCAGGATTAAACAGAGCTGAAAGGGAAAAGATTACTAAGTACCAAGGTCTTATGCACGACATGAAAAGAAACTGGAATCTCAGAAAGATCTCCTTGATTCCAGTAATTATAGGAGCAACCGGACTCATAAAAAAAGAATTTCAAAAACTACCTGGCTAATATAACCGGTGAACCAAGTGCAAGAAAGATACAAACAATTCTGCTTTAAGGGGCGGATAGAATCTGATATAACTTGGTAAGTCGTTATAAATAACAAAATAACCCAGAGTGTAAAGGTCTTAAACTAGTACGGTTCATTCCAACGTATATATCTTGTACAAACAATAGTAACTACAGGTAATCCTATAGAAATGAACAGAATACAATCGAATCCTCCATACTACTGTTCGTAGTCGTATTTATTGTCCAGATTAGTTCACTTATTTAGTGACCGAGGGGAGTCCGGTATATCATCACAACAGACTGTACTAGTTAAATTCACCCATCTCCCGCCAGAATATTGTCTGTGGCCCGAGAAATCTTGATTTTGAATAAGGTCGTTGCTGACACATGTATGCGCATATGTAGCCAAAAATATTGTTATAAATAAGAATGTATTGTATATACATTATATATATATATATATATATATATATATAGTTGATATACCTGAGAGTGTAGACGTCTTAAAATAGTACGGTTTATTCCAACGTACATATCTTGTACAAACAATAGTAACTACACATAATCCAATATGATTTAACAGAATACAATAAACGTCTGTTTTTCAAAATTTTAACCTATCTCTGAGCAGGTCTTTGTTTTTCAAATCTATCCTTATCACTTCCTTCCATGTTTTTCCGTCTTTTTCTCAAATCTATCCTTATCACTTCCTTCCATGTTTTTCCGTCTTTTTCTCAAATCTATCCTTATCACTTCCTTCCATGTTTTTCCGTCTTTTTCTCAAATCTATCCTTATCACTTCCTTCCATGTTTTTCCGTCTTTTTCTCAAATCTATCCTTATCACTTTCTTCCATGTTTTTCTTTGGATTCAACTGACCCTGCTACCCCAACTGTTCTACATCTACTATCTCTGGTCAAAAAGTCAAGATAAAATAAATTTAAATGTTTTTTAATATATAAAAAATATTTTCATCTTAAAATGTGGTTAACAAAGGCATTTTGTCTGTTTTTCAAAATTTCAAATTTCTTAAAAGATGCTTTTAAGAAATTTTTTCCAATTTTATTAAGCTATAAGCGTCCACGCGCTCCTCGAAAAAAAAAATAATGGTAAAAACTTTAATTTTGGTGAGAAACACAATTTCTTTCTCTGAATATGGACATGTTATTGTCCGAAATTAATAAGAAAAAAAGTAAATATAAAAAAAATTAAATGATTTATTTGTATACCAAAAATATGTATGTGTTTGAGGTGGGCAGAAACTATTGTATGCCAATAAAAACTTTTTTTTGATGAAATCTGGATAATAAAGAGAATGTTAAAAAAAAAAAATATTTTGAAGCCTGATCAACGCAGAAAATTTGTGTTCTTAAAATAAATTATTTATTTATCTTAAAAACTTCTTTTTTTTTGTTTAAACTTGAGTACTTTCGGTACAAGATACCTTCATCGGACACATAGTCATTTTCTTTTTTTTTCCTCTTTTTATTTCTTTCTGACTGAGACATTTTCCCAGTCAAGTTGAAATTCGTCTGATGTTGTTGACGACGAAATTTAGAAATGTCTATTTTTTTTAAGTGAAATATTTTTGAAAATCAACAATCGTGCAATTTAAACGAAAAAAATCATTCATTTATTTTTTTTTTTTGCGAGCTTTCGTTGTAGAACAAATTTGTCAGGCGAGACTATCTTATATATATATATATATATATATAATCAAAAATATAATGAAAATAATTCAGATTTCATCCAATAACTTTATTATCAGACAATTGTTTCTGCCCATTCTGAAAATATATACAAAATATTATAAACACTTACGAAAAGGCTTCATCAGTGTACATTCGCGACAATCGGAGATTAATTGAGAATTGAAACTGTATGATATAATGTTTACCCTATAATGAAGGGGGGGGGAAGGAGAAAGAATGAAGAAAAAGAAAGTCGGAGGTTACATCGGCAGAAACGTTGAAATCAAGATGAGAATAGTCGTCCAAATAATACAAATTATTAATCCTTATCTTCATCCCGATAATTCCGAAACATAAACAAATTATTCCAGACATGAAAAAATTATTCCAGAACATAAAAAAATTATTCCAGAACATAAAAAAATTATTCCAGAAAATAAACAAATTATTCCAGAACATAAAAAAATTATTCCAGAACATAAAAAATTATTCCAGACATGAAAAAATTATTCCAGAACATAAACAAATTATTTCAGAACATAAAAAAATTATTCCAGAACATAAACAAATTATTCCAGAACATAAACAAATTATTCCAGAACATAAACAAATTATTCCAGAACATAAACAAATTATTCCAGAACATGAAAAAATTATTCCAGAACATGAAAAAATTATTCCAGGACATGAAATAATTATTCCAGAACATGAAAAAAATTATTCCAGAACATAAACAAATTATTCCAGAACATAAACAAATTATTCCAGAACATAAACAAATTATTCCAGAACATGAAAAAATTATTCCAGAACATGAAAAAATTATTCCAGGACATGAAAAAATTATTCCAGAACATAAACAAATTATTCCAGAACATAAACAAATTATTCCAGAACATAAACAAATTATTCCAGAACATAAACAAATTATTCCAGAACATAAACAAATTATTCCAGAACATAAACAAATTATTCCAGACATGAAAAAATTATTCCAGAACATAAACAAATTATTCCAGAACATAAAAAAATTATTCCAGAACATAAACAAATTATTCCAGACATGAAAAAATTATTCCAGAACATAAACAAATTATTCCAGAACATAAACAAATTATTCCAGACATGAAAAAATTATTCCAGAACATAAACAAATTATTCCAGAACATAAACAAATTATTCCAGAACATAAACAAATTATTCCAGACATGAAAAAATTATTCCAGAACATAAACAAATTATTCCAGAACATAAACAAATTATTCCAGAACATAAACAAATTATTCCAGACATGAAAAAATTATTCCAGAACATAAAAAAATTATTCCAGAACATAAACAAATTATTCCAGACATGAAAAAATTATTCCAGAACATAAACAAATTATTCCAGAACATAAACAAATTATTCCAGAACATAAACAAATTATTCCAGAACATAAACAAATTATTCCAGAACATAAACAAATTATTCCAGAACATGAAAAAAATTATTCCAGAACATAAACAAATTATTCCAGAACATAAACAAATTATTCCAGAACATAAACAAATTATTCCAGGACATGAAATAATTATTCCAGAACATGAAAAAAATTATTCCAGAACATAAACAAATTATTCCAGAACATAAACAAATTATTCCAGAACATAAACAAATTATTCCAGAACATGAAAAAATTATTCCAGAACATGAAAAAATTATTCCAGGACATGAAAAAATTATTCCAGAACATGAAAAAATTATTCCAGAACATGAAAAAATTATTCCAGAACATGAAAAAATTATTCCAGAACATAAACAAATTATTCCAGAACATAAACAAATTATTCCAGAACATGAAAAAAATTATTCCAGAACATAAAAAAATTATTCCAGAACATGAAAAAAATTATTCCAGAACATGAAAAAATTATTCCAGAACATGAAAAAAATTATTCCAGAACATGAAAAAAATTATTCCAGAACATGAAAAAAATTATTCCAGAACATGAAAAAATTATTCCAGAACATGGAAAAAATTATTCCAGAACATAAAAAAATTATTCCCTCCCAACTATGATATATTCTGTTATTCGATAGAACTTTTCATTCTCTTCCAGATCCCTGTGGAACTTGCAAAAGGACACCCGGCTGCTGGACAAGAACAAGAAGAACAACAGCAACAATGGCCCTAACCCTACCCCCTAACACCCTCACCCTAACCCTAACCTAACCCTAACCCCTATCACTTTAAGTTACCCATGTGAGCGTGCGAGATCTTGCGTTTCAGGCTGACCAGTGTCAGCAAAAAATATGTTCCACTCTTTTTTTACGCAAAAAATAGCTACAATAACGTTAAGTTAAGAAGGTCATAATGATTGTATTTAATATATATATATATATACATAAAAAAATATATTTTTTAATATATATATATATATATATATATTAAAAAAATATATATATATATTAAAAATATATATATATTAAAAATATATATATATTAAAAAAATATATATATATATATAAAAATATATATATATATTAAAAAAATATATATATATATATTAAAAAATATATATATATATATATATATATATATATATTAAAAAAAAAAATATATATATATATTAAAAAATATATATATTAAAAAAAATATATATATATATATATATTAAAAAATATATATATTAAAAAAAAATATATATATATATATATATTAAAATATATATATATATATATATATATGAGAGAAAATTGATAATGGACAAACACATGTCTTTGGGGACCATCTTTTATTAAAAATCATTTAAATTCTTTTTTTTTTCTTGACTTTTCAAGAAAAAAAAAATTTAAATGATTTTAAATAATAAAACATTGCATCTAAAAACGTGGCCCCCAAAGGCATTTTATTTGTCTGTTTTCAAATTTCTAAATTTCTTAAAAATGCTACCAAGATCTATTTATCAAATTTTATATATATATATATATATATATATATATATATATATATACATTTGTTCTTGTGATATCGTCAGAGTTAAGCAACATTGAGCCTGGTCAGTATTTTGTATGGGTGACCAGTGCTGTAAGCAAACACTCTACCCATGTGTCTAAATGGTATCCGCCATGGTGGGAAGTATGACTGGCGACAGACTAGTGTCCTGTAACAGAAATAGTTGAGGCAATCTGATGTTAAATATCAAAGTTGATAAGTTGCTAGTAAATATTAGCTAGTACATATTAACTGAGATATACATGGCTGTTATGTTAGAAAAAAAAGGAAGATTTTCTGACAAGGGTCACAAAGGGGTTACTACGATTATGATACACCAAAATCGTGGGAAAAAGAAGTTGATGAGATTTAGGCGAATGTGACGTCAGAATTGAACAACAAAGAGAGTGTTAGGCAAAGCTTTCTGGCAGTCTTGGTGGAAACATCCAAGCGATCAGACATTTAAAAAAGGTCAAAGAACCGATAATATTATTAAGCGATGCACTAAACATGTAATTAACTCTCTCTCTCTCTCCCTTTGACCTTTCAGCCATGAAGCGATCATTTTGTGGCTGATATGATACACCAGCAATGGGACTTAATTTTAACTCAATTATCAACATGCGGTTGAATAAATCCATTCAGACAATCTGTTTCTCTTAACACTATAAGACTGATGTGTGTATATATATAGATATATATATATATATTATAATATAAAATGAAGTAATAAAATAAGGTGTCAATCAAATTTTATTAGAATTCAAAGTTCAAGCAAAGTATCCTTAAGTCCTTAGCTCATGAGTTTTCAAAGATAATTCTTCTCTTCAGAGGACCATTACCGCAGTTATACTACTACAGGTAATAAAATTACGCTTTGAAAATATATAAAAATTATATACACAAATACATAAAAATACATAACATCAAATATATCAACCCAAAAACATACTTTTTGTTGAATCTATACAATCCATCCAGGTCATACAAATTGAAAAACATAATGAGGAAAGACATTCAGAGGGTTAACCGAGGATTACTCCAAGTTATAAATAGCAGTCCATATACGTGAAATTGAAGGAGCTGACAAAGTTATCCAGTCGCGAAATGTGTAAATAATCGATGAAATGAAAAGTATTCAATGTTAATGATAAATAAATCAAATAATATAGAAAGTTCAATAAACTCACTTAAAATTCCAAAATCCTGATATGGGCAACCAAAATCAAGTCAAAGTTTGTTGTTCAATTAGAAAACCCGTTAAATCCGAATTGAGCAAAAATAAGACTGAATCCCGGTCGTATCTTGCAAGCAGAGCGAAAAAATAAGTAATCTTCTCTCCCAGCGATTCAACCAGACATTTGTCTGGTTGAATCGCTGTGGAGAGAAGATTACTTATATATATATATATATATATATATATATTACACATATATATAAATAAACACACGGAATGGATATTGGAATATTTTCTTTTTTACCATAACAAGCTCGGGGTCATACGGATTCGAAATATCTAAGGTTTGTAAGTGTAGCTTCGGTAGTTTTTGACTTTTAGTCAGACACACAGACAGACAGAAACACATTTTTTTTATATAATAGACTAGAAGAATATTCGTCAAAGGATGGGTAAAATAAATTCTCCCCCCCCCCCCGAACAGAACAGTTTTGCACCACTTTTATGTCTCCTTACGAAGATGAACATAAAGACATAATACTGCTAAACCTTATCTCTAGAATTCTTATTTCAATTTTGATCAAAATCCATTACAGTCTGATTCTAGAAAATGTTTTATATATATACATTTATTTATATATATATATATTTTATATTATATTTTTTAGTTGGAACCACTTGCGTCCCGACTGCAAATCTATGAATATCTATTCCTAAAACGCACCATTTTAAGCAAAGTACATCACCCTCTTTTTTTCCTTTTTTTTCTCCTTTTTTTTCTTTTTTTTTCTTTCTTTTTTTTCTTCTTTTTTTTCTTTTTTTCTTCTTTTTTTCTTTTTTTTCTTTTTTTTCTTTTTTTCTTCTTTTTTTCGTTTTTTTTCTTTTTTTTCTTTTTTTTTCTTTTTTTTTCTTTCTTTTTTTTCTTTTTTTTCTTTTTTTTCTTTTTTCTTTTTTTTCTTTTTTTCGTTTTTTCTTTGTTCTTTTTTTTCCTTTTTTTTTTTCGTTTTTTTTCTTTTTAAGTTGTAGCTATAATATGGAACATTTTTCTGTGATATTGAATTATCTAACCTAGACGCTGTTATTCCGAATTCACAACAGCAAGCCGCCATCAATAAACTGCCTCTCCTGCACCAAACGGTCATGATTTAAAAAAAAAAAATTTACGTAAAATCTTTTTCAGGTAAAATTTTATAATTGAAAACTATTAAAATTTTCTGAAATAATTTTTAAAATTTAAATGTAAATAAAAAAAATCAAACATAAAAATTTTTACTTGATTTTTGAAAACCATCAGACAATTTGAAAAAAAAAAAATCATTTATATCGGTTTGAAACCGTCTAAATTGAACTTATGATCGTTTGGTACGAGAGAAACAATCCACTGATAGCGACCCACGGCCACAAATTCGGAATAACGGCGTCTTAGGTAAGATAATTCAATGTCGCCCATTTTTCTGTAGAGATCAGTCAGCCTGAAACGAGTGCGATTTACCATTATTGCTTCACGCCGTCCCCTTTCTAAACCACCTGTTACTCCCCCCCCTTCACCCTTACCTGCCTTATTGCATAGAAACCTCCACCTACTCCCCCTGACTGTTCTTTTGCCATTTCAAGTACAGGCGAGTACTCACATAAGTATCAGAATCACTGCTGAACCTCTCACTTTACAAGTAGACCACCAATTTTCTTTTCTGAAACGCGTGGTTCTAGAGCCATGTTGGATTGTTTGTTTTTTCCGGAGTGCAGAGGTCATGTAAATTATAACTAGGTGGAATGCCCATCCCAGAACTGGTTCATAAATACGAAGACACCCTTGGACCCGTTAATAAGTCGGGGATGTGAGTTCTGCTTTTTGGCGGAGTTCCGCTTTTTTTTTTTAAATCCAGAAAAAGCGGAATTCCACTTAAATTGCTAGCGCTTCTCATGGATGTGAGTTCTCTGCTCTTGGTTGAAATCCGCTGCTTTTTTAAATTAGAAAAAAAAAGAAGCTGATTTCTGCTGAATCGCTAGGGCCTTACCTCCTTATTTTTTTGCCCCATATTAGCTGGATTTAATTACTCTTTATTGCTGTATCTGAGTTGTCACTTTTTGGTCAAAATCAGCTTTTTTTATTAAATCAGAAAAAGCTGATTTCTGCCAAATCGCTAGGGCCTTACCTCCTTATTTTTTGTCCCTAATTAGCTGAATTTTCTTTCTCTTTCTCCCACTCTCTCTCTTCTGCTTTATCTTTCTTTCTCTTTTCCTGTTTTTTCTCTCTTCCTCTTCCGTGTTTTCTTACCTTCCTTTTCTGTCTAATGACAGTTCTCTCTGAAAACTGAAAATGTCAATTTTACCATGAAGAAGGCTAAGACTTCAAACGATTCATGAAGGGGGTAGGGGAGTTAGATGACTTTTGTTTCATCAAAGAACGACTTCCTGTCTCTTTCCCTCACATGTGCATCTCGATTTCAGTTTTTTGTTTTTTTTTCTTTGTCGTTGGCTACTCACATCCCTGATAAGTGAAAAATATAGATTTCTTTGTCTTGAGTGATCTATCACTATCAGTTGATGGATCACTCAAAACAAAGCAATATATTTCAAAGCTGTCAAAACATACTGCCAAGGTGAAAACTGTGTAAAAATAGTGTTAACATGACTGAAGTTATGGGCGTGGAAAAGTTTTAATTTGTGGATTTAATCAGTTTTTTAAAAAAAACTTTTTTTTTTTAACGTAGTTCACCACAAACAAGGCAGGCTGCCACTGTAGACATAAGGGGCTACTGAGAAGAAAGAAAAGGGGAGAAGGTTGGGGGGGGGGGGTCAACCTAAACTGGGATCTGCGCAGCGAGATGTCTGTTTACATTCATTTTAAATTTCTGCATGTCAGTACTGTCGGGGAAACAGGAGGCAGGGAGGGAGTTCCAGAGGCCACCAGATTCTCAAAATTAAAATATTAACGGATTTCAATTATTTTCTTAAATAGGTAATTTTGTATGAATTAGTTGGGATTTTTTTGACCGGCTTGTTGTTAAACCAGTCAGCCTTCTGTGTAGAGCTCACGAAGATCGTGCCTCAGGATTGTATGGTCTGCATGAAGTCCCCCTCGTTATTTGCAGCTGTACGTTAAACTGCATGATTGCAGGGTTTTACCCCTGACACCGAGAACAGCAAGGTACAGCGGTTGCATGCAAAGTCGGGGAAGGTTTGGCTCAGAACATACAAAGGCATGGCACATAAGCAACGTTGTCAGCACGGTCGGAACTTTTTTGACCGGCTTGATCCTGTTGTTCTATTGTTGCCGTTGAGTTCCCCGATTCTTTCTAGAATCGGTTATTCACAGGAGGGACCACGTGAAGGTTGCCAAATTTAATTTGTGGACTTAATTTCAGCTTTTTTTTTGTGCTATTGGCTACTCAGATCCCTGCTATTAAAATCAGCAGTTGCATCCAAAGTCGGGGAAGGTTTGGCCCAGAAAACACAAAGGAAGTAACGCAGAAGCAACGTTGTCACTCTCGATCCATTGATTTGCGGTTCTGCACCTGACTTGTCTTTGCTTACCACACGCAGAAGCAGAGACGACCTGAGGACGACGGATCCTGATGCTGACCCCTCCTGGATTTTCACCAGAGCTCATTTAACGAGGTAGCTCTGATACTACACTCTGTCCACTCCCCCTACCACGCTGAGGAAGTGTTGGACTTTAGGGGAGCCCTACATCATAGGGGGTTAACTGTACCCCATTCCCCCTACCACGCTGAGGAAGGGTTTTGATTTGGGCCTCGAATACTATGTTATTTTGATATTTGGTCAGTTTACTTGTAGAGTGAAGTATCCTCATGTCAGGTGTTCCTGACAAACCCTTGTACAGAGAGACCACAGACACTCTAGGATGGTGACTAGTAGGGATTCAATTTGTTATATCGTAAGAATAACAATAAGTAAATAAGAAACCCAAGACAGGAATTGAAAGGAATAGGAGTTGTATCAAGAATACTTAATTACCGGCTCTAGGCAGACGTGCTAAGCGGTTTGCTAAATGGTTCTCCTTGGTATCGACTTCATAGTGACCTGACGAATCCATCCTGTCACTATGGGTGAATCCGAATCAGTCCACAACATAAGCAAGCTCGACACGAATTTGTTTACATTGGACTTGAAAACGACCATAAAAATTGCAGGATAGATCACTAATGTTACCTTCGTTGACCACTATTGTTGTACAGCGGCTTTGCTTGACTTCTTCGGACGGGGCTATTCTTTGGATGCTGATGATGATGACGATAACGACGAAGAAATAAAAGAAATCAAGACGCCTTTTTGCTGCCGTCATTATCTATATAACGATACGCTAAGGCATTTCGTTTTCGTACATACGTTATCACCTTACACACCCATTAAAAAATTGAGATCGTCCTATTAGCAAAGATGATGATTGGTGATGAATTTGATGTCACTAAGGTAAAAAATTCCGACTTTACATCATTATTAAAAAAAAAATTTTTTTTAAGGAAATACAATTTTGAAATTAGTCCCAAACAATTTATTTTGGTTTACCTACTCGTGTGTGACGTATTACAAGCACTTCCAAGCCACCACAAACATCGGTTCTGAGCAAAGTAGCCATCTTCTTTAGTCACAGTCTGTCTGTCAGGCTTAAGTTTGAAATAGCATTTTTTATGGAACATATTACCACAGGACTACCTTCCTGCAGGCTACAACATCATAGTCTCCAAATCCAATCTCAATAAATGCTTGTCATAAACTGTTATCAAATTTTGTTCATTCCATTCATCATTTTAAATCCTCTCATATTCTTCATCATTCTTTTTTTATACTAATGGCTCACCACTTATCAAGACTTGTAAGCCACTCGAGGATAAGAGTTAATAAGATTGTCAGTTGGCGATGAACAACATCACGAGAGGATTGGAAACGATGGGTAAAAAATGTCAGATTTTGATTATTAAAGAGGACAGCTTAACAAGAATTTGTTTACATTGGACTTGAAAACGATCATAAAAATTGCAGGATAGATCACTAATGTTATCTGCGTTGACCACTATTGTTGTACAGCGGCTTTGCTTGACTTCTTCGGACGGGGGCTATTCTTTGGATGATGATGATGATGATGACAACAACGATATTGCCTGGCCGTGAAGAAATAAAAGAAATCAAGACGTGTTTAATAGTACGCTAAGGCATTTTGTTTTCATACGTACGTTATCACCTTACACACACATTAAAAAATTGAGATCGGTCTATTAGCAACGATGATGATTCAATGAGAATTCAATTTTAATTTGATGTCACTAAGGTTAACTGTTATATCGTAAGAAATAACAATAAGTAAATAACAATAAGTAAATAAGAAACCCCAAGAAAGGAATTGAAAGAAATAGGAATTGTATTAAGAATACTTAATTACAATAAGTTGGTCGCCATTACCGGCTCTAGGCAGATGTGCTAAGCGGTTCTCCTTGGTAAGGGAAAAGGTGTCCACTTCATAGTGATCTGACGAATCCATCCTGTCACTATGGGTGAATCTGGATCAGTCCACAACACTTACAAACCCAAGAACTTACATTCATTCTTTCAACATGACCGTATCATCAAGGTCCCCTGTTCTGCACACATCTCCCTATACTATCCAGCTTTAATCTTCCAGTATAAATCTGTTATATTCATAATTTGTTATATCGTAAGAATAACAGAAAATTAAAAAAAAAATTTTTTTTTACGTGAGTCCTGATTGAAGATCATCAATTTATGTGTCAACAAACTGGATTTTAAATCGTAATCTCTCGTCGGCAATTTGTTATATCGTTATTGTTAAATAAGTAAATAAGAAACCCCAAGACATGAATTGAAAAAAATAGAAATTGTATTAAGAATACTTAATTACAATAAGTTGGTCGCCATTACCGGCTCCAGGCAGACGTGCTAAGCGGTTTGCTAAGTGGTTCTCCTTGGTAAGAGAAAAAGGTGTCGACTTCATAGTGACCGGACGAATCCATCCTGTCACTATGGGTGAATCCGGATCAGTCAACAACAGTTTTTATGCTCCAAGTTAAGGAAAGACTAGCAACATCTCTTCTGTAAGAAAGTAGGATGTGGGGAAGAAAAGAGATCATCCCCCACTAGATTGCCAAGTCGATTTTGTACTGTGTCAAAGTAAGATAGAGTGCTCCAAGCGGCACCTCCCCAGATGTGGTAGAAGTACTCTATATGCAGACATATCTGACTGGGTGAATGCGGATCAGTCTGCAACACGAACTCTACGTATTTGGTTGACTACTAAGTTCTTGGGGGTTTTTTTTTTTTTAAATTTAAATTAAAAAAATTTTAATCGTTTATTAATAAAAAAAAAAAAAAAAATTAATCAATAATGTGTTCTCTCTTTGTTGTTTACGTTTTCTTTCCAAGGAGATTTTCAGTTGGTGGAAAGCAAAAAAATATAAATAAAAACAAGATGGATGTGTAGAAACTGTTCGTTTTTCTTGAATCAGAATTCAATTTTAATGATCTGAAAATAAACAGAAATTAACTTGAAAAGAAAAAGATTAATAAATAGAATTTGTGAAAAAAATTGATTTTAAAATTTGAAACACAACAGATTCCAAAATAAAAGCAAAAAACAAAAAAAGAAAACGGCAGGAACCAACCATATATTCTACGCTCATGAGTCTCGATTGAAAAGAGACGAAACGTATACGTCCGTCGATAATAAACAATAACAAATATTTTTCTATATATATATATATATATATGAATGATTATTTTTATTTACACAGACATGTACAAGATCTGCGACACTGGCATGTCGATGTTATCAATCAACAGCTGTTATAAACTGAGATCTCATCAGGCAGAGTTAGAATCCGATCTTAACCGTAGATCATATTTGGAAAGAATTAAATGGAGAAAAAAGAAAAAAAATTTAAAATTTTAAAATTTGGAAAGTCACGTGGTTAGGACCGTTAAGAATCAAAATGTTAAAATCAAAATAAAAAAATATTAATATAAAATAAAATAAAATAGAATAAGATAAAGTAAAATAAAGTGAAAAGAGAGAGATATAATAAAAAGGTAGAATAAAAAGATAGATAGATATAAAATGAGGTCGTTTACGATTGAGTCAAGTAGGGGGAGGAGACACACACACACACATATATATATATATATATAAAATATGGGTTGGTCGTTCAATTTCAAAGTATTGCAGGGTTAGTTAATAAAATAGAAATATAAGCCATTAACAATACAAGATTAATTTATTATTATTATTTTTTTTTTATATTAATCCTATTAATTTCGGAATAAAATTCCATCATCAGGGGTGACCAGTATTGAGTTATCTTTTTATTTATTTATTTTTCATCAAAAAACAAGAATAAACAAACTTCCAAAATAAAATCAAAAAACAAAAAAAGAAAACGACAGGAACCAACCATATATATATATATATATGATTATTTTTATTTACACAGACATGTACAAGATCTGCGATACTGGCATGTCGATGTTATCGATCAACAGCTGTTATAAACTGAGATCTCATCAGGTAGAGTTAGAATCCGATCTTAACATTAGATCATATTTGGAAAGAATGAAATGGGGAGAAAAGAAAAGAAATTTTAAATTTAAAAATTTGGAAAGTCACGTTAAGAATCCAAATCAAAAATAATATAAAGTAAAAATATAAAATGAAAGAAAAAAAAGAAAGAAAGAAAGACAAAGGAATAAAAAGAGAGAGAAATAGTATATATTTCTATATTTATATATATATATGAGCAAAGTTCATTACAAATCAAAAATAATATACAGTAAAAATATAAAATATATAAGCCCGGTTGAAATTCTTTGGATTCCTATCCTGTGGATGTTTACCTTGCCATGATGATTATTATATATATATATATATATATATATATATATATATATGAGTAAGCACAATTCAATTACATTTCAAAAGCCAACATTTTTTAATATTTTTCTGTGTAAATTATTTTACGAATCGTTTCGCTTAAAGAAAACCTAACAACATTATGTCAATATTGTATCTGTTCACCTAAAGCTTGTCAGATAAAGTACATGAAAAGTTCTCAATTTGAAAAAATTACAACGAGAATAAAAATCCATTTAAATGTAACACAAAATGCATATCAACTTTGCACTTAGTTTTGTATGCAAGCGAAGTGAATATACGCTCACAATACTATCGAAGTAAATTTTGCAAAAATAATTATTTTTTAAATTAAGTAGATAGATAATCAATAAGTATCACCTGCGTTAATAGAAGACTTAAACTAAATTAAAATTGCTGGAATGGGCTGCTTGATTGATATTGCTAACTCTTGAGTGTCGATTCAAGATGGCGGACCTCTGAGCGTGGTACGATAGTCCAAGCTTTTCTTCTGAACGTTTGGCTTCCATGTCAAAATACGTTGTATTTTTTTTCAAATTGATAACGTTTCATGTACTTTTTCTAACGAACTTAAGGTGAACTGTGCTTATTTTATATATATATATATATATTTATATATATATATATATATATTATTTTTATTTTTATCAAGGCTGTTATCACTGCGACTATCGTAGGTATGATTGGCAGGCGCTATCATTGTCATAATCGGTTTTGTTAATGATAAAACTGGTAACACCAGAAAACTTCTCTTATAAAATGATTCCACTAGTATTGATCTCGGTATAATATAATCACAATTTAAAAAATATAATCACAACAAAATTCACTACAAATAATAAACAAAACATTAAAATAAAATAAATAAAATGCAAAAGTAGCAATTAATACCCTAAATTAAAATTATCAAACATTTTTATCCACATGATAATTACTTATTAGAATTAAAATAAAATAGGAATGACGGTTGTAATCATAATTTTATTCTCATTTTAAATTTAACTCACTCTGGCCGTCGCTCCATCTCCCTTCCCCCCACCACAGCCGAGATTGAGATCATCACAGCACAGACACGTGAAAAACCTCCCACATAATAATTTGAAACACGACTTGTTGGGGTCCTCCTCCCTCCCCCCTCCCCTCTCCCGTCCCATGTCACCGTTATAGACAAAGCCCCAACTCTGTCCCCCTCCCCCTCCAATGTATTTTCAATTTTCAATCTCCCGTTAAAGTGAGGTTAAAATTTATGCCATTTGAATTCCTCCGCCGGCCCGATGAGTTGGTCGCTATTTGCACCAATGAAACAAAACTTGTTTTGTCGCAACTAATGGAATAAAATCAAAGAATATATATATATATATGTATATATACAGGGTGATTCATAAGTCACTTCACTTAGCTAATTAAAATGATTACCATATGAAGCACAAACATACTATGAACATTTGATGATTGTTATCTTACTCTCTAATTACTGCTATTTGTTATTTTAAATTTGTTCGTTTATATATTTGTTTCTATATATATTTATTTCATAATCAATCAAATATGCTACAAAGAGTCGTAAATTCCTTGCAAAAAAGAATGGAGCTATGCATGCAGAACGAAGGTGGAAATTTTGAAAAATCTGCTGTAATTTTAAACTCCCATAAATGAATTTGTTGAATAAACTTTCTGTTTTGTATTACCGTATTTTTTAACTTTAGAATTTCAAAAATAAATAGCTAAGGGACTTATGAATCACCCTGTACATATATATAAAATAAGCACCATTCAATTACATTTCAAAAGTCAACATTTTTTTATTTTTCTGTGTAAATTATTTTACAACTCGTTTCGCTTAAAGTGAACCAGACAACATTATTCTGTCAATGTTGGATTTTTTCACCTAAAGCTCGTCAGATAAAGTACATGAAAAGTTCTCAATTTGAAAAAAATTATAACGTATTTGGACATGAAAAACTTTGAACTCACGTGTGACCCTTAGAGGTCCACCATCTTGAATCAACATTTTAGAGTTAGTAATATCAATCAATCATTTTGTTTTGAAAATTGTTTTGTAAGAAAAAGTTTAAAAATTTTGGCTTTTGGAATGTAATTGAACTTTGCTTACTTATATATGCTCTGTTGTAGTGGTTGTCATTCATCGAGCTTAAATGGAAAGAAATACACACTAAACGAACTACATTATGTCGGCCATCTTTTATTTTGTATGAAGCTGCCTCAGGCAATGTTGTTTGTTATCAATTTAAAACGGATTTCTCGCACGTTTATGTCGTTCAACCCTGGAATCTTGTCCATATTATTCACAAGCTGATTGAATTTTACTGGATTACCTCAAATACTTAAAAAAAATAAAAATGTTTAAATCTTATAGAAATCATTAAACTTGGTTGATCAAAATTTGTTAACATTTTCGGAAACTATGGCAAATTCATCAGCCAATTCTCCTCCGAAACTAAGATCCTGATTCGGACTATTGAAAGGATCTACCAAAGGATATCTAGGCATGAGTTGTCTCTTATATTCAGCAATATATATATATATATATATATATATATATTTATTCTGGTACAGAAAAATTAGTACAACATTCGTACCGTCGGTTTCAAGCACGGAAGGTCTTACCCATCCGGCTCTCTTCAGCTGATGACAACAGAAGCTGAAGAGAGCCGGATGGGTAAGACCTTCCGTGCTTGAAACCGACGGTACGAATGTTGTACTAATTTTTCTGTACCAGAATAAATAAATAGTATGCTCTTAATTTTTAACTTTAATTCTTAATTAATCGAGCACTCTGCTGGGATTTTTCCTACCATTCTACAAAGAAGTATATATATATATATATAGAGAGAGAGATAGAAGAAAAAAGAGTGATAAATATGAGACGATTGTCCAGATTTATTTCAATTGTTCAATGCAAGGTGTATTCAGTAATAAACTAGTGTTTATTATTCTTTCCTTAAGCCAAGGCTTTTCAAAGATCGAAATCTTATCATCAGAGGAGAAATACAGATGGATAAGTTGGCTTTCGAAAAAACCAAGTTCAAATATTTGAAAAATATGAAAATTATTATTAAAAATTATTAAAATAATTTTTGTTAAAAAAACGTATTGAATGAAAAGAAAAGTTCCGTGAAAAAGATATGCAAATTGTCCGGGTGGTAAATTTCCGTTGAAAAGAAAAGAAGTGCTCTATCTCGTATATTGAGCTAATCCTTTTCACAATAGGTTACATCTACTAAAAGTTTTCACTTTGGTTTATTTTGATCCTACTATATATATATATATATTAATATTTATTTGCAACGGGGAGATGGACAACAAAGTAGGACGAGGGAGAAAAGAAGGAACTAAAGGTATATATATGTATGTGTGTATGTAATATATATATATATATATGTATATACATATTTATTTATTTATCTTTTATTTTTTGATGTGTTGATGTTTTTTATATTTATAATATAAAACTAAAAATAATAGATTAATCACTTAAATAATAGTGTCATGGATTCGTCCAAACACTTTAAAATGCAACAACATTTTTGTGAGTAACGGATAAATTTTATTAGACAGACGAACAGCGCAGGTAAACTTTTTTTTTTTTTTTTTTTTTTTTTTTTTGATGTTTTAAATAACTAATATAAGTTAGCAAAACATTTATATGGAACAAAACGTAGATTTAGTATAAGGAACGTTTATGTTTTTGTCTTTTAAGGGAAGTGGGGTCTGATCAACTCTGCTGGGAAGCCATGAAATTAAATACTGTCTTGTTTTTAAATTCCCGAAACAGTTTTTCATGGTAAACAACTGATGATCCCTTAAAATAGTGTTAGAAACTAACTAATATAATAACTGTAAAAAATAAATTGACTTACATGAGTGATTTTCCACTGGAAGACTTGAGACTATAAGTTTTTTTTTTGTTGTTTTTTTGGTTTTTTTTTGTTTTTTTATATAGTTTTAATGGTTGAGAAACTTCCGAGACTATATATATATATATATATTGTATTAATAAAAAGGTGAAACTACAAAACTCATTCCATAGTTATGTGTCTTAATTTGCTTCAGTTCGTGTTTATCCGTTACACCTCTGCATTGTATTCTATAAATTACCTTTATATACACACTACATTATGTCGGCCATCTTTAATTTTGTATGAAGCTGTCTCAGGTAGCGGATTTCTCGCACCTTTATAGCGTAGGATCTAATCAGCTTGTGAATTATATGGACAAGATGCCAGGGTTGAACGATATACTTAAAAAAGAAAAAAAAAAGTTTAAATCTTATAAAAATCATTAAACTTGGTTGATCAAAATTTGTTAGCATTTTCGGAAACATTTTATGATGGAGGGAGTTTAAGACTACAAAATTCAACCTTTTTCTACTCGGTTGAAAGATTCAGTTGTCTAATTCCTATTTTTACACAGTTTTCACCCTTGGAGTTTTTTTTATTTTTTGACCAATTGCATTGAATGAATCATTTTTGGAGTGCAGGGGGGGGGGGAGGGTGATGTCTTGCCCTTAGTCCTAGGGTTGCGCAGTTAAAGGTTTTGGAAGGAGTCGTTTTTTTTTTTTTTTTTTTTTTTTTTTTTTTTTTTTTTACTATTTAGTCACCATGTATCAAGGCCAAAAGCCACTCGAGGATAAGGGTGGAATTAGATGGAATGATTGTCGGCCGAAAGATGAGGAACACTATGAGAGTAGAATGAATGGTGTGAACTAAGTTTGATTACTTATGGGCCGGTTTATGGCAAGTGTTTGTTCGCATTGGATTTCAAGATGACTACGTTGTAATCTGTAGGGAAGTAATCCCATAGTAATGTGTTCCACAGACAGGGAAACCCTTGCAAAGAAGCTCTATCCATGGAAATTCTGTCTGATGCGAGGCATATTGAACTCGTAAGAACGCTACGAGTCGGCGTTAGAGTCAAATTTTTATCTCGATATATTGATTGTCGGAATTTTTTTTTTTTTTTTCAGGAAAAAATAAGTGAGGAATTTAAGTCGGATATTTTTGTAATCCTGAGAGACGGAGTCCCAAATCTTAACCCTACGAGCCGCAATTCTTCTAACCGTAGGAGTCGGACGTACCTTATACCTTCTGAGAGTCAGCTTTTGTTTTTATCTCCGAAGAATCAACAGACAGTCTGAATGTTGGAAGACTTTAAAATAAGGAATCGGATATTTTGGAATTCTCGGAGTTGGCGTCGGAATTTTTTGGAAAACGTCAGAGTCGGACCTTATAGCTTACGACTCCGCAACCCTGCTTAGTACTGTGCAACCCTTGGACTCTTTAAAATGAACTCGTCCAGGGGGAGGGGCATTCCAAATAATATAAATGTTTACTTTTTTTCTTTTATTTCTCTTTTTTTTTTTTCTTTCTTTTTTTTTTTTTTTTAAAGACATTTTTACAGATAATATATTTTAAAAACCGATAAAAATGTCAATAATCTAATATTTTTTTGAATCAACTTCAAAATTATCTGCCATTTTTGAGAAATGTCTTCTTAGACGATAGCAACTTCACAAATTAAACATGAGAATTGTATAAAATTCAACAAAATCTTTAAACATGTTTCCGTACAATAACGGGTCCATCTGTCAATATATAAATAGATATATATGAAAAAAGGAAAACCGAAAATTATTTATATTGTTACTCGACGTTTCGTCTTTATTCAAAAACTTTCTCAAGATGACTGATTCGAAGAAAAAAAGTCTTGAGAAAGTCTTTGAATAAAGATGAAACGTTAATAAACATATAGACAATTTTTTTTTTTTTTTCTTTTTTTAATTATGTTGGATTATTAATTCTATAATTATATATATATATATATCTACATTATATTATATGTAAGATATAATAAAATATGATATAATGTAGATAGATAAAATAAAAAAAGGGAAACCAAAAATTGTCTATGTTTATTAACGTTTCGTCTTTATTCAAAAACTTTCTCAAGATTCGAAGAAAAAAGTCTTGAGAAAGTCTTTGAATAAAGATGAAACGTTAATAAACATATAGACAATTTTTTATTGTTTTTTAAATTTTTAATTACATTGGATCATTAATTATATAATTATATATATATATATATATATATATATATAACTTCTTTTGTAATATATATATATATATATATATATATAACTTCTTTTGTAATATATATATATATATATATATATATATAACTTCTTTTGTAATATATATATATATATATATATATATATAACTTCTTTTGTAATATATATATATATATATATATATATATATATATAACTTCTTTTGTAATATGGTAGGAAAAATCCCAGCAGAGTGCTAGATTAACTTAGAATTAAAAGCATAACATTTCTGAAACAACATCAGCTGAAGATAGCCGGATAATTAAGTCTTTCTGAGCTTGAAACCGACGGTACTAATGTTGTACTAATGTTTCTGTACCAAAAAGTAAATATATATATATATATATATATATATATATATATATAGTGATCCACATACAGACTGTTTCGCTGTATCACATCTCTTCAGTGCGGCTAGACCAGTTAGTGCCTCAAGCCGGGATTGAAACTCAACCGTCGAGCTGACAGTCGGAGATATATATATATATATATATATATATGTTGTTGAATATGAAAGACAAAACGTGTCTAATCCATGAAACCCGAGGTATGGCATATCAAATCATTCAGTAAATGTATAATATTGAAACATATATATATATGTGTGTATATTTATATACATTCTATATAGTGGAAATATTTTACTGATATATATATATATATTTATATGAGGGTTTATAACTAAAAGGTAACTTTTAGAGAATTAGACCTATTGTGAGGTGAGGAAAGCTCAATATACTGGATAGAGAAAATATATATATATATATAATAATGGACTCTCCCATCGATTTCGACGTCTGAGTGCCCCACCAGGGGCTGCCAGCGCGTGAATTTTGTAATTGCAAGGGTTGCGCAATCTCCAACAACCGCTCTCCTGAGTCGGCATTGCTTGATTCCAATGGCAAGTAGTAATACAAGACGACTGGAAACAATGCCGAGATAAGCAGAGAGCACATACAGCACCTGGTATTCCTAAATGGTCACCCATTTAGTACTGGCCAGGCTCGACGCCGCTTAACTTCGGTGATCTAACGGGAACCGGTGTGTCAACGTGATTGTGCCGTATAAATATATACATATATATATATATATATATGTATATATGTATATTAAGCAGCATTTTCTCTGTAATACAAATGTTGTTGAATATGACAGACAACTTATGTCTGGATATCCTTGTGTGGATCCTTTCCATTTGCCGAAGGAGGGTCTTTATTTCGGTGGGGAACTGGCTGATGAATCTGCCATAACTATAGGTGTCCCAAGTACTTTCACGGTCATCCGAGTCCATCTTCAGGAGAATCAGGTAACAACCATGGTGTTCATGCTAATAAATGCCATGAAAAAAAAAAAAAGCTGTCATACGAACCCTAACCCATATTCTATCCTTTTGTGTGGCTTGATTCTGTTATGGCATTGGAGTCCCCAGTTTTTATGAGGATCAGGTATTTGCAGGAGGGACCACGTGAAGGTTGGTAATATTCATGCTGAAAATGGATGCTATGGAACTGACAGGATTCGAACTTGGCATGCCAGGTCGTCAGTCCACTTCTCCACTATCATTATATTAGCTGATGAACTGGTCGCATTTGGTATCTTTCCAGCATTTCCATGAAACCGAAGGTACCGATGGATGATCGTAATAATTTATAGTGTCTATTGAATAAAATAATATACACGCAAAGATCGTGTTTCTCGGCTGAAAATATTGAATTTCTTCACATTTGACAAATAAAAAATCCCGTAAAATTATAGGTGACATTATTATTTTAATGTTAATATTTCGAGCAGTCCTCCCCTCTTTATCAAAAAATGTATAATTTGATTTTAAAAATGGATGAAAATGAAAAACCGTGGTGAAGAACTGGACATTTTTCAACTTTGTGCAATATTCATTAATTGTCTCAAATGGATTTGTACATAAACTGGTAAAATGGAAACATTTTTTTAATTATGACTGATAAAAAAATCAAAATCAGCAAGGGGAACAGCTCATATTTTAAAGTGAATAATAAAAATAAAAAAGAGAGTTGTCTCCCTTTATTTCTTTTCTGTATAAATTTCAAAATGTGCAAATAAATAAAAAATTAAAAAATTAAAATGATTTCACTGCATCCCGGGCATCGCTGGATAGGGACAGCTTGTGTATACATATATATATACAGGGTGTCTCAAAAAAATGTACTCACTTGTAGAATGACGAGAAAACTTTTATTTATGAACATAGAGTGAAATGAAATAGCATCGAATACATTTGTTTCATGTATTTGAAGCTATTTCATTTCTCTCTATGTTCATAAATAAAGGTTTTCTCGTCATTCTAAGAGTGAGTACATTTTTTTGAGACACCCCGTATATATATATATATATAATGAGTAAAATGAAAATAAAAAAGGATTATTTTACAACACTTCCTGACATGTTCAGCATCCTAAATTATTACATCACTAGCGGGACCCGTTGAAATTCCACAGTTATATCCTTCGTCTGTTGTATATTGCTACCGTGCTTAAAAATATTTCCATTCTATGGATGTCCGGCGAGAACGCAGACGGACCCCTACGATATTATCGTACAACCTTTGTTAAAACTGAAACATACGTATCTAACCACTCTGGTTAATGTCGCTTTAGAATATATCTGATTATGGGGGTCTATCTCCAAATACCCTTGAAGGATATATTTCCAAATACCCTTGAGGGTGGACCTCCTTAAAATTGCACAGGACAGACCCATAGACAGGCGTAAATCAAGCCCCGAAGGCCAAGACAATACCAGTCTATGGGGTGCAGTATCCATCGGAACAGATACTACACTTTGATCTTAGCCAAAAGGCCAATCCTGTTATTTCACGAGTAGCAGTAGTTTACATTGCGCTCATCGACAAACTGATCGTCTGGTTCTGAGAACAGCACGGTTTTGCAGATGATCTTATATATTGGGCGAAACCTGGGCTGTCTCTGCCGGCACACTAAAGAAACTGCACCGTAACGACAAAGCAATGGTCAGATGGATCTGTTTGGTGAGGACTGAACAAAGTCTACCTTTTGGGTATCTGCTCGCACAAGTCAACTTGAAAAGCCTCGCGGATGTCATGCAGAAGAGCAGACTGCGTTAGTTGGGGCACGTTGAGCGCAGCAATGGCTGGATTGCTAGAGTCCGACAGTTAAATGTGCCAGCAGAGAAAGCCACCTCTGGAAGATCCAAGTTTTCTTGGGAGGACGTGGTCAAATGTGATAGAGAGCTATGGGTATGGATTCAGTCAGGTCTCACCAAAGACAAGAATGGGCGTCCGCAGATTAGACTCAACGGTTATTATGTTGCCATGTAAGTTCTTCGTGAACTTAATTCCCAGGGCTTCCCTAATTATGGGAATTCCTCAATGTTAGAAATGAGAAACATTACAAAAGTGAATTTAAAAATTCATAAAGAAATGATCATAGAAGCAACTGGAAAATTTATTTAAGGTAATTTGTATTTTAATAAATTACGGAATTTCAGAAATAAAATTTAACAAGCCGTGTGTGCGTGGTCCCCCTCTGTATGTGACTCGATGTGGTGAGTGTAAAATGCAATAAATTTGGGGCATTTTTGTCCCCCCCCCTTTGACCCTCTGGGGGCGCGAACCAGAATTTTTCTGAGGTCAAGGATGCTCATTTTATATCCAGAACAATTGCCTCTACATTTTGGCCAAATTTCAGAAAAATTGAATGGATGGATCAAACGTTATGGGAGAAAAGGGTTATTTTTTTGCAATTTTGGGGGCCTTTGACCCCCTGGGGGTGCGAACCAGGTTTTTTCCAAGGTCAGCGATACTTATTTTCTGTTAGGAACAATTGCCTCCACATTTTGGCCAAGTTTCAGAGAAATTGAATGGATGGATGAAAAGTTATGGGGCAAAAAAATGTCATTTTGTTGTTGCATATACAATAAGCCTTAAGAAAAAAAATAATACCTACATTTACCCATCAATTGATGGATGGCCCAAGAAAAAGGAAAAAAAAAATAATACCTGCATCACCATCAATTGATGGATGGCCCAAAAAAAAGGAAAAAAAAAAGACAGATATAAAAACTAAACCGTTTCAAAATAATTGTTTGGAAACTAGTAGGACGATTGAAATAACTTTAATAAATTAAAATTAAACAGTTAAAAAAAAGTTATACAAATGAGTCATACTTGTGTTTGGGTCTTTGTTCTCTACTATATATACAGTATTGATTTACTCCTCTCCAGGAGGTTAGGCACCAGGCCAGTTTTTATCTTACTCCCACAAGTAAGATGTGACCCAACGTCGAGTCGGGAAAGTGAGGTTTGGAAAGCCAGCGCCCAAAAAAGTCTGGCCATTAAAAATTGCCTGGGCAGCCCCGTTGGCATTCCCCGGTGGGGGTGCCTCAAGCAGTAAGCAATAAACTTACTCCTCCCCAAAGAGGGGAGGCGAAGCCTGGGAGGGTGGGCCTCCTAGAACTGCACAGGACAGACCCATTGACCGGCGTAAATCAAGCCCCAAAGGCCAAGACAATACCAGTCTATGGGGTGCAGTATCCATCGGAACAGATACTACACTTTGATCTTAGCCAAAAGGCCAAGAATCACTCTCTACAGTATTTCGAAAGATTATGATGATTTGTATTATTCGGACTACCAGTCTCATGTTGGGGTTACATCGCCTAAAATATTGTAAGAATATCGTACAAGATGGGACTAAAAGTAGCCAGAATAATACAAATAATACAATACAACCGTTTTTTGAAATACTGTATATATAGTAGAGAACAAAGACCCAAACATAACCATTTGTATGCCTAATTTGCATAACTATATTTTTAAACAGTTTAATTTAAATTTATTAAAGTTATTTTAATAGTAGTCAGAATAATACAAATAATACGATACAACAGTCTTTTGAAATACTGTATATATAGTAGAGAACAAAGACCCAAACACAGCCATTTGTATGCTTAATTTGCATAACGATATTTTTAAACAGTTTAATTTAAATTTATTAAAGTTATTTTAATAGTAGTCAGAATAATACAAAGTATGAGTCCGCATTTCCAAAATTCCGAAGCATAAATACGCAATTTTATCGGATAATTTTCTGAGAATAAAATTCCGAACAATTTTATCCGAATAAAATCTGGAACTCAATGGCAACTGTTGCAAACTTTTTATTGATTTTATTTTATTTGTTTTTTTTTTGTTTTTTTTAGATTTTTCTTTAATTGAATGCTCTGATATCATGGCCATTCCTATAACAGGCCAGGTGATCGTGCAACTGGAGGCGATGTTAATTTTCGTAGATAACTGTTTTATGTGTTCTACATACCAAATAATAAAAATCGCAATGAGCGAATTGATAAATTTGATAATTATTAATGAATTTTTAAAAATGAACGGACAGGTGACTTTGTATGAACAAAGGCAAATGCATATTTCAATGAGTGATTTTTATTGAAATGTGGGATTTAAAAAATTTTTTTTTTAACATAGTTCACCCCAAACAAGGCAGGCCGCCACTGTAGACGTAAGGGGCTACTGAGAAAAAAGGGTGAAGGTTTTTTTTGGGGGGAGGAGGGGGTCAACCTAAATTAGGAGCTGCACAGCGAGATGTCTGTTTACATTAGTTTTAAATTTCTGCATGTCAGTAACGTCAGGAAAGCAGGGAGCAGGGAGGGAGTTCCAGAGCCCAGCAGCACGAGGAAAGAAGCTTTTAGAGTAGAAAGCTCTTCGGCATCTGGGGACCTCCACAGTGAATGGATGGGATTTGGCAGATTGTCGGGTTGGTCTAGTGAATTTACGTTGTGGGGCCACCAGAGTAGCAAGCTCATCAGAGCACAATCCATTGAAGTACTTGTAAAATAGGCACAAGGAAGCAACATTGCGGCGATGGGACAGGGGCTAGAGCTTGGTGGATAGTGAAGGACCTATCAAGTTGGCGACTCTTTTTTTGGACCTTGTTTTATGAGCTAATTGATAAACTGCTGACTGACTGGAAATCTTACTTCCAGCCAGAAACTCCAAATTTTAGATCTCCTGGCCTTTTATAGGGATGGCCTTGAGAAAAATGCAAATGAAAGAAAACAATATGGAAACAGGAAATCAGGAGGTAACGAAAAAGTCATCGGACAATCTTAGTGTAGTTTTAAATTCACAAGTGAAAGTCATAATATATATATATATATATATATATATATATATATCTAGAGAGAGTGAGGAAGGTAGAAAGTAGATGTTTCTGACAAAGGGGGGAGAATTGCTGTTTTCTAGATATATCTATAGAGAGTAGAAAATGGACCTTGGGTTTACTTTCGGCAGCCTCGTAACTCTCGTTTCCCTTATTTTGTCTTTTAGTCCTCACATTCTACGAGAGATGTTTCTGACAAAGGGGGGAGAATTGCTGTTTTCTAGATATATCTATAGAGAGTAGAAAATGGACCTTGGGTTTACTTTCGGCAGCCTCGTAATTCTCACTTCCCTTATTTTGTCCTTTAGTCCTCACAATCCATGAGTGATGTTTCTGACAAAGGGGGGAAAATTGCTGTTTTCTAGGTCGGAATCTATGCATCTAACATTTATCGTTGGCTAGTTTTTGACCTTGAAGTAGTATTTTTTTATTTTTTTTTTTTAACTCTTTACATCAAGTGGCTTCATGCCTTGTCTGGAGCGATTTCCATAAATATATATGTGTGTGTGTGTGTGTGTATGTAAATGTAAGGTTGGGGCGGGGTGGAGAACCCCAGCAGAGTGCTCAATTATTAAGAAAAATCAAAAATAAGAGCGTAATATTTATTTATATATATGTATATATTATAGAAAATCAAAACAACATCGGTACCGTCGGTTTCAAATCCAAACACAGGGGACCTATATTCGGTCTCCTTTACCAGACTTTCTTCAGCCTCTGTTTATGTCTGCCTCCCCGAGAAGCCAGACATAAACAGAGGCTGAAGAGAGTCCGGTAAAGGAGACCTTTGTTTGGATATGAAACCGACGGTACCGATGTTGTTCTGATCTTCTGTAATACATATATAAATAAAAAATATATATATATATATATATATATATATATATATATATATATATATATATATGGTACGTCAATGAAAATTAGTAAGACCTGCAAATGGAAGCAAATCGGTATTTTCAGTTGTTCAAAACAAGGAGTAGTTTAGTTAATAAAAACATTTATTTTTCATCTCTTTCTTTCCTTAAACCAGGCTTTTCAAAGATTAAAATCTTATCATCAGAGGAAAAATTATGATTGATAAGTTGACAACTTATCAATCATAATTTTAAACCAGGCTTTTCAAAGATTAAAATCTTATCATCAGAGGAAAAATTATGATTGATAAGTTGACAACTTATCAATCATAATTTTTCCTCTGATGATAAGATTTTAATCTTTGAAAAGCCTGGTTTAAGGAAAGAAAGAGATGAAAAATAAATGTTTTTATTAACTAAACTACTCCTTGTTTTGAACAACTGAAAATACCGATTTGCTTCCATTTGCAGGTCTTACTAATTTTCATTGACGTACCATATTTTTGCTCTATCCAGTATATTGAGCTTTCCTTATTTCACAATAGGTCCAACTCTCTAAAAGTTTACCTTTTAGTTATAATTTACATATATATATATATATATATATATATATATATGAGCAGAATACCTGCTCTCTGCTGACTGATTGTAATTCTTGTCTCCAGTCGGAGAATCCAAATGTTATATCTCTTGGCCTGTTATAGGGATGACCTTGGCTGAGGATGATTCTTAGCGGAATCAAAAGTACTCTGTAAATAATTTTTGATGTTTTTTTGTAAAAAAAAAAAAAAAATTAACTCTGAAATAAAAAGAACAATTGAAATAAAAATGATCAATAGGCCAAATAAGTGTTGATTTTATTTTATTTAATTTTTTAAAAATATCTTTTGCAGCATTTTTATCACAATTGCTTTCGTCTTGGGTGTTGTTTTCAGAACGTTTCGGCCGATATAACCTCCAACCTCCAACAGGTGTATTTTGACAACGGCTGTTATTGGTGACAAAAGAACAAAAACATTTGGGAATGTTTTACAATAGCCCTACAACTCGCGAGTCGGGTTGAAAAAACGTTGTAGAACGTGGTCAAAAAAATGAATATGCAACAAATAAATGCGACGTACGTCGAGACTGGAGATTTTCCTAGTTTTCTATTCCATTTGTTTGTATGTTTACGTATGGTAAATGGGTTTTTATTAGACATGAAAAAAAAAAAAAATTTTTTCGACAACGAAAAGTTTACTTAATAAAAATGGCGTCAACAGTTGTCACGTGGTGTGTTTTTTTTTTTTTACCGAGTCTCATAATCAAAGCAGCGTTTTTTTGGTTTGCATTTTTGAAATTTAATTTTATGAAATGAACAGTTTAACGGGGGACATTTCCATGTATTTCTTGTTGCTGCAAAGACGTGCGGAAATGACCCAAGCGCAACTCATACATCGTGCCATGAGCGAATTGACCATTATGTCGATAGGAGTACGCTTTAGTACTGACATCGACGAGACAATAAAATTTGCCAGAAGTGTGGGCATTATAGCCCGGTAGGGTCGTTCTTTGCCAAGTCTAAGCTGCCCATGTGAAAGTTAGGGTGAGGGTTAGGGCTGGAGTTTGGGTTAGGGTTAGGGCTGGAGTTTGGGTTAGGGTTAGGGCTGGAGTTTGGGTTAGGGTTACGGTAAGGAATTTTTTTACAGAAACGGAAAAAAAACATTTGGAGTTAGGGTTATGGTAAGGAATTTTTTACAGAAACAACAGGGAAAAAAAAAAACATTACGGTGTGACGAATGAAAATAATATGTAAATCAAAAGAAAATGATTTTATTTATTTTGCTTAAAATGTAGTTTTGTTTATTCTTTGGCTTGGCTGAAAAATGAAATTGCGCTTTGAATCCCAGTAAAAAAAAAAAAACACAAGGTTTCGAAAATGTGAAGAAGCTGATGCCATTTTATTTTCTAGTCTGCGTGTGATAAAAATATCGATTTATAAAAAAAACAGCACTTTTAACAGATTATAATCATTAATAAATGTCACGTAACTTTGAAATCAACTTTTACATGCTACGGTAACTTTTATTTGTTGTATATTTTTTTTTTCAGCGTTTTCGTTGTAGGGCTATTGTTAAAAATACCTAAACATTTTTTTTTCAACTATTCACCGATAACAGCCATTGTCAGAATCCACCTGAAGAAAGTAAGAGGTTACATCGGCCGAAACGTTGTGAGAACAACACCCAAGATGAGCGCAGTAGTCCGAACAAACCAAATAATACATATTATCAATCCTCATTTCCAAAACAAAAATTAAAAAAATTTAATACTCTTCCGATTAATTTATTTTTAATTACCCGTCAAAAAAATAAGTGTTGATTTTATTTTATTTAATTTAAAAAAAAATCTTTTGCAGCTTTTTTTTTTCACTCAGACGTCTTTATTTAACCCCTCCCCTTTAATTGTTTTTAATTACCCGTCCCAAGGCATTTTTTTTATTTGCTTAATTGTCTTTTTTTTATATTTGACTCGTTGGATTTGCCGGCTCGCTATCACTCCGCAGAGTTTTCTATTGTAAACATGTACTGGGATGCATATTTTGGTGGTGCATGCTAATAGCAGACGTAGCAGTTGATAGATGTTCGGCCAAAGGTAAATGGAGGAAGCACAGAAGAAATTGAAAATATGTCTGACTGTGAGTTGGACCACCCAGAAATTGTCTTTTGTTTGAAATAAAATAAGTGCCTCATTAAATGGGGAATCGCGCTGAGACCAACCCTAACCCTAACCCTAACCCTAACCCTAACCCTAACCCTAACCTACGTTGCAGATGATACACGTTCGTTGTTTTTTTGTTTATTATTATTTGATTTTCATTTGGGTGGGGAACATCAGATATTCCTCTGCTGAGAAAGTAATTAACTTAATTAAAACCTAATTGACAATATATTTTCTTTTAGTCATCGACAAAATTGAACAAGCGTCAGAATGAAAAAACTGCAATGCGACATTTATTAAACAAGAGTTGCATTAAAGTAGTATATATGAATTTAGCATTTAAATTAAAAGGGGGGAGGCACAGAAGAAATTGAAAATATCTCTGATTGTGAGTTGGACCACCCAGAATTTCTCTTTTGTTTGAAATAAAATAAGTGCCTCGTTAAACAGGGAATCATGCTGAGACCAAACTACTTGAGAAAAATAATGTTCCTAGATTGTCTCCAGATAAGCCCTTTTGAGTGGACACTGTCTAGCCGTTATCTCTAGTGGATATCTCCAGTAGTCAGCTTCTGGGTGGTCGAATGGTGACCACTGAGAAAGACCAGAATCTAAGATTTCCGGTCAAAAGTGCATATATTCCAGCCTATGGACAAGCAAGGGGGCAGTCAGAGCCGGCTCTCCGGGAGGCGAGGCAGTCAGTTAGAGTTGGACATTTGAGAGTCAGTTAGTTTTCGGTGGTCCTCGGGAACAGAAGGTCTGTTGTGTCGGGTTGGACTTATGTTTTTATTTGGCCGGGATAAAAGATCCCATTTTTGCAAATCTACTATTTAACCTAAGAAAATGAGTAATATTTAGCTCTACAAAAAAAATAAACATCTGTTAATTGTTAATAAACTGGGCTTATGGTTTTACTTGGGATGAGAATAAGAAGAGTTATATATATATATATATATATATATATATATATATATATATTGTTAAAATTACCTTAAGGCCTTGTCGTCTGACCCTCTGAGAGGAAACGTCAGAATGGTAAATTAAAAACTAAAAGTCGAATGAGAAATGAGGGGGAAAAAAAAAACTTTTAGTTTTTAATTTACCATTCTGACGTTTCCTCTCAGAGGGTCAGACGACAACAATTTTCCTTTTTTTTCTCTTTTTTTTCCACTCGTCTGTTTCATTGATTATAATAATGCTTCCTCTAAAATTAATCCTACCATTCTGTTGTACACGAAATTTACTTATATATATATATATATATATATATATATATATATATATATATATAAACTCTTCTTATTGGAAATAGTGTTTATTCAATTCATAAGATTCTGTAGAATTTGGTATATTCGGACTACTGTTCTCATCTTGGGTGTTTTTATCACAACGTTTCGGCCGATGTAACCTCCGACCTTCTTCAGGTGTACTTTGTCGAATATATTAAATTCTACAAATTATCAACCCTCATCTAAAAAATTCCGACACATCATAAGATTCTGTTATGGCATTGGACTCCTCAGTTGTTATTAAGATCAGATATTTGCAGGAGGGGCCCTGTGAAGGTTGGTAATATTCATGCTGAAAATGGATGCTATGGAACCGATAGGGTGCGAACTTGGTATGGCAGGTCGTCAGTCCATGTCGGCATCCACTTCACCACGGCCACCTCCAAGCTGTCATTAATTCAAGACGATATTATAAATGAATAAGGTAGAGAAAAAGAAAAAAAAGAAAGAAAGAAAAAGAAAAAGAAAAATGAAACAAAGAAGAAAAGGAGAAAAAGAAACAAAGAAAAAATAAGAAAAGAAATTAGGAAAAAAGAAAAGAAAAAAGAAAAGGAAAAAAAAAGAAAATAGAATATATGGGAGCAAGGGAAAGGAAAACGAGCAGATTAAAATATATCTATTTAGGTCATTATTGAAAAAAAAAATGTATCCATTTTAAAAATCTTCCGAGGCGGATTAATTATGTTTTGAAAAAATGTAAATCGAAACAGATTTTTTTTTTTTTTTTAAGATCCGGTAGAATCAGCGAGGGCCAGAGAAAAAGGAAAAAGAAGAAAAGGAGAAAAAGAAAAAAAGAAAAAATAAGAAAAGAAATTAGGAAAAAAAGAAAAGAAAGAAAAAAGAAAAGGAAAAAAAAAGAAAATAGAATATATGGGAGCAAGGGAAAGGAAAACGAGCAGATTAAAATATATCTATTTAGGTCATTATTGAAAAAAAAAATGTATCCATTTTAAAAATCTTCCGAGGCGGATTAATTATGTTTTGAAAAAATGTAAATCGAAACAGATTTTTTTTTTTTTTTAAAGATCCGATAGAATCAGCGAGGGCCAGAGAAAAAGGAAAAAAATAAAAAATAAAAAGAAAAAAGGAGAAAAAGAAAAAAAAGAAAGAACAAAAAGGAGAAAAAGAAAAATGAAACAAAGAAAAAGAAGAAAAGAAATTAGGAAAAAAGAAAAAGAAAGAAAAAGGAAAAAATAAAAGGATAAAAAACAAAAAAAAAATTTTAAATAAAATTTTATTAAAAAATTTTTTTTTTTTTATCCATTTAAAAAATCTTCCGAGGCGGACTAATTATGTTTTGAAAGAATGTAAATCGAAACAGATTTCTTTTTTTTTTTTTTTTAAAGATCCGGGCTTTGTCTAGTAACCTTGCTGGCATCGGTAAAAATCTTGAACAAAACTATCACCATTTGGTCGAAATACATTAAAACCTGGCGTGGCTACAGTCAGTGTCTAAAATCCTTCAGTTGACTGTTCTATGTCCAAAAACTGTTCGGCCATCAGTGGTGCCGGACTTTCAACCGACGCTGCCAAGATCTTTTCATTCTGAAGGCTGAAGGTCGTTTCCGGTCTTGACCACGAGAGACGCCGTGGGACGACAGGAATTTTTGGAAACGACCAGTTTGAGAGTTGGCATTGTGCTGACCTGTTGTGTCCGGTACTTGTATTGCGCTGCACGCACGTTGGGCCTTGCTCTGTACCGACCCAATCTGTAGCCAAGTAACCTGGTCCCGCCCCTGACCTCGACCAGCGCCACCCTTCACTAACCAACCGGAAATCATCACCTTATCCGGGGAATTCTGGTCGATATCTGCCATAGAAAGGTCTGAACAGGGCCCGGTGGGAGAAAGGAGTTGGGCGCCGACTGAAAATGTGGAGGCCGGGGGAGGGGTGTCAGTCAGTGTCTAATTGAAAAGGTAAAAAAAGAAGAGAAGAATTATGAGAGAGAGAGAGAGAGAGAGAGAGAGAGAGAGAGAGAGAGAGAGAGAGAGAGAGAGAGAGAGAGCAATAGAATAATATCCCACGCTCTATAATAAAGATCAATGTGTATATATATATATATATATATATATATACAGGGTGGGCCAAAATAAGGGTCCTATCTTTAAATTTGAATAACTTGAATTTGAATAACTTCCACAAAATAAAAGTTAAACTCACCAAACTTTATGTGTGTGTAGACTGACCCTTCCGAGATTTTTTGAAATAAACAAAACAAATTTTAGCCGAAAAACACTTCTTAAAACTTACAAAAACTAAAGTATTGTTTTTTACACTGTTTTGAGTTTTTTAAGCAAAAATAATGTTTTCTAAATGAGGGTACGTTCCTTAGGGCTAATACGGCTCATGCTTGCTTCGGAAGGGGTCCTTTACTTATTCTAAAAAAAATTTTTTTTTTAAATCAATAAATAAAAAAGTTATGAATTTTTAAAAATAGGACCCTTATTTTTGCCCACCCTGTATATATATATATATATATATATATATATATATATATATATATATATATATATATATATATATATATATATAGTAATCCAGGTAGGGTAAAAATCCACAGGGTAGAAATCCAAAGGGAATCAAACCGGGCTTATAAAAGAGTGCTCAATAAAAATATAGAGCTGTATTGTGAATGTTTTTATTCAAACATGTACAAGGTCTGCTACACTGGCATGTCGATGTTATCGATCTACAGCTCTCAAGAGCTGAGGTCTCATCAGGCAGAGAATTTTTTTATGATCCAACCTGGTCGCTGCGACCAGGTTGGATCATTAAAAAAAAAATTCTCTGCCTGATGAGACCTCAGCTCTTGAGAGCTGTAGATCGATAACATCGACATGCTAGTGTAGCAGACTTTGTACATGTTTGAATAAAAGCATTCACTATATATATATATATATATATATATATATATATATATATATATATATATATATATATATATATATATGTGTGTGTGTGTGTGTGTGTAACTAAATACACATTGATCTTTATTATAGAGCGTGGGATATTATTCTATTGCTCTCTCTCTCTTTCTCTCTCTCTCTTTCTCTCACTCTCTCTCTCTCTCTCTCTCTCTCCCTCTCTCTCTCTCTCTCTATATATATATGTATATATATATTGTGTGTGTATTTAGGACGCATTTTCTCATTTATGCAAACATTGTTAAAAATAACATAATTAGTCTGTTAAATTATACCATTTTTTATTTTTTTCAATTTTTCTGATGATCTTTTTTGTATTAAAATAATAAAAAAAATAAATGTTCCATAGGTTTCACAGGTTTCACGAACGTTTTCGATTCTTCGTCGAATCATCCTCAGGTGTCAAAAGCAAATGAACAAAAAAGCTGGAGAAAGAAGAGAATTTTATAAAAAGACGTCGGAGAAACGCGCAGAGAACGTTTTTTGTATTGTTCCAGGAAGTCGTTGACGATTAAAATTCAGCAACGCTGGATGGCATCACAGA
>OY744554.1:9286097-9295960 GCA_963556195.1 Sepiola atlantica | reverse complement strand
GATACCATTGGAGCACAGGGTGGAGCAGGTGCTAGTATGATTGCAAGTTAGGAGTGGATGGAGTAAGTTCAGGGAACTTCTGCCATTACTAACCAGCAGAGTGTTACCACTGTCCACCAAGGGAAGAGTCTATCAAGCATGTGATGATGTATGGAAGCGAAACTTAGCCAATGAGGGTTGAGGACATGCGTTGCATGAAGAGAAATGATATGAGAATGATACGATGGATGGGGCCATCATAAATCTGGACCCTATTTCTCAGTAGCCCCTTACGTCTCAGTGTCTTGTTTGGGGTGAAGATAAGTAATATATATATATATATATATATAATAAGTGTCAATAGAAAGCCCTTACAATGCAAGGTAGATTTTTTTTTACTGTTGTCTTATATATTTCGGAGAAACACTCCATTTTCAAAGATGTATTTTTTTTTAAATAAACAAACTTATAGTTTTGTTTATAGAAGAAACGTCTTGTTGGTCTGACGTATTTATCCGCTCTGTGATGGAATTCGCGGTAGTAATTTGAATATAACTCCCAGCATGCCCGATGCTTCAGTTCTTTCTACCTACTACCGCGAATTCCATCACAGAGCGGATAAATACGTCAGACCAACAAGACGTTTCTTCTATAAACAAAACTATAAGTTTGTTTATTTAAAAAAAAATACATCTTTGAAAATGGAGTGTTTCTCCGAAATATATAAGACAACAGTAAAAAAAAAAATCTACCTTGCATTGTAAGGGCTTTCTATTGACACTTATTACCTATCACCAATGCTTAAAAAAAAAAAGAACGAAAATAATTTGAATATATATATATATATATATATATTACCATCAAAATGAGGAGGAAAAAAAGAAAGAAAAAAAAAACTATAAGACAGTCTCGCCTGACAAAGTTGTTCTACAACGAAAGCTTGCAAAAAAAAAAAAAATTAAATAAATGATTTTTTTCATTTAAAATTTGCACGATTGTTGATTTTCAAAATATTTCACTTTAATACATTCTAATCCGTGCTTCAAAGATGTTGATTTCCTTACTTATATAGGGTGGGCAAAAATAAGGGTCCTATTTTTTTAAATTCATAACTTTTTTATTTATTGATTTTTAAAAAATTTTTTTTTTAGAATAAGTAAAGGACCCCTTCCGAAGCAAGCATGAGCCGTATTAGCCCTAAGGAACGTACCCTCATTTAGAAAACATTATTTTTGCTTAAAAAACTCAAAACAGTGTAAAAAACAATACTTTAGTTTTTGTAAGTTTTAAGAAGTGTTTTTCGGCTAAAATTTGTTTTGTTTATTTCAAAAAATCTCGGAAGGGTCAGTCTACACACACATAAAGTTTGGTGAGTTTAACTTTTATTTTGTGGAAGTTATTCAAATTCAAGTTATTCAAATTTAAAGATAGGACCCTTATTTTGGCCCACCCTGTATATAGTAATCCAGGTAGGGTAAAAATCCACAGGGTAGAAATCCAAAAGGGAATCAAACCGGGCTTATAAAACAGTGCTCAATAAAAATATAGAGCTGTATTGTGAATGCTTTTATTCAAACATGTACAAGGTTTGCTACACTGGCATGTCGATGTTATCGATCTACAGCTATCAAGAGCTGAGGTCTCATCAGGCAGAAAGTTTTTTATGATCCAACCCGGTCGCTGAATATATATATATATATATATATATAAGTGTTTAAAGTTCATATTTTTTTTTAAAAAGCATCTATTTAACAATAGATGCTTTTTAAAAAAAAAAATATGAACTTTAAACACTTATACAAATCACGTGTTGCATCACGTTCCTCATATTTGATGATGGGAAACGACATCTTGCCCATTCGGCTGTATAACAACAAGCCGTTTAAGAGATAAAAAAAAAATACAAATCCGATGACATCAGGATATATTAACACACCGATGATGCCAGGTTTTGGCGAAATATCTGTATCACTTTAAACTAACAAAAAATGCTAGTTTTAATAAAAAAAAGAAAACGAAAAAAAAATCGGTTTCGAAAAAAGAAAAACATTAAAATGTTTTTCTTTTTTTTTTATGGAAAAAAAAAATTGATATTGCATCTTAATGCTTATAAAGGTATTTGTTTTACCTGTTCCTTCTTATATATATATATATATATATATATAAGAATATTATTTTTTGAAGGCGATAACAATGCGTTGTTAAAGTGACACATACGACACGTGGAATCGTAAAAACAAAACAAAGTGACAATATTGAAAAGTCAATAATTTTCAAAAAATTTTTTTTTATTTACCAGTGTATCGTGACCGTGGTGTTGGGTTGGAGTGTGTCCTTTTCATTATTTTTTTTTTAAATTTTCGAGGGTATCCCTCATCCTCAGAATAAAATAAATACTACCACTCGTTGGAGTGTGTTTTTTTTTTTTGCCAAAAGCCGGGGCCGGAAATGTTGGTTTGTTTTTAGTAGCGGCTTTTGGCAAAAAAAAAAAAAAAATAATGAAAAGGACACACTCCAACCCAACACCACAGTCACGATACACTGGTAAATAAAAAAAATTTTTTGAAAATTATTGACTTTTCAATATTGTCACTTTGTTTTGTTTTTACGATTCCACGTGTCGTATGTGTCACTTTAACAACGCATTGTTATCGCCTTCAAAAAATAATATTCTTACTCTATACACAATGCTCCAAGCGAACTACAACATTCTTCTCATATATATATATATATAGTTTGGCAGCAAGTCATTGTTTATGCAAGCTTCATTGAAGACCACGGAGATCTCTCTGTTCACAATCTTTTGTGTCAATCTCGACGCGGCGAGCAATTTTGCGGTTCTCATATGTTAACCGGTGGAGTGTGGCACCTAGCGTTGTGTCGTGGACCATTCCTCGAGCGCTTTCGGTCTCTCGACCATCTTCAAGAGGCTGTCTCTTATCGTTACTAAGATCCGTTATTTATAGTTATTTATAGTGCCATACTCCACCGGTTAACATAAACAACGACTTGCTGCCGAATTATAAATATATTTATATATATAAAAAAACATATGCACGATCCGAACGCCGTTTCGTAGATCACTCTAACTGCCTGGTAAATAGCCGCCGATTTCGCTATTTACATTTAAAGTTCCTCTATATTTACTAACTAATTGGCTATGGCCGATGGATAAGATCCCCGACTACGAATCAGTGGCGATTTGTGATCGGGGTTCGCGCCTACCGACCGTTGAGAATTAGTTCCTAGACTGAAGATTGCGTTAGCATGAAACATCGATGTCTCTAGGTATTTAAATAATTAACATTTATTTATAAAAATATTGTTGTTTATCAGCCCCCTCCCACAAAGGCTGGGCACTCTCGAGTAGCTTTAATAACAAGCAGTACAAATAGCTATATGCACGATCCGAACGCCGTTTCGTAGATCACTCTAACTGCCTGGTAAATAGCCGCCGATTTCGCTATTTACATTTTAAAAGTTCCTCTATATTTACTAACTAATTGGCTATGGCCGATGGATAAGATCCCCGACTACGAATCAGTGGCGATTTGTGATCGGGGTTCGCGCCTACCGACCGTTGAGAATTAGTTCCTAGACTGAAGATTGCGTTAGCATGAAACATCGATGTCTCTAGGTATTTAAATAATTAACATTTATTTATAAAAATATTGTTGTTTATCAGCCCCCTCCCACAAAGGCTGGGCACTCTCGAGTAGCTTTAATAACAAGCAGTACAAATAGCTATATGCACGATCCGAACGCCGTTTCGTAGATCACTCTAACTGCCTGGTAAATAGCCGCCGATTTCGCTATTTACATTTAAAGTTCCTCTATATTTACAAACTAATTGGCTATTGCCGATGGATAAGATCCCCGACTACGAATCAGTGGCGATTTGTGATCGGGGTTCGCGCCTACCGACCGTTGAGAATTAGTTCCTAGACTGAAGATTGCGTTAGCATGAAACATCGATGTCTCTAGGTATTTAAATAATTAATATTTATTTACAAAAATATTATTGTTTATCAGCCCCCTCCCACAAAGGCTGGGCACTCTCGAGTAGCTTTAATAACAAGCAGTACAAATAGCTATATGCACGATCCGAACGCCGTTTCGTAGATCACTCTAACTGCCTGGTAAATAGCCGCCGATTTCGCTATTTACATTTTAAAAGTTCCTCTATATTTACTAACTAATTTGCTATGGCCGATGGATAAGATCCCCGATTACGAATCAGTGGTGATTTGTGATCGAGGTTCGCGCCTACCGACCGTTGAAGATTGCGATAGCATGAAACATCGATGTCTGTAGGTATTTAAATAATTAATATTTATTTATAAAAATATTATTGTTTATCAGCTCCCTCCCACAAAGGCTGGGCACTCTCGAGTAGCTTTAATAACAAGCAGTACAAATAGCTATATGCACGATCCGAACACCGTTTCGTAGATCACTCTATACTGCCTGGTACATAGCCGCCGATTTCGCTATTTACATTTAAAGTTCCTCTATATTTACTAACTAATTGGCTATGGCCGATGGATAAGATCCCCGACTACGAATCAGTGGCGATTTGTGATCGGGGTTCGCGCCTACCGACCGTTGAGAATTAGTTCCTAGACTGAAGATTGCGTTAGCATGAAACATCGATGTCTCTAGGTATTTAAATAATTAACATTTATTTATAAAAATATTGTTGTTTATCAGCCCCCTCCCACAAAGGCTGGGCACTCTCGAGTAGCTTTAATAACAAGCAGTACAAATAGCTATATGCACGATCCGAACGCCGTTTCGTAGATCACTCTAACTGCCTGGTAAATAGCCGCCGATTTCGCTATTTACATTTAAAGTTCCTCTATATTTACAAACTAATTGGCTATTGCCGATGGATAAGATCCCCGACTACGAATCAGTGGCGATTTGTGATCGGGGTTCGCGCCTACCGACCGTTGAGAATTAGTTCCTAGACTGAAGATTGCGTTAGCATGAAACATCGATGTCTCTAGGTATTTAAATAATTAATATTTATTTACAAAAATATTATTGTTTATCAGCCCCCTCCCACAAAGGCTGGGCACTCTCGAGTAGCTTTAATAACAAGCAGTACAAATAGCTATATGCACGATCCGAACGCCGTTTCGTAGATCACTCTAACTGCCTGGTAAATAGCCGCCGATTTCGCTATTTACATTTTAAAAGTTCCTCTATATTTACTAACTAATTTGCTATGGCCGATGGATAAGATCCCCGATTACGAATCAGTGGTGATTTGTGATCGAGGTTCGCGCCTACCGACCGTTGAAGATTGCGATAGCATGAAACATCGATGTCTGTAGGTATTTAAATAATTAATATTTATTTATAAAAATATTATTGTTTATCAGCTCCCTCCCACAAAGGCTGGGCACTCTCGAGTAGCTTTAATAACAAGCAGTACAAATAGCTATATGCACGATCCGAACACCGTTTCGTAGATCACTCTATACTGCCTGGTACATAGCCGCCGATTTCGCTATTTACATTTAAAGTTCCTCTATATTTACTAACTAATTGGCTATGGCCGATGGATAAGATCCCCGACTACGAATCAGTGGCGATTTGTGATCGGGGTTCGCGCCTACCGACCGTTGAGAATTAGTTCCTAGACTGAAGATTGCGTTAGCATGAAACATCGATGTCTCTAGGTATTTAAATAATTAACATTTATTTATAAAAATATTGTTGTTTATCAGCCCCCTCCCACAAAGGCTGGGCACTCTCGAGTAGCTTTAATAACAAGCAGTACAAATAGCTATATGCACGATCCGAACGCCGTTTCGTAGATCACTCTAACTGCCTGGTAAATAGCCGCCGATTTCGCTATTTACATTTAAAGTTCCTCTATATTTACAAACTAATTGGCTATTGCCGATGGATAAGATCCCCGACTACGAATCAGTGGCGATTTGTGATCGGGGTTCGCGCCTACCGACCGTTGAGAATTAGTTCCTAGACTGAAGATTGCGTTAGCATGAAACATCGATGTCTCTAGGTATTTAAATGATTAATATTTATTTACAAAAATATTATTGTTTATCAGCCCCCTCCCACAAAGGCTGGGCACTCTCGAGTAGCTTTAATAACAAGCAGTACAAATAGCTATATGCACGATCCGAACGCCGTTTCGTAGATCACTCTAACTGCCTGGTAAATAGCCGCCGATTTCGCTATTTACATTTTAAAAGTTCCTCTATATTTACTAACTAATTTGCTATGGCCGATGGATAAGATCCCCGATTACGAATCAGTGGTGATTTGTGATCGAGGTTCGCGCCTACCGACCGTTGAAGATTGCGATAGCATGAAACATCGATGTCTGTAGGTATTTAAATAATTAATATTTATTTATAAAAATATTATTGTTTATCAGCTCCCTCCCACAAAGGCTGGGCACTCTCGAGTAGCTTTAATAACAAGCAGTACAAATAGCTATATGCACGATCCGAACACCGTTTCGTAGATCACTCTATACTGCCTGGTACATAGCCGCCGATTTCGCTATTTACATTTAAAGTTCCTCTATATTTACTAACTAATTGGCTATGGCCGATGGATAAGATCCCCGACTACGAATCAGTGGCGATTTGTGACCGGGGTTCGCGCCTACCGACCGTTGAGAATTAGTTCCTACACTGAAGATTGCGTTAGCATGAAACATCGATGTCTCTAGGTATTTAAATAATTAATATTTATTTATAAAAATATTATTGTATATATATATATATATATATATATATATATATATAGTAGTCTTCAATGAAGCTTGCATAAACAATGACTTGCTGCCGAATTATACATATATTTATATATATAAAAAAAAACCTGAGATTGTCATACTATTTATATATATATATATATATATATATATATTTATAAATAAATGTTTTGAGGTACAAAATTTATAGATAACTTTTAAAAAAATACGCGGAAATCTCTCTAAGGCCCTTTCGACTATCATCTCATTAGGAGAAAATCGATAGTTTTAATTAATAATAACTTCGAAAGAAAGAGCAAATGGGGAAATTGAGTGTGCCAAAATTAACGTTGAAGCGATTAAAATTCAATTTAATTATTTCGTTAAAAGTCGATTAAAAGGCACTACGTTAGGGGATAAAAAAAAAAAAAAAAAAAAAAAAATTGGGAAGGAGTTCAAAGTTCCCCATTTGCTCTTTCTTTCGAAGTTATTATTAATTAAAACTATCGATTTTCTCCTGATGAGATGATAGTCGAAAGGGCCTTAGAGAGATTTCCGCGTATTTTTTTAAAGTTATATATATATATATATATATATATATATATATATATATATATAGTATAATGATCTCAAAGTTTTTGTTTTTTCTTATTGTAAATGGGTGAGGGGTAGGTGCCAGAATGACTGTAGTGCTACCATTTGTGTGTGTGTGTGTGTGTGTGCATATGATAGAACCCCATAACGCTTTTTTCCGCAATCCGACATAGACCCCTAACTCCAGTTAACCCACCACCCACCCCTCTGCCGCGTCCGCCTTCGCCTTCGCTCTGCAGCCCTGAGCATTAATTAAGAAAATCAAGACAAGGTATTACTTACGTAATGACAGGCCTCCGTACAATGGCCCCATTACCGGTGTTATAACGCTATTTGAAGTGACATTCTCATTTGAAGGGAAGCTACATCTACGGCCTGTCATTTCGGATACGCTACGCGGGTGGGGTCTGTGGTTTAGGGAGCAGCGGAGAGAGGTTGAAGAGATTGGCGACATCTCCGTGGGGCGGACAGGATGGAAGGAAGAGATATGTGGAAGCTTGATGAAGAAAGGGAGTTAAAGTGTGTGTGTGTGGGGGGGGGATGCGGTTGATGCAAGCTGTGAGGTTCGCCTCAACTCCCTATCGAACCCGCTACATACACATCCCTGCCTTCTTCTGCGATTGCTAATTCACAGTCGTTTGAGTTATAATTCATGCATAATGACAGACGTCTGCGCCTTATATGCATAGCACTGTACTGCATAGAGCTGGGGAGAGCTGGGGAGAGCTGGGGAGAGCTGGGGAGAGGGTGGAGGGGGTCAGGTCAGAGGGATTATTCTAGGTTTGTTCAAAAGTGGGGAATGATTGTCTGTAAGATGGCTAATTTGATGTTAAAGAGAAGAACAAAGCAAAGATTTTGAGAGAGATAGAAGAGGAAAAGAAAGATAGAAAGAGAGGGGGTATATAAAGAGAAGGATAGAGGGGGCGGGGAGATGGATAAGGGGAAAGAGGGAGATGGAGAAAAGGGAGAGAGGGATAGAAAGAAAAGGGGGAGAGGAGGAGATGGAGAATAGAAGGAAAGAGAGAGGATTGGAGAGAAAGGAGATTGAAGAGAGAGGGGAGAGAGATATGGAGAGAGGGGAGACAGATATAGGGGAAGGAGAGAGAGAGGAGACAAATATAGAGGAAGAGAGAGAGAGAGATATGGAGAGAGGGGAGACAGATATAGGGGAAAGAGGGGATAGAGATATGGAGAGAGGGGAGACAGATATAGGGGAAAGAGGGGAGAAAGATATGGAGGAAGAAGACACATAATTAACCCTCAAAACAGTAACAGCCAAATATACGCCCCTCATAAACATTGACTCACGGGATTTATATAGAAATATTTTTTATTATTATTTTTTATATTTTTAAATCTTCTCCAGTTTTAAATCTCAACTGTTACATTTCACCCCCCCCCCTTTTTTTAAAACCCTTTCTTTAAAACCTCCCTAACACTAATTTTAAACAAATATACATAACACTCTAAAGCAAATAACTCATCTAAACGAGAGTGACATGTGAATTCACATTTCGGAAACAGGTGACAACATAAGCTGAAGAGAGCCGGATGGTTAAGTCCTTCTGAGCTTGAAACCGACGGTACTAATTGTGTACTAATTTTTCTGTACCAAAAAAAAAAAAAAAATATTACGCTCTTAATTTTGATTCTCAATTAATCGACCACTCTGCTGGGATTTTTCCTACTATATTACAAAACAAGTTTATATATATATATATATATATATATATATATATATATATATATATATATATATATATATATATATATATATATATATACTTTTTTGATTATCTTTTACAATTATCAACACAACGAGAACGGGGTCCAAAAAACAAATAAATGTGACCGTAGCCCATAAAACTTATTTTCCGACTTACCTATGACATTAGTTTGTATTTTTAAGTAGTTTCAATGGATTTTTATTAGATATCAAAATTTCACGAAAAGTTGGAAATTTGGCGACATTTTTTCTCCCTGGCTTTATTTTTTTTGTTTTTACTGGGACTCATAATCAAGGTGCACTTTTTCCAAAACTTTGATACGTTAGTTTTGTTGTTTTTTTTTGCAGAGGAGGGGGGGGGGGAGATTTTAATGTAATTTACAAAATATTTTAGTTTAATTAAAAGTACTAGGCTGAGAAAAAAAATGTCGACAGCCATCTTGTCTTGCAAAATTCCCAACTTTCCGTGACCGTAAAATGGAGAGAAATTTTGATATCTAATAAAAAGCGATTGAAACTATTTAAAAATACAAACAGATGTCATAGGTAAGTCGGAAAATAAGTTTTATGGGCTACGGTCACATTTATTTGTTGTATATTTGTTTTTTGGATCCCGTTCTCGTTCTGTTGATTATTGTAAAAGATACCCCTCAATTATTTAAAAAAAAGGCAAAATTAACTAGATAATTACTAAGAGCATAATATTTATTTATACGTTATACAGTAAGTTAGAACACCATCCATACCATCGGTTTCATATCTGAGAAATTTAGACCTTCGTCAGCGGAGTCGTTCGGCTTCCACTGAAGAAGGTCTGAATTTCTCAGA
>OY744554.1:9263597-9281097 GCA_963556195.1 Sepiola atlantica | reverse complement strand
CCGCATGGTAGGAATCCGGTCATCTCCTACCACATTTAGTGGCGTTACTGTATTGCTATGAATAAATACATTGTATATTTTAACCTGTCACAATTTGTGGTTGTTATCTTTGTGACCCCTAGCACGGGTCTACAACAATATGCAAATTAGTTAACCTTGCGACATATTGCATATACATAAACAGTATATAAAAAAGATGGTGCGTCTCTTGTGTGAAGTTAAATCAACTTTAAAATAGGGGGTTAGGGTTAGTGTGCGAAATGGGCCCCAACTTTTGCATTTATTTATTTAGATATTCGTCTAGGAGTTGGGAAAGTTTATTTAGATATTCGTCTAGGAGTTGTGAAAGTTTATTTAGATGTTCGTCTAGGAGTTGTGAAAGTTTATTTAGATATTCGTCTAGGAGTTGTGAAAGTTTATTTAGATGTTCGTCTAGGAGTTGTGAAAGTTTATTTAGATATTCGTCTAGGAGTTGTGAAAGTTTATTTAGATGTTCGTCTAGGAGTTGTGAAAGTTTATTTAGATATTCGTCTAGGAGTTGTGAAAGTTTATTTAGATGTTCGTCTAGGAGTTGTGAAAGTTTATTTAGATATTCGTCTAGGAGTTGTGAAAGTTTATTTAGATGTTCGTCTAGGAGTTGTGAAAGTTTATTTAGATGTTCGTCTAGGAGTTGTGAAAGTTTATTTAACCATGTTCCTCTCCAGATCTTTCGTATTTTCCTTGTTTGCATTGCAGTTCCTCCCCTTTTGAACAGATCTCCCCTTTCACCCCCAAAACTCTTTGTTTAGTCGGCAAACGTAAACCAATCACCGTCTTTTCTCTCGCCAAAATGAATCCAAGTCTCCCATTCTCTCCAACTCAATCCGATCTGTGAACCCGATGTCCACCTGAGCCGCTCACCCGAGCATAAAACCTCCCAGTGCACCTCACTCTACCTCACGGCGTGTTTAGACGCTGGCCAATTAATATTGCCCAAAACTATTTAGGGAGACCTTATTTGGGACCAAATTGCATTACGGAGGAATCGAGTCTCGGGTCAGAGTCCAGAATTGGATTGCAAAAACGCCAAACGACCTCCACCCCCATCAACACGAGTATTTGTTGTCCTTAATTACAAATTTGGTCCCCCACCTGATGACATGGATAATTTAGGGATGCGGAAAGGGGGGAGTAGGTCCGCTCATTCAGTTAGCTCCCCCCCCCTCTCTTGCTTACAAGATTGTGTGTGCTTCGGTCGTTTGTTTTCCAGTGTGTATGAACTTTAACCCCTACGGCTACAACTCGTCTGGCGTGTTTGCTCGGTAGACCTGAATGCAGTCACCTTGAAACAAAGGTAAATAAAGATGAGGATGAGGATGAGGACGATGGGTGGAGAGCATCTCGTCAGGAAATGATTGAGTGAGATATGCAGAAAGAAAAGTAAAGTCTAAAATAAATAAAAAAAGGTGAAGGGGAGAGAGAGTAAAGAAAGAGAGAGAGAGAGAGACATGAAATAGAAAGAGAAGAAGAAAGAAGGAGAGAAGGATCAAGAGAGAAAGAGAGAGAGGATGAAGAGAAAGAGAGAGGAAGAAAGAGAGGAGGAAAACAAAGAGTGAGAGGAGGAAGAGAAAGAGAGAGAGAAGAAGAAAAAAGAGAAAGAGGGAGGAAAGACAAGGAGAGGAGGGAAAAAGAGAAGGAGAGAGAGAGAGAAGAGGAAAGAGGGAGAGGAAAGAGAGAAAGGAGAATAGAGGGAAAGGAAAGAGAAAGGGAGGGAGAAACAGATAAAGGGGAGGAGAAAAGAGAGGGGAGGAGAAAAGAGAGAGGAGGAGGATGAAAGAGAAAGAGAGAGGAGGAGGAAAGAGAGAGGAGGAGGAAAGAGAGAGGAGGAGGAAAGAGAGAGGAGGAGGAAAGAGAGAGGAGGAGGAAAGAGAAAGAGAGAGGAGGAGGAGGAAAGAGAAAGAGAGAGGAGGAGGAAAGAGAAAGAGAGGAGGAGGAAAGAGAAAGAGAGAGGAGGAGGAAAGAGAAAGAGAGAGGAGGAGGAAAGAGAAAGAGAGAGGAGGAGGAAAGAGAAAGAGAGAGGAGGAAAGAGAAAGAGAGAGGAGGAGGAGGAAAGAGAAAGAGAGAGGAGGAGGAGGAAAGAGAAAGAGAGAGGAGGAGGAGGAAAGAGAAAGAGAGAGGAGGAGGAGGAAAGAGAAAGAGAGGAGGAGGAGGAAAGAGAAAGAGAGGAGGAGGAAAGAGAAAGAGAGAGAAAGAGAAAGAGAGAGGAGAAGGAAAGAGAAAAGAGGATGAAAAGGGAAAGTAGGAGGTAAAAAAAAGAGAGAGGGGGAATAGAAAGAAAAAGAGAGGGAAAAAGAATAAGAAGTTGGGAAAATGGAAAGAGATGGGGTTAAAGAGATGGAAGGGGGGCAAACTAGGGGTGGGGTGGGTCTAATTGAAAAAGATAAATTCTTCTTCTTCCTCTTCCTCTTCCTCTCCTTCACCTTCTTCTTCTTCTTCTTCTTCTTCCCTTTAGCCGACAGCTCAAAATGCTGCAATGTTGACATAAACAAACATTCAAAAGTCAACAATTCTAGAATCCGAACAAAAAAAAAAAAAAAAAAAAAAAAAAAAAATCTCACCCTGCTCCCGTCCCCACCCGAAACCAGTGTCCCCCTGTCCCCTGTGACCCTCAACACTACTCCAGCCGGTACAACAGAGGAGGTCAATCAAAGCAGTTTCCATCGTGTATGCAAACGAAAAAGTCAAGAACAATAAAGAAACAATCGAATTAATTCAGAGTTTTGCAATCAGAAAAATAGAAAAAAACAAAAAGAAATTTTTTTTTTTTTTAAATAACTGATATTCTTAAAAGATGTTTTTTTTCTTCTAACTAATGAATGAATCACCAATTATCAAGGCCAAAAGCGACTCGAGGATAAGTGTTAATAAGATGGATGGGTTGTCAGTTGAAATGATGAAGAATATTATGAGAGGATTGACGCTGAGACAACACAGTGAGGATTGGTAACGATGGTTGAAACTGGGCAGAATTTGTATTATTTAAGAAGACGGCCAGAAAAATATTTGTTGATATTGGACTTGAAGACGACCATGTTGCAGTCTGCAGTGAAGCAGACCTGCGGCAATGTCTTCCATAGATGTCTTGACGGATGGAATGCGCAAAATTTGATTATTTAAGAGGATGGTTCGACAAGTGTTTGTTGACATTGAACTTGAAGACGACCATGTTGTAGCCATCAGGGAAGCAGTTGTGTGGTATTGTGTTCCACAGATGGACATTTCGTGGAAAGAAACTCTGTTCATCGCAGTTCCATTTGGTTTTAGGTAACATCCCCCCACCCCCGTTACAGCATACACCCTGGGCGGGTTGAACCGGCTTCCTCTAACGGAGGAAGTTTCTAGGGAATACCAAATTCATAAGTGGTCCCCTGTCACATGTATTCCCAAATGGTCACCCATCTGATACTGACCAGGCTCAACGTTGCTTAACTTTGGTGAGCTAATGAGAACCAGTTGTGTCAATGTGATTATGCCGTATTATAATAATTATAATAAGGGAATACTTTTGTGTCCATATTAAAAGTGAAAGAACATTTTTCCTTTTTTATTATTATCAGTTATTATAAAGATTAAGCCTCCTCTTTTTTGCTCATAAAATGAAATCTGCATGCATGATTATTCTTTCCTTTCTTTATTTTTATCAGCTATTATTAAGATTAAGCCTCCTCTTCTTTGCTCATAAAATGAAATTTGCATGCATGATTATTCTTTCCTTTTTTATTATTATCAGCTATTATTAAGATCAAGCCTCTTCTTCTTTGCTCATAACAATTAAATTTGCATAGATGATACTGACCAGGCTCAACGTTGCTTAACTGCGATGATCTAACGAGAACTTGTGTGTCAACGTGATTATGCCTTATCACGGCTAAAAGCAATTCGAGGATAAAGATTAATGAGACGAGTGGATTGTCAATTGAATGATGAAGAATATTATGAGAGGATTGAAAATGATGAATGGAATGAGCAAAGTTTGATTACTTATGGGGGGAGGGTTTATGACAAGTATTTGTTGCTATTGGATTCGAAGACGATCATGTTGTAGTCTGCAGGGAAGCAGTCACATGGTAATGTACAGGGCTTTACGTGCTCCACTACTTTTGAAGCTGCTTCCGCTCCTGCTCCAACGCCCAAAATTGGAGCTGGCTCCTCTCACGTTCCCTATTTTCAAAAAGGAGCCGCTCCAGCTCAAACTCCTATAAAAAAGGAGCGGCTCTTTTTCAGCGCTCCATAATGATAATATACCTTCTTTCATAAACGTTCTATTCTGCCAATGAGTGGTCGAAGGATAGGGGCGGGCGTTAAATATATATATATATATATATATATAATTTATTTAGATACTGTATATTACATATTTCAGTATCTAAATAAATTATATTAGCTCTCTTATATGATCGAGCACTTTATTTGATTTCTTTTCATATACAACCTGACACTATATATATATATATATATATATATATATAAGTCAGTTCATATTATATTCCAATAACCATGGTTTTATTTTCTTATGTTTATTTTTTCACATTTCCAAAAAATATAAAATTTCTGTGAGATATATTTTTTACGGTCCGTTTCATTTGTCTTGTGCCAAACAACATATAATAAAAATAAAAATAAAACCAAGGTTATTGGAATATAATATGAACTGACTTATATTTTGCTCTGTTATAATTGACAATCATCGAGCTGAATCTTTTAAGGAGACTACAAAGTAAAAGGAACTGATAGTATATGCTAATACATATATTGTCATTAATAATTATATATACTAACAAATATATGCTCCCTCCGGTCGCATATTTTTGTAATAGACATCTGTTTTAATATTTGAAACCGACGGTACCGGTGTTGTTCTGATCTTCTGTAATACATATATTAATAAATATTACGCTCTTAGTTTTTACTGTTCTTCAATAATCAAGCACTAAGTATATTTACAATTTGCTAAATTCTTATATATATATATATATATATATATATATATATATATATAATCCAAGTAAGTTTTTTTTTGTTCCGAAACTGTTCTAAAATCATAGAATTGAATTTAATACTTTATTCTAAGCTCTATTTAATATTTTAAATATTGAGCTTTTTTTTTTCATTTTGGAAAATGATTCCTATTCGAATCGATGTGAACTATATCAAATTATGCTTACTTAAAAACAATTTTTTTTTAAGTCCTTAATACTAAGTAGAGTTTTATAAATATCTATCATATAAGCATTTAATCCGGCTTACACAAATGCAATTACGTTTCAGCGACCTAACGCTTTGTCAGAGCCGAGAAATAAGAATGAAAATAAATTTCGAAAAAAAAAAAAAAGAGAGATAAATGTTTATATTATATATATATATATATATATATATATATATGTGTGTGTGTGTGTGTGTGTGTGTGTGTGCACATTTTGTTAAAGATTTTAAAGTAAAGTCGCCATAAGTGACATGATGTATTCAAACCAAACATACACACACCCCCCTATTGTTTCAAAACAACATTAAAATAAAATAAAACAAGCCGCGTGTGCGTGGTCTCCCTCTGTATGTGACTCGATGTGGCGAGTGTAAAATGCAATAAATTTGGCCAATTTGGGGCATTTTTGACCCCCCTTTTGAACTCCTGGGGGCACGAACCAGAATTTTTCTGATGTCAAGGATGCTCATTTTATATCCAGAACAATTGCCTCTACATTTTTGCCAAGTTTTAGAAAAATTGAATGGATGGATCAAACGTTAACCTAACCCTCGCGATAAACCTAACCCTGATTTTATTATGAGTATGTATCATCATTCCTATGTTGCATACTTAACATTCAAGTAGGCAACACAGGAATGTCTATTAATTAATGGCTAATACCTATTGTTTACATTTCACAAAAATCGGATGTTTCTGAATTTTCACAAAAGGCTTCCATTCCCTCCTTGCCCATTTTTTTAATAAAACTAAATTCATCCTATATTGCCCACCTTTACGCTATGTATCTCAAACTAGCGTGTTTATGCTGCAAAAAGTGGTAAAAACCATGAAATCTTCGTAAAATTTAACTTACGATATCTCGGCTATTTCTCACGTTATATCTATGAAATTTGTATGTAAATAAAATTCAATCTTTGCTTTTTCTAATATTTGTTTTTCTTGTACGATGATTAGTTTTCTTTTTGTTTTTTTTCAGGTTGATTTGAATTATGTAACTATTTTAATGACAAATGCGTTTAGTTCCGCGTTTGCCATTATATTTAGAGTTTTCACTGATTTAAAACTTTTATCTTCAGTTATACACTGATTACGTTGGCCTTTTTTGTTCAGTATCACACAAAACGCGATGTCCGACCAACTTTGAATGGCCATAACTCGGGTACTAATTGAGATACCAAGATAAATTTGGGATTTTTTTTTTATATCTTGCAGCACTATATATGCATACCTAAAAAGTTTTTTGGTATATTAAAAAAAAAACAGTTTGGGATACCTACTTATGCATTGCAGCTATTTCCCAAAATTTATAATAATCGGTTAATTAGTTTAGAAGTTTATATTCTGTACATAAAAATATATAAACATACACACATACCTAACTTTATATATATATGGCTGGAATATTATTTTTCCCAGAATGCTCTAGTAAGTTATTTCCCAATCGATTTAATTCCGTATTTGCATGGAATATTCCGATGTAATTAGATTTTGCAAATTATAAACAGTTTGCAGCCATTTTCTTTCCCTGGTTCATTAAAATGATAAGAATATTCCGAAGCTAAATGATGGAATATTCTTTTTTTTTCTTTTTATATTCATTTAAAAAAAAAAAATGGTTTTTGTTATTTATTTAAATGAAGCCTGGCCCAATTATTCCTAGTATTTATTTAAAAAATAAAAAAAATGTTTTGAAAGAATTAGAAAAAAAAAATTTTTTTTAAGATTTAAAAAAAAAAAATCTTTTAATTTTTTTTATTTTTCAATTTAATGTATTTGGTTTGATCTTAAGTTTCCTGGTGGAGAGAAATGTTACATTTTCCGCAAAAGCAAATAAATCACACATTAAAAGAATAGAAAAGAAGTTAAACTTTATATCGCAACTTTCCTGGCGATGTCCGGGAGTCTTTTAACTTTCACTTTTGTTTCACATATTCTTTTTTTAACCATGTTTAAAAAAATTTTTAACCATATTTTTTGATTTTTTAACCATGCTATCTATTTTTGAACCATGCTATCTATTTTTGAACCGTGCTATCTATTTTTGAACCATGATATCTATTTTTGAACCGTGCTATCTATTTTTGAACCATGATATCTATTTTTGAACCATGCTATCTATTTTTGACCCGTGATATCTATTTTTGAACCATGATATCTATTTTTGCACCATGATATCTATTTTTGAACCATGATATCTATTTTTGAACCGTGCTATCTATTTTTGAACCGTGCTATCTATTTTTGAACCATGATATCTATTTTTGAACCATGCTATCTATTTTTGAACCATGATATCTATTTTTGAACCATGCTATCTATTTTTGAACCATGCTATCTATTTTTGAACCATGCTATCTATTTTTGACCCGTGATATCTATTTTTGAACCATGATATCTATTTTTGAACCGTGATATCTATTTTTGAACCGTGCTATCTATTTTTGAACCGTGCTATCTATTTTTGAACCGTGCTATCTATTTTTGAACCGTGCTATCTATTTTTAGACCATGATATCTATTTTTGAACCATGCTATCTATTTTTGAACTATGCTATCTATTTTTGAACCATGATATCTATTTTTGAACCATGATATCTATTTTTGAACCATGATATCTATTTTTGAACCGTGATATCTATTTTTGAACCGTGATATCTATTTTTGAACCGTGATATCTATTTTTGAACCGTGATATCTATTTTTGAACCGTGCTATCTATTTTTGAACCGTGCTATCTATTTTTGAACCATGCTATCTATTTTTGAACCATGCTATCTATTTTTGAACCATGCTATCTATTTTTGAACCATGCTATCTATTTTTGAACCATGATATCTATTTTTGAACCATGATATCTATTTCTGTACCATGCTATCTATTTTTGACCCGTGATATCTATTTTTGAACCATGATATCTATTTTTGAACCGTGATATCTATTTTTGAACCGTGATATCTATTTTTGAACCGTGCTATCTATTTTTGAACCGTGCTATCTATTTTTGACCCATGATATCTATTTTTGAACCATGCTATCTATTTTTGAACCATGATATCTATTTTTGAACCATGATATCTATTTTTGAACCGTGATATCTATTTTTGAACCGTGCTATCTATTTTTGACCCGTGATATCTATTTTTGAACCATGATATCTATTTTTGAACCATGCTATCTATTTTTGAACCATGCTATATATTTTTTTTTGCCATATATTTTTTTAACCATGATATTTTTTTTGACCATGATATATATATATATATATTTTTAACCAAATTACTATTTTTAAAATAGAATTATCAAAGTTAAAGTTAATTATCGTTTGGTCATTAAATTATTATTAAACCTGGTGTTATATTCCCTCTGGCTTCCACTCAAAGAAGAAGTTTCTAGATAATATCAAATTCATATTCTGTCCCCAGCCGCAAGTATAATCGAACCAAGGGTCACCCATCTGGTACTGACCAGGTACAACATTGCTTAACTCCGGTAATCTAACAAGAACCAGAGCCGCAACATGATTATGCTGTATATCATGCGAGATCAGTTTGGCCACCATCATGTAGTGGTTCAGCCCGCTTCCTCCAATGGACAAAGTTTCTAAATTGACAAGCGGCCCTCAGTCGCATATGCATCCCGCCCAGGCGAGATAATTTTTAACAAAGGTTAGTTTTTGTAATTTATTTAGCAGGCGGGTGTTGCCGTTCTCCCGCATACAACGCCTGGTATTCCCAAATGGTCACCCATCTGGCACTGACCAGGCTCAACGTTGCTTAACTTCAACTTGTATTGACCGGCGGTGTGTCACCGTAATTATACTTTTTAAACCAAATTGTTATAAAACTATAATTGGTCCCCCGATTTATAAAATCAGGGGAACTTATGTTTTGAGGCATTTCCGTCCGTCCGGATTTTTCTCCGCAACCATCCATTGAATTTCTCTGAAATTTTGCATGAAGTTGTAACTTTGGTCAGGTTAGAAAGTGACATTCTCCGATTTTTGAAAAAAAATCTGGTTAGACCCCCAGAGGGTCAAAAGGCCCCGAAATGGCAAAAAATGACATTTATTGCCCTATAACTTTTCATCCATCCATTCCATTTATCTGAAACTTGGCCAAAATGTGGAGGCAATTGTTCCTAATAGAAAATAAGTATCGCTGACCTTGGAAAAAATCTGGTTCGCGCCCCCGGGGGGTCAAAACTCCCAAAGTGGGAAAAATTACCCTTTACTCCCATAACGTTTGATCCATCCATTCAATTTTTCTGAAACTTGGCCAAAATGTAGAGGCAATTGTTCTGGATATAAAATGAGCATCCTTGACCTCAGAAAAATTCTGGTTCGTGCCCCCAGGGGTTCAAAATGGCGTCAAAAATGCCCCAAATTGCCCAAATTTATTGCATTTTACACTCGTCACATCGAGTCACATACAGAGGGGGACCACGCACGCGCGAATTGTTTTATTTTATTTTAATGTTGTTTTGAAACAATAAGGGTGTGTGTGTATGTTGGGTTTGAATACATCATGTCACTTATGGCAACTTTAAAATCTTTAACAAAATGTGCACATATGTATATATATATATATATATATATATATATATATATGTATATATATATATATATATATATATATATATATGTATATATATATATGTATATATATATATATATATATATATATATATGTATATATATATATGTATATATATATATATATATATATATGTATATATATATATGTATATATATATATATATATATATATATATATATATATATTATAAACATCTCTATATATAATATAAACATCTCTCTTTCTTTTTTTCGGAATTTATTTTCATTCTTATTTCTCGGCTCTGACGAAGCGTTAGGTCGCTGAAACGTAATTGCATTTGTGTAAGCCGGATTAAATGCTTATATGATAGATATTTATAAAACTCTACTTAGTATTAAGGACTTTAAAAAAAAATTGTTTTTAAGTAAGCATAATTTGATATACTTCACATCGATTCGAATAGGAATAATTTTCCAAAATGAAAAAAAAAAGTTCAATATTTAAAATATTAAATAGAGCTTAGAATAAAGTATTAAATTCAATTCTATGATTTTAGAACATTTTCGGAACAAAAAAAAATTACTTGGATTATATATATATATTATATTTATATATATATATACTAGACCACCCGTGACCCGTTAGGTCAGTTTGTTATATTAGCTATGGAATTCATGTATGAGCGTGACACTTGTGGCATAAAGAAAATAGTTTTTTTTTACATAACAGAAGCATTTCTATGAAAGTATATTAAAATGAAAAAAGAATATAGATAGATTTCTATGAGTCGTTCTGTTTATTATAATTGTTTTTTTTTTAAATTACAGTTACTGAATTATAAGTGGTTGGTTAGGGCGATTTGAGAAAGGAAGGGGGAACAGCAGGCTTTCTCGCGTACGTAACGAAAACAGAGGGAGTAGGAGTGGTGAAATCTATGAGAGGGAAAGTGGGAGGTGGTTTCGTTCACCGACCGCTAGTATGGCTGATATTAATAATGAGTGTTGTTTTTTTGTTTGTTTGTTTTTGTTTTTTAAAAGGGAGGAGTTTTTTTGAAACTGCGACAGACTTTACAAAGTCCTCCCGTTGAATGTTTTTAGCCGTGAAGAAAACAAAAAAACTATTTGATGAAATTAAATGAAATTGTTTAAAAATTTCCAGAATGAAAAATTTCATGCGTTCGTTAATCATAATAGAGAATAACGGAATTGGAATAACATATTTAAGACGATGCTATTTACGCATGCGCAACCGGATGTGAAAACGGAAAGCTGAAAGCTGATTGCAAACATACAAGAACAATAGAGTTTTAGTATTATATAGATATATATATATATATATGATGTTATATATATATTATATATATATATATATGTTTTATATATATAAATAATATATATGATGTTATATATGATAGATAGATATGTGTGTATATAGTCATATATATATATATATATATATATATGAGAGAGAGAGAGATTGAACTCTTAAAGTTTAGCTATAAACCTTATATATATATACATACATATATATATATATATATATATAGCACACATTGTACATTTAGTTATAAATAAGATGTTTTGTAAAGAAAAGCAAAAAGAAACTTATAGTTGAAATGTTTGATCTATAAACACAGATCGGAAATGGCGATGCGTGTCAGGGAAGAATTCACATAAGAATTTACAATGACGGAACGAAAAGCTGACCAGACAGAATGGGTCACCTGCTTGGGGGTTGGGGGGGGGGGGGCTTGTAAGAGAGTGATATAGGAGGGAAAGAGAGAAGACATGAAGACAAAGGAGAGGAAAGGAAGAAAGAGAAAGGGAGAAGAGAATGAGGTGATAGGGACCAAGCAAAGAAACAAGAGAGAGACAGAACGACGGGATATGGAAGAGGAGGAGGAGGAAGAGGAGGAGGAGGAGGAGGAAAAAGATGAAGACGAGGAGGAAGAAAAAGATGAAGAGGAAGAAGAGAGCTGGACAAAGAGAAGAGAAAGACACACAATAGAAGAGACGAAAGGGGAGAGGGATAAAAGCAGTCTAAAGTGGAGCATAAGAAAGCGGAGGGAGGGGGGCGAGGGAGATGAGACAACGGGGGGGGGGGGGAGATGAAGAAGAGGGGGAGGAAGAAGATAGAGGAGGAAAGGAAGAAGACAACGGGGGAGGAGGAGGAGATGAAGATGGGGAAGAAGAAGACAACGGGGAGGAGGAGGACAAGAAAGAGGACAACGGGGGGGGGGGGAGGGGGGGAGAAGAAGAAGAAAAAGAAAAAGAAGAAGAAGAAGACGGGGGAGGAGGGGAAGAAGAAGAAGATGAAGACGGGGAAGGAGGGAAAGGGAGAAGATGATGAAGACGAGAAGAAGATGAAGACGGGAGGAGGAGGAGAAGAAGAAGACAACGAGGGAGAGGGAGGAGGAAGAAGAAGACGAAGACGGGGGGGGGGGGGAGAAGAAGAAGACAACGGGAGAGGAGGAGGACAAGAAGAAGACAACGGGGAGGGAAGAGGATGGGGAGAAGAAGATGAAGAGGGGGGGGGGGCGACCGGGGGAAGAAGAAAAAGAAGAAGAAGAAGAAGAAGAAGACAAGGGGGGCAGAAGACGACGGGGGGGGGGGGGGGAGAGAAGAAGGTTATAATAATCTATGGCCACATTGAGAGTTTCCTGAAACACACAAAAGAAACGCCCACGTGCAATTTAAATCTCGATGCCAGACGCGATGCAAAGATTGGCGGGACACACGTGATTGGCAATGGTTTTAAGATTCCACAGGTGTTCTGGGTGCGCATTTGCCCCACAAGACAAACGAACGGTTGGGGGGGGGGGGTTCAACAGATTAATTATAAATCAATGACATTGCATCTAGCCCCTTTTTCTTTCTGCCTATAACCTTTCCACCAGAAAAGCATGTCAAACAGATGTTACGAACTTCCGGTTGCTGCCCCCCCCCCCCCCCCCAATGACCATTAAACAAAAATCGGAGAATTAGTTTACTTTATTATTTTTTTGTTTTGTTTTTTTTTTGTAGAATTTTCTAAAAGTTCATGTCTGGAGAGATGGGGTTTGCGTGCATTGTGGCCGAACTTAAAGGAAAATGACACGACCCATCTGCTCCACCCCCATTACAATTGCCTTAGGAACGAGTTTGTAAGTCTCTTGAAAAACTTATGGGGGACCTGTGTATATATTAGAACTGTCTTATGCTGGATGCATATTAACACTAGTCTAAACCGCCTTTGTGTGTGTATGTATGTGTATACATATATATATATATATATAATGGTAATAATCCAGGTAAAAAATATCCACAGGGTGGTAATCCAGAGAATTTTAACCGGGTTTATAAAAAGTGCTCAATATCAAAATAGAGCTTTATATATGTGATAATTTTATTTACACAGACATGTACAAAATCTGCGACACTGGCATGTCGATGTTATCGATCAACAGTTACTATAAACTGAGATCTCATCAGGCAGAGTTAGAATCCGATCTTAACCTCAGAGCATATTTGGAGAGATTTCTCTCCAAATATGATCTGAGGTTAAGATCGGATTCTAACTCTGCCTGATGAGATCTCAGTTTATAGTAACTTTATTAAGCTATTCAGGATTGGCCGATCGGTTAGCGACGTTGGATTTGGGTTGAAAAATACTTGTAAGTTCCGTCTGTCCGAGTCATTGAACCACTGTTAATGACAGCCTTCTGTTTATGTCCGTTTGTAAAGAATTAAATAGACCTTAATTCTCTTCCTTTCACTGTGGTTGTTAGGTTAGTCGCATGGTTCTAGGACAGGGGCGGGTAACCTTTCAGAGTGAGGGCCAGATGAGACTTTTGAAGGAGATCATGGGCCGGAGTGAAAAACGAAATCTCAGAATTACTATATTTTGTTTCCATGAATAAATTGTACAAAAATTTCATTAAACACTCTACAAATCTGATATTTCTTCTCAAGAGACTTCTGTATGTGATGTTATAAAAGGCGCCGACGAAGAGCCATTTTGGAATCATAAAAAATAATGACGGGGAAAGTAGCAAGTTGATCCAGCATTCGTTTTGACACACCTCACATAAGTTCTATGTTTCATGCCATTTCCTCGTCTTACGTTTCCTCTTTTTCTCTCTCTTTCTCTTTTTTATCTCAGGCCAACGATTTGCAATTAATAGTTAAAGAAAAATGAAATATACATACATCATCGCTCGCTGATATTTATACATTTTCATCCCACTGTAAATCTTAATGAAACCTACTTTTACGGCTATGTCACAAAATGATATGAGTTTTACTGGGAGGTCCGCGGCCGGATTGCAATAATAAAGCATAGCAGAGTGGCGGGCCAGACGCTAAGCCTTCGCAGCCGGATGTGGCGGAGGTTCCCCACCCGTTCTAGGGGTTCAGACAAAATGTGACTCAGGTCTGAGGTTCGAATCGTGTGATACATATGTAATGATTAATTACGAGTAACTTTCCTTACTCTGACTTATCTCCCCTTTGGAGAACTCTCCTGCTTCCGCTAACCACTATAAATAGTAGCACTAATACTGTACCGACATTGTGTGCTGAATAAAGCTTTCCAAGTTACGTCGGTTCTCGTTAGTCGTTACAACATATTTATAATAATTTTTATGTATACAAACATGTCTAAAGCTACACATCCATGGAGATGTTTCGATCAGTAGCTTGAAACAGCTACGATCTCATCGGACTAACAAACGTGTCCGTTTCTTTTATTGTTCATAGAGAAAAACAGACAGACTAAAGAAAATGTTTTTTCAAACTTAAGCATGACAGACCAAAGAAAATGTTTTTTCAAACTTTAGCATGACAGACCAAAGAAATGTTTTTTCAAACTTAAGCGTGACAGACCAAAGAAAATGTTTTTTCAAACTTTAGCATGACAGACCAAAGAAAATGTTTTTTACAAACTTAAAGCATGACAGACCAAAGAAAATGTTTTTTCAACTCTAGCATGACAGACCAAAGAAAATGTTTTTTCAAACTTTAGCATGACAGACCAAAGAACATGTTTTTTCAAACTTTAGCATGACAGACCAAAGAAAATGTTTTTTCAAACTTTAGCATGACAGACCAAGAAAATGTTTTTCAAACTTTAGCATGACAGACCAAAGAAAATACTATTTCTACTTAAGCATGACAGACCAAAGAAAATGTTTTTTCAAACTTTAGCATGACAGACCAAAGAAAATGTTTTTTCAAACTTGAGCGTGACAGACCAAAGAAAATGTTTTTTCAAACTTCAGCATGACAGACCAAAGAAAATGCTTTTTCAAACTTCAGCATGACAGACCAAAGAAAATGCTTTTTCAAACTTCAGCATGACAGACCAAAGAAAATGCTTTTTCAAACTTCAGCATGACAGACCAAAGAAAATGCTTTTTCAAACTTCAGCATGACAGACCAAAGAAAATGCTTTTTCAAACTTCAGCATGACAGACCAAAGAAAATGCTTTTTCAAACTTAAGCATGACAGACCAAAGAAAATGCTATTTCTAACTAAAGCATGACAGACCTAAGAAAATGCTATTTCTAACTTGAGCGTGACAGACCAACCAACAAAACATCTCATAGATGTTGAAGATGAACCTTAAAAAAATCACCGACATTAATTACGAGAAATCAGGAAAAAATGTATCCGAAAGCAGAAAGTCGAATTATTTATGCTAAATCGGATGACGAAACGGTAAAACGCTGCGGTCGTAGATGTGTAAGGACGGCAGGCAAAATGACATTGAGTGGCAATTTTAAATTCGTCACAACTGAATTTGCATCCACTCCAACTGGTGCGTTTTCACCCTTCTTCATCGTCACCGCCAGCCTCCGCCGTCGTTAAATGGCAAGACGAACCAATGAATGTCGTCGGACAGCAATCGAATTTGGTTCGGGGGACATCAGAAGTGTTCTTGGGGAGGCGAGAAAATAGATGCTATTGGAAGCGTCAAGTGTTCTTGGAGAATTCAGAACGGAATGCTGACAAAGTAGCGCATTTTACAGACGAAGAGAACGAAAGAAGAAAACAAAAACAAAAAAAAACATGATTAATGCGGGCGATGACGTCAAAGATTTCACAAGAAAACGATGCAAAAAAAAAAAAAAAAAAAAAAAAAAAAACGGTGTAGGACCCACATCGACCCGAATGTTTCAGATTACGATTTTTTTTTTTTTAATATATAATCATTTGAAAGTGATTTTGAAGATTTTAAAGGGCCCGATGCTTCTATAGGATGGGACCCATATATCGAACTGAATGATTCTAATTGTGATTGACGGAAACCACCGGAAATGACTAAAGCAGTTTACAATTTGGAAGCCGTGAAAAAATTGTGAAAAGGCAGACGACACTCGAGCAAGAAAAAAAAATACATCTATAGGAGGGGACCCATATCGATCCGAATGTTTCAGATTACGATTTTTTTTTTTAATTTATAATAATGGAGCAGGGATGAAACAATGTTTACGTCGCGACCTTCGACATTCGAAAGTGATTTTTAAGCCTTTGAAGGGTCCGATGCTTATATAGGTGGGGACCCATATCGACCTGAATGTTTCCGATTGTGATTGATGGAACACCCTGGAAATGGCTGAAGCAGTTTACAATTTGTAAGCCGTGAAAAAAAACAAAAAAAAACGTAAAAAGGCAGATGACAATAACACATGGAAATACAAAATGGTTAGGGTTAAAAAAAATAAAGTTGAAAAAACTTCCTAAAAAATAATATATATATATATATATATATTTAGGCAAACATTATTAAATAACATGGAGTGGTTTTGTTTGATGCGACTTTTTTTTATTTTTTCAATTTTCCAAATTGTCCATCTAATGTTTCGGTCAAATTGATGTAAATATGATCCATGGGTTTCTTGTTCCATTCTTTTTTCTTTTTTGCAAGTACTTTCGATTTGAATCGTCAAATCATCTTCAGGCGGTATTAGTTTTAGTGTCTTTGCAAATTATGACTTTACTGTTGTGCTCATTTTTTAATTATAACGGCAAGTAGTTTATAACTTGAAAAAGCGTCTGTAAAGTTGAAACTTCCACAACACTATCCCAGAGACTCACCCTACATCTCTCCGACACTAGCTCTATATGCCAACACCTAAAAAAACATAATTGCACCCCCTCCCAATATAGAAACATCCTTGTTAACAATACCAAAATAATACACCACGATACCAATATCAAAAAATTAAAAATACTCGAAGCCCTCTACATAAAAACTAAACATCCCACAATTAATAATGTCAATTATGAAACTAGTCGCAACATTTAAAAGTGTCTAGCATAATAATTAAAATTACCAAATTCTTAGCCATTAGGTAGTTATGCGTTTGAATTGTATGCACTTTCTCTAACGTCATCAATTTCTTAACGGTTTAAACAGTCAAACTTTAAATCTCTCGTATGTGTAGAACGTCATCACGCTCTCATGTACATTTCAACTTTACAGACGCTTTTTCAAGTTATAAACTACTTGCCGTTATAATTAAAAAACGAGCACAACAGTAAAGTCATAATTTGTAAAGACACTAAAACTAATACCGCCTGAAGATGATTTGACGATTCAAATCGAAAGTACTTGACAAAAAAGATAAAAAGAATGGAACAAGAAACCATTGGATCATATTTACATCAATTTGACCGAAACATTAGATGGACAATTCGGAAAATTGAAAAAAAAAAA
>OY744554.1:9246097-9258597 GCA_963556195.1 Sepiola atlantica | reverse complement strand
AAAAAAAATATTATTATTATTAATTTATTATTTCAAAAAAAATATTATTATTAATTTATTATTTTAAAAAGAATATTATTATTAATTTATTATTTTAAAAAGAATATTATTATTAATTTATTATTTTAAAAAGAATATTATTATTAATTTATTATTTTAAAAAGAATATTATTATTATTAATTTATTATTTCAAAAAGAATATTATTATTATTAATTTATTATTTTAAAAAGAATATTATTATTATTAATTTATTATTTCAAGAAGAATATTATTATTATCAATTTATTATTTCAAAAAGAATATTATTATTAACAGTAAAAGTTCCTGAGCAGTGGCGCCTCAGACGATTTGCAATAAACAAACCCCTTTTTCAGAAGATAAAGCCTGGGAGTGCAGACCTCCTAGCAATGAACATAACCATACCTCAGCCCGACAACAGCAAAGCCACTAGAAGAGACATATTTATTTTATTTATTTAAACAATATTTAGCTGACAGAATTATTTTTCGGGAAGAAGTAAGGGTCATTTTTGTACCTTAATAGTATTGACCCTGACAGACATTTATTATATTATTATTATTATTATCATTATTATTATTATTATTATTATTAACACATTATACTATATCATTATTATATTATTATATATTTAACATTATATTATATTTAACATATTATATTATGTTGTTATATTATATTATTATTATTATTATTATTATTATTAACAACACATTATATTTTATTATATTATTATATTATATATTAAATATTATATTATATTATATTTAACATATTATATTATGTTATATTATTATTATTATATCATATTATATTATTATTTTTATTAACACATATTATATTTAACATATTATATTATTTTGTTATATTATTATTATATCATATTATATTATTATTTTTATTAACACATATTATATTTAACATATTATATTATTTTGTTATATTATTATTATATCATATTATATTATTATTTTTATTAACACATATTATATTTAACATATTATATTATTTTGTTATATTATTATTATATCATATTATATTATTATTTTTATTAACACATATTATATTTAACATATTATATTATTTTGTTATATTATTATTATATCATATTATATTATTATTTTTATTAACACATATTATATTTAACATATTATATTATTTTGTTATATTATTATTATATCATATTATATTATTATTTTTATTAACACATATTATATTTAACATATTATATTATTTTGTTATATTATTTTGTTATATTATTATTATATATTATATTATTATTTTTATTAACACATATTATATTTAACATATTATATTATTTTGTTATATTATTATTATATCATATTATATTATTATTTTTATTAACACATATTATATTTAACATATTATATTATTTTGTTATATTATTTTGTTATATTATTATTATATCATATTATATTATTATTTTTATTAACACATATTATATTTAACATATTATATTATTTTGTTATATTATTATTATATCATATTATATTATTATTTTTATTAACACATATTATATTTAACATATTATATTATTTTGTTATATTATTATTATATCATATTATATTATTATTTTTATTAACACATATATTTAACATATTATATTATTTTGTTATATTATTATTATATCATATTATATTATTATTTTTATTAACACATATTATATTTAACATATTATATTATTTTGTTATATTATTTTGTTATATTATTATTATATCATATTATATTATTATTTTTATTAACACATATTATATTTAACATATTATATTATTTTGTTATATTATTATTATATCATATTATATTATTATTTTTATTAACACATATTATATTTAACATATTATATTATTTTGTTATATTATTTTGTTATATTATTATTATATATTATATTATTATTTTTATTAACACATATTATATTTAACATATTATATTATTTTGTTATATTATTTTGTTATATTATTATTATATCATATTATATTATTATTTTTATTAACACATATTATATTTAACATATTATATTATTTTGTTATATTATTTTGTTATATTATTATTATATCATATTATATTATTATTTTTATTAACACATATTATATTTAACATATTATATTATTTTGTTATATTATTATTATATCATATTATATTATTATTTTTATTAACACATATTATATTTAACATATTATATTATTTTGTTATATTATTATTATATCATATTATATTATTATTTTTATTAACACATATTATATTTAACATATTATATTATTTTGTTATATTATTATTATATCATATTATATTATTATTTTTATTAACACATATTATATTTAAAATATTATATTATTTTGTTATATTATTATTATATCATATTATATTATTATTTTTATTAACACATATTATATTTAACATATTATATTATTTTGTTATATTATTATTATATCATATTATATTATTATTTTTATTAACACATATTATATTTAACATATTATATTATTTTGTTATATTATTTTGTTATATTATTATTATATCATATTATATTATTATTTTTATTAACACATATTATATTTAACATATTATATTATTTTGTTATATTATTATTATATCATATTATATTATTATTTTTATTAACACATATTATATTTAACATATTATATTATTTTGTTATATTATTATTATATCATATTATATTATTATTTTTATTAACACATATTATATTTAACATATTATATTATTTTGTTATATTATTATTATATCATATTATATTATTATTTTTATTAACACATATTATATTTAACATATTATATTATTTTGTTATATTATTATTATATCATATTATATTATTATTTTTATTAACACATATTATATTTAACATATTATATTATTTTGTTATATTATTTTGTTATATTATTATTATATCATATTATATTATTATTTTTATTAACACATATTATATTTAACATATTATATTATTTTGTTATATTATTATTATATCATATTATATTATTATTTTTATTAACACATATTATATTTAACATATTATATTATTTTGTTATATTATTTTGTTATATTATTATTATATCATATTATATTATTATTTTTATTAACACATATTATATTTAACATATTATATTATTTTGTTATATTATTATTATATCATATTATATTATTATTTTTATTAACACATATTATATTTAACATATTATATTATTTTGTTATATTATTATTATATCATATTATATTATTATTTTTATTAACACATATTATATTTAACATATTATATTATTTTGTTATATTATTTTGTTATATTATTATTATATCATATTATATTATTATTTTTATTAACACATATTATATTTAACATATTATATTATTTTGTTATATTATTATTATATCATATTATATTATTATTTTTATTAACACATATTATATTTAACATATTATATTATTTTGTTATATTATTATTATATCATATTATATTATTATTTTTATTAACACATATTATATTTAACATATTATATTATTTTGTTATATTATTATTATATCATATTATATTATTATTTTTATTAACACATATTATATTTAACATATTATATTATTTTGTTATATTATTATTATATCATATTATATTATTATTTTTATTAACACATATTATATTTAACATATTATATTATTTTGTTATATTATTATTATATCATATTATATTATTATTTTTATTAACACATATTATATTTAACATATTATATTATTTTGTTATATTATTATTATATCATATTATATTATTATTTTTATTAACACATATTATATTTAACATATTATATTATTTTGTTATATTATTATTATATCATATTATATTATTATTTTTATTAACACATATTATATTTAACATATTATATTATTTTGTTATATTATTATTATATCATATTATATTATTATTTTTATTAACACATATTATATTTAACATATTATATTATTTTGTTATATTATTATTATATCATATTATATTATTATTTTTATTAACACATATTATATTTAACATATTATATTATTTTGTTATATTATTATTATATCATATTATATTATTATTTTTATTAACACATATTATATTTAACATATTATATTATTTTGTTATATTATTATTATATCATATTATATTATTATTTTTATTAACACATATTATATTTAACATATTATATTATTTTGTTATATTATTATTATATCATATTATATTATTATTTTTATTAACACATATTATATTTAACATATTATATTATTTTGTTATATTATTATTATATCATATTATATTATTATTTTTATTAACACATATTATATTTAACATATTATATTATTTTGTTATATTATTATTATTATATATTATATTATTATTTTTATTAACACATATTATATTTAACATATTATATTATTTTGTTATATTATTTTGTTATATTATTATTATATATTATATTATTATTTTTATTAACACATATTATATTTAACATATTATATTATTTTGTTATATTATTTTGTTATATTATTATTATATCATATTATATTATTATTTTTATTAACACATATTATATTTAACATATTATATTATTTTGTTATATTATTTTGTTATATTATTATTATATCATATTATATTATTATTTTTATTAACACATATTATATTTAACATATTATATTATTTTGTTATATTATTATTATATCATATTATATTATTATTTTTATTAACACATATTATATTTAACATATTATATTATTTTGTTATATTATTATTATATCATATTATATTATTATTTTTATTAACACATATTATATTTAACATATTATATTATTTTGTTATATTATTATTATATCATATTATATTATTATTTTTATTAACACATATTATATTTAACATATTATATTATTTTGTTATATTATTATTATATCATATTATATTATTATTTTTATTAACACATATTATATTTAACATATTATATTATTTTGTTATATTATTATTATATCATATTATATTATTATTTTTATTAACACATATTATATTTAACATATTATATTATTTTGTTATATTATTTTGTTATATTATTATTATATCATATTATATTATTATTTTTATTAACACATATTATATTTAACATATTATATTATTTTGTTATATTATTATTATATCATATTATATTATTATTTTTATTAACACATATTATATTTAACATATTATATTATTTTGTTATATTATTATTATATCATATTATATTATTATTTTTATTAACACATATTATATTTAACATATTATATTATTTTGTTATATTATTATTATATCATATTATATTATTATTTTTATTAACACATATTATATTTAACATATTATATTATTTTGTTATATTATTATTATATCATATTATATTATTATTTTTATTAACACATATTATATTTAACATATTATATTATTTTGTTATATTATTATTATATCATATTATATTATTATTTTTATTAACACATATTATATTTAACATATTATATTATTTTGTTATATTATTTTGTTATATTATTATTATATCATATTATATTATTATTTTTATTAACACATATTATATTTAACATATTATATTATTTTGTTATATTATTTTGTTATATTATTATTATATCATATTATATTATTATTTTTATTAACACATATTATATTTAACATATTATATTATTTTGTTATATTATTTTGTTATATTATTATTATATCATATTATATTATTATTTTTATTAACACATATTATATTTAACATATTATATTATTTTGTTATATTATTATTATATCATATTATATTATTATTTTTATTAACACATATTATATTTAACATATTATATTATTTTGTTATATTATTATTATATCATATTATATTATTATTTTTATTAACACATATTATATTTAACATATTATATTATTTTGTTATATTATTATTATATCATATTATATTATTATTTTTATTAACACATATTATATTTAACATATTATATTATTTTGTTATATTATTATTATATCATATTATATTATTATTTTTATTAACACATATTATATTTAACATATTATATTATTTTGTTATATTATTATTATTATATATTATATTATTATTTTTATTAACACATATTATATTTAACATATTATATTATTTTGTTATATTATTTTGTTATATTATTATTATATATTATATTATTATTTTTATTAACACATATTATATTTAACATATTATATTATTTTGTTATATTATTTTGTTATATTATTATTATATCATATTATATTATTATTTTTATTAACACATATTATATTTAACATATTATATTATTTTGTTATATTATTTTGTTATATTATTATTATATCATATTATATTATTATTTTTATTAACACATATTATATTTAACATATTATATTATTTTGTTATATTATTTTGTTATATTATTATTATATCATATTATATTATTATTTTTATTAACACATATTATATTTAACATATTATATTATTTTGTTATATTATTATTATATCATATTATATTATTATTTTTATTAACACATATTATATTTAACATATTATATTATTTTGTTATATTATTATTATATCATATTATATTATTATTTTTATTAACACATATTATATTTAACATATTATATTATTTTGTTATATTATTATTATTATATATTATATTATTATTTTTATTAACACATATTATATTTAACATATTATATTATTTTGTTATATTATTTTGTTATATTATTATTATATATTATATTATTATTTTTATTAACACATATTATATTTAACATATTATATTATTTTGTTATATTATTTTGTTATTATTATTATATCATATTATATTATTATTTTTATTAACACATATTATATTTAACATATTATATTATTTTGTTATATTATTTTGTTATATTATTATTATATCATATTATATTATTATTTTTATTAACACATATTATATTTAACATATTATATTATTTTGTTATATTATTTTGTTATATTATTATTATATCATATTATATTATTATTTTTATTAACACATATTATATTTAACATATTATATTATTTTGTTATATTATTTTGTTATATTATTATTATATCATATTATATTATTATTTTTATTAACACATATTATATTTAACATATTATATTATTTTGTTATATTATTATTATATCATATTATATTATTATTTTTATTAACACATATTATATTTAACATATTATATTATTTTGTTATATTATTATTATATCATATTATATTATTATTTTTATTAACACATATTATATTTAACATATTATATTATTTTGTTATATTATTATTATATCATATTATATTATTATTTTTATTAACACATATTATATTTAACATATTATATTATTTTGTTATATTATTATTATATCATATTATATTATTATTTTTATTAACACATATTATATTTAACATATTATATTATTTTGTTATATTATTATTATATCATATTATATTATTATTTTTATTAACACATATTATATTTAACATATTATATTATTTTGTTATATTATTATTATATCATATTATATTATTATTTTTATTAACACATATTATATTTAACATATTATATTATTTTGTTATATTATTATTATATCATATTATATTATTATTTTTATTAACACATATTATATTTAACATATTATATTATTTTGTTATATTATTATTATATCATATTATATTATTATTTTTATTAACACATATTATATTTAACATATTATATTATTTTGTTATATTATTATTATATCATATTATATTATTATTTTTATTAACACATATTATATTTAACATATTATATTATTTTGTTATATTATTATTATATCATATTATATTATTATTTTTATTAACACATATTATATTTAACATATTATATTATTTTGTTATATTATTATTATATCATATTATATTATTATTTTTATTAACACATATTATATTTAACATATTATATTATTTTGTTATATTATTTATTATATAATATTATATTATTATTTTTATTAACACATATTATATTTAACATATTATATTATTTTGTTATATTATTATTATATCATATTATAATTATTATTATTTTATTAACACATATTATATTTAACATATTATATTATTTTGTTATATTATTATTATATCATATTATATTATTATTTTTATTAACACATATTATATTTAACATATTATATTATTTTGTTATATTATTATTATATCATATTATATTATTATTTTATTAACACATATTATATTTAACATATTATATTATTTTGTTATATTATTTGTTATATCATATTATATTATTATTTTTTATTAACACATATTATATTTAACATATTATATTATTTTGTATATTATTTTATATCATATTATATTATTATTTTTATTAACACTATTATATTTAACATATTATATTATTTTGTTATATTATTTTGTTATATTATTATTATATATTATATTATTATTTTATTAACACATATTATATTTAACATATTATATTATTTTGTTATATTATTATTATATCATATTATATTATTATTTTTATTAACACATATTATATTTAACATATTATATTATTTATATTATTATTATATCATATTATATTATTATTTTTATTAACACATATATATTTAACATATTATATTATTTTGTTATATTATTATTATATCATATTATATTATTATTTTTATTAACACATATTATATTTAACATATTATATTATTTTGTTATATTATTATTATATCATATTATATTATTATTTTTATTAACACATATTATATTTAACATATTATATTATTTTGTTATATTATTATTATATCATATTATATTATTATTTTTATTAACACATATTATATTTAACATATTATATTATTTGCTATATTATTATTATATCATATTATATTATTATTTTATTAACACATATTATATTTAACATATTATATTATTTTGTTATATTATTATTATATCATATTATATTATTATTTTTATTAACACATATTATATTTAACATATTATATTATTTTGTTATATTATTATTATATCATATTATATTATTATTTTTATTAACACATATTATATTTAACATATTATATTATTATATTATTATTATATCATATTATATTATTATTTTTATTAACACATTATATTTAACATATTATATTATTTTGTTATATTATTTATTTATATCATATTATATTATTATTTTATTAACACATATTATATTTAACATATTATATTATTTTGTTATATTATTATTATATCATATTATATTATTATTTTTATTAACACATATTATATTTAACATATTATTATTTGTTATATTATTATTATATCATATTATATTATTATTTTTATTAACACATATTATATTTAACATATTATATTATTTTGTTATATTATTATTATATCATATTATATTATTATTTTTATTAACACATATTATATTTAACATATTATATTATTTTGTTATATTATTATTATATCATATTATATTATTATTTTTATTAACACATATTATATTTAACATATTATATTATTTTGTTATATTATTATTATATCATATTATATTATTATTTTTATTAACACATATTATATTTAACATATTATATTATTTTGTTATATTATTATTATATCATATTATATTATTATTTTTATTAACACATATTATATTTAACATATTATATTATTTTGTTATATTATTTTGTTATATTATTATTATATCATATTATATTATTATTTTATTAACACATATTATATTTAACATATTATATTATTTTGTTATATTATTATTATATCATATTATATTATTATTTTTATTAACACATATTATATTTAACATATTATATTATTTGTTATATTATTATTATATCATATTATATTATTATTTTATTAACACATATTATATTAACATATTATATTATTTTTATATTATATATATATTATATAAACATATTATATTAACATATATATTATTATTTGTATATTATTATTATATCATATTATATTATTATTTTTATTAACACATATTATATTTAACATATTATATTATTTTGTTATATTATTATTATATCATATTATATTATTATTTTATTAACACATATTATATTTAACATATTATATTATTTTGTTATATTATTATTATATCATATTATATTATTATTTATAACATATATTATATTTAACAATATATATTTTGTTAATAATTATTATTATATCATATTATATTATTATTTATTAACACATATTATATTTAACATATTAATATATATATTATAAAATATTATATTATATTAATCATATTATATTAATATTATATTATCATTATTATATTATAATTAACATTATATTATATTTAACAATATATTATATTATTAATTATATTAATATATTTAATTATATTATTATTATATTATTATATATATTTAACATTATATTATATTTAACATATTATATTATGTTGTTATATTATTATTATATTATATTATATTATTATTATTATTATATTATATTATATTTAACATTATATTATATTATATTACATTATATTTTATTATATTATTATTATATTATATTATCATATTATTTATATTTAACATTATATTATATTTAACATATTATATTATGTTGTTATATTATTATTATTATATCATATTATGTTATTATAATTATTAATATATTATATTATATTTAACATTATTATATTATTATTATATTATATTATTATATATTTAACATTATATTATATTATTATTATATTATATTATTATATATTTAACATTATATTATATTATATTTAACATTATATTATATTTAACATTATATTATTATATATTTAACATTATATTATATTTAACATATTATATTATGTTGTTATATTATTATTATTAACATATTATATTATATTTAACATTATATTATATATTGTCTAGCCACAATCTAAGTCTTCCAGTTGAAAGAGGAGACATCCTACACAGAGGCATCACAAGCTAACACTAATAATTATTAGTATAATAGTATTATAAATGTCCGCCATGATGCATGCGATTGTATTTAACTGCAGCAGTACAAATAAACGGTCACTATTTTGATGTTTGGAGCGTGAAAAGAACCAATTTTTGGTCCCACGATTATAAAATCGGGGGACCTATGTCCGTCCGGATTTTTCTCCACCACCATCCATTGAATTTCTCTGAAATTTTGCATGAAGTTGTAACTTTGGTTAGGTTAGAAAGTGACATTCTCCGATTTTTGAAAAAAAATCTGGTTAGACCCCCAGGGGGTCAAAAGGCCCCGGAATGGCAAAAAATGACATTTTTTGCCCCATAACTTTTCATCCATCCATTCAATTTCTCTGAAACTTGGCCAAAATGTGGAGGCAATTGTTCCTAATAGAAAATAAGTATTGCTGACCTTGGAAAAAATCTAGTTCGCGCCCCCAGGGGGTCAAAAGTCCCAAAATGGCAAAAAATGAGCCTTTTATCCCATAACGTTTGATCCATCCATTCAATTTTTCTGAAACTTGGCCAAAATGTAGAGGCAATTGTTCTGGATATAAAATGAGCATCATTGATCTCAGAAAAATTCTGGTTCGCGCCCCCAGGGGGTCAAAAATGCACCAAATTACCCAAATTTATTGTATTTTACACTCGCCACATCGAGTCACATACAGAGGGGGACCACGCACGCACGGCTTATTATTATTATTATTATTAAGAGTAAAATATACACATTTGTGTAGAAAGCATCGTGGAATTTCCACGGGTCTCGTTAGTATTTAATATTAGTCGATCAATGAAAACTTTTTTTTGTTTGTTTTAAACATCGTCCTCGTCAAACGAGAAATTCATTTGACGGAGATAATGAGACGTAATCGAATTATTCGATAGCAAATCGATTTTAATTGCATTTGTTTTCTTTTCTTTCAATTAATCAGTCTGTCCGTGTGTCTTCGACAAACAAACAAACAAACATCGAACTCGAATCCTCCCTTCACACCTCCACAGCTAAATCACGTTTAACCCTTAAATGCTTTATTGGTTTGACATCGAAGATACGGATTGCCTATTTAGCGGGTGCGCTGATGCAACATCATACTAATACCTACTCACGCTTGCCAACGCAGATGTGAAACAAGTTGCAGTTTGACACATTTTCGTTGAAATATTTTATTAAATAGGCATTTTGTCAGAATGTGTCATTTGAAACAAAAAAAACAAAAAATAACATTTAAGGATTAAACACACAAAAAATAGGCAGGTAGGTAGAAAAGTAACTTTTCTTGCTTTTGGTAAAAGTTATTTGTAGACTGGTTTTTTTTGGTTTTTTTTTTACACCTATTTTCTGTTTGAAATTGTTAACTAATCCGGAGGAGATGATGCCTGGGAGGATGGTATCCTGACGAACGAACACTATCCCCCCCCCCCCTCAAGACGAGGTAATGCCTGG
>OY744554.1:9239532-9245897 GCA_963556195.1 Sepiola atlantica | reverse complement strand
GCCGAACTTAAAGGAAAATGGACACGACCCATCTGCCTCCACCCCCATTACAATTGCCTTAGGAACGAGTTTGTATATCGCAAGTCTCTTGAAAAACTTATGGGGGAGCTGTGTATATATTAGAACTGTCTTATGCTGGGTGCATAAAAATCAATCAATATATAATTAAAATATCAATATATAAATGAAAAATCAATATATAAATAAAAATCAATTATAGATAAAAATATAAATAAAAAATCTATATAAATAATAAAATATATATAAATAAAAAAATCAATATATAAATAAAAAATAAAAAATCTCTACATAGAAAAAATAAAATAAAATGAAAAAATGATTGATTTTTTATGTATATATTGATTTTTTATTTATGTATTTATATATTTATCTATATTTATATTTTTTATTTATATATTTATCTATATTTATATTTTTACTTTGAATTGAGAATTATTAATTGAAATGAGCGAAATTCATAAATACATATATATATTTTATATAATAATAAATAGTTACCTCCCCTTTTTTAGATAATTTAATTAATTAGAGTTGCGTACTCTTAATTATTTTCTACATATATATATATATATATATGAAAATGATATATATAAATATAAAAATAATATTTTATTATTATAAATTTAATTTTTTTATTTTCCCCTCCTTTCTTTCTTTCTTTCTCTCTTTTCTTTCTTGCTTTACTTCTAAATATAGAATCTTTTAACGGCTTTTTCTGACCTAAGCGTTTCTCGTCGGCTCTCCATTTCAAAATTATGTGTACATAGCGTTTCATAACAGTTATATGTGTTTTTTGAAGAAATTCCATCATTTACTATTTCAGACTATGCTGAAGACGACGGAATCGGGAATTCAACCCGTTTCTTGTCAGAAACCACTGGTCCATGTCTGATTAAAATCTGTATTTAAAAATAAAAATATTACGCTCTTAATTTAATTTAATTGAGCACTCTACTGGTATTTCCCTTTTATTCTTTATTGAGTATACCTTTATACTTTATATATATATATATATATATATATATATATATATATAAGTTCCGTCTGTCCGAGTCATTGAACACTGTTAATGACAGCCTTCTGTTTATGTCCGTTTGTAAAGAATTAAATAGACCTTAATTCTCTTCCTTTCACTGTGGTTGTTAGGTTAGTCGCATGGTTCTAGGACAGGGGCGGGCAACCTTTTCAGAGTGAGGGCCAGATGAGACTTTTGGAAGGAGATCGCGGAGTGAAAAACGAAATCTCAGAATTACTATATTTTGTTTACATGAATAAATTGTACAACAAATTGCATTGAACACTCTACAAATCTGATTTTTTTTTCAAGAGACTTCTGTATGTGATGTTATAAAAGGCGCCGACGAAGAGCCATTTTGGATTCATAAAAAATAATGACGGGGGAAGTAGCAAATTGATCCAGCATTCGTGTTGACACACCTCACATAAGTTCTCTGTTTCATGCCATTTCCTCGTCTCACGTTTCCTCTTTGCCTCTCTCTTTCTCTTTTTCTATTTTTATCTCAGGCCAAGGATTTGAAATTAATAGTTAAAGAAAAATGAAATATACATGTATCATCGCTCGCTGATATTCATACATTTTTATCCCACTGTAAATCTTAATTGAAACCTACTTACACGTCTATATCACAAATTGATATTAGTTTTACTGGGAGGTCCGCGGGCCAGATTGCAATAATAAAGTATAGCAGGGTGGCGGGCCGGACGCTAAGCCTTCGCGGGCCGGAGGTTGCCCGCCCCTGTTCTAAGGGTTCAGACAAAATGTTGACTTGGGTCTGAGGTTCGAATTGTGTGATACATATGTAATGAATAATTACGAGTAACTTTCCTTACTCTGACTTATCTCCCCTTTGGAGAACTCTCCTGCTTCTACTAACCACTATAAATAGTAGCACTAATACTGTACCGACATTGTGTGCTGAATAAAGCTTTCCCAAGTTACGTCGGTTCTCGTTAGTCATAACAACATATTTATAATAATTTTTATGTATACAAACATGTCTAAAGCTACACATCCATGGAGATGTTTCGATCAGTAGCTTGATATAGCTACGATCTCATCGGACAAACAAAACGTGTCCGTTTCTTTTATTGTTCATAGAGAAAAACAGACAAAGAAAATGTTTTTTAAAACTTGAGCGTGACAGACCAAAGAAAATCTTTTTTAAAACTTGAGCGTGACAGACCAAAGAAAATGTTTTTTCAAACTTAAGCGTGACAGACCAAAGAAAATGCTTTTTCAAACTTAAGCATGACAGACCAAAGAAAATGTTTTTTAAAACTTAAGCATGACAGACCAAAGAAAATGTGTTTTCAAACTTTAGCATGACAGACCAAAGAAAATGTTTTTTCAAACTTTAGCATGACAGACCATAGAAAATGTTTTTTAAAACTTAAGCATGACAGACCAAAGAAAATGTTTTTTAAAACTTAAGCATGACAGACCAAAGAAAATGTTTTTTCAAACTTTAGCATGACAGACCAAAGAAAATGTTTTTTCAAACTTAAGCGTGACAGACCAAAGAAAATGCTTTTTCAAACTTAAGCATGACAGACCAAAGAAAATGTTTTTTCAAACTTCAGCATGACAGACCAAAGAAAATGCTTTTTCAAACTTCAGCATGACAGACCAAAGAAAATGTTTTTTCAAACTTTAGCATGACAGACCAAAGAAAATGTTTTTTTCAAACTTTAGCATGACAGACCAAAGAAAATGTTTTTTAAAACTTTAGCATGACAGACCAAAGAAAATGCTTTTTCAAACATAAGCATGGCAGACCAAAGAAAATGTTTTTTTCAAACTTTAGCATGACAGACCAAAGAAAATGTTTTTTCAAACTTGAGCATGACAGACCATAGAAAATGTTTTTTAAAACTTAAGCATGACAGACCAAAGAAAATGTTTTTTCAAACTTGAGCGTGACAGACCGAAGAAAATGTTTTTTCAAACTTGAGCGTGACAGACCGAAGAAAATGTTTTTTCAAACTTTAGCATGACAGACCAAAGAAAATGTTTTTTAAAACTTAAGCATGACAGACCAAAGAAAATGTTTTTTCAAACTTTAGCATGACAGACCAAAGAAAATGTTTTTTCAAACTTTAGCATGACAGACCAAAGAAAATGTTTTTTCAAACTTTAGCATGACAGACCAAAGAAAATGTTTTTTAAAACTTTAGCATGACAGACCAAAGAAAATGCTTTTAAAACTTTAGCATGACAGACCAAAGAAAATGTTTTTTCAAACTTTAGCATGACAGACCAAAGAAAATGTTTTTTCAAACTTTAGCATGACAGACCAAAGAAAATGTTTTTTAAAACTTTAGCATGACAGACCAAAGAAAATGTTTTTTTAAAACTTGAGCATGACAGACCAAAGAAAATGTTTTTTAAAACTTTAGCATGACAGACCAAAGAAAATATTTTTTTAAACTTAAGCATGATAGACCAAAGAAAATGTTTTTTCAAACTTAAGCATGACAGACCAAAGAAAATGTTTTTTCAAACTTTAGCATGACAGACCAAAGAAAATGTTTTTTCAAACTTTAGCATGACAGACCAAAGAAAATGTTTTTTCAAACTTTAGCATGACAGACCAAAAACAATTTTTTTTAAAACTTTAGCATGACAGACCAAAGAAAATGCTATTTCTAACTTGAACGTGACAGACCAACCAACAAAACATCTCATAGATGTTGAAGATGAACCTTAAAAAATAACCGACATTAATTACGAGAAGAAATCAGAAAAAAATGCATCCGAAAGCAGAAAGTCGAATTATTTATGCTAAATCGGATGGCGAAACGGTAAAACGCTGCAGTCGTAGATGTGTAAGGACGGCAGGCAAAATGACATTGAGTGGCAATTTTAAATTCGTCACAACTGAATTTGCATCCACTCCAACTGGTGCGTTTTCACCCTTCTTCATCGTCACCGCCAGCCTCCGCCGTCGTTAAATGGCAAGACGAACCAATGAATGTCGTCGGACAGCAATCGAATTTGGTTCGGGGGACATCAGAAGTGTGTTCTTGGGGAGGCGAGAAAAATAGATGCTATTGGAAGCGTCAAGTGTTCTTGGAGAATTCAGAACGGAATGCTGACAAAGTAGCGCATTTTACAGACGAAGAGAACGAAAGAAGAAAAAACAAAAAAAACATGATTAATGCGGGCGATGACGTCAAAGATTTCACAAGAAAATGATGCAAAAAAAAAAAAAAAAAAAAAAAAAAAAACGGTGTAGGAGAGGACCCACATCGACCCGAATATTTCAGATTACGATTTTTTTATTTTTTAAATATATAATCATTTGAAAAGTGATTTTGAAGATTTTAAAGGGCCCGATGCTTCTATAGGATGGGACCCATATATCGAACTGAATGATTCTAATTGTGATTGACGGAAACCACCGGAAATGACTAAAGCAGTTTACAATTTGGAAGCCGTGAAAAATTGTGAAAAGGCAGACGACACTCGAGCATCTGAATGCAAGGGTCAAAAAACTTATAGCCCCCCCCCCCTCCAAAAAAAAAAAGTTGAAAAAGATGAAAAGAACGAAAAAACAAAATTGGCAATGACGTCAAAGATTTCACAAGGAAAATTTCTATAGACCTGAATGTTATAATTTGAAAGCTGTGAAAAATATGTAAAAAGGCAGACGACACTAAAGTATAAGAATTCAAAAGAGTTAGAAATCAAATGAAGAGGACGAAAGAACCAAAACCCGATTGACGCAGGCGATGACGTCAAAGATTTGACAAGAAAATTAGAAGAAAAAAAATATACTTCTATAGGAGGGGACCCATATCGATCCGCATGTTTCAGATTACGATTTTTTTTTTTTAATTTATAATAATGGAGCAGGGATGAAACAATGTTACGTCGCGACCTTCGACATTCGAAAGTGATTTTAAGCCTTTGAAGGGTCCGATGCTTATATAGGTGGGGACCCATATCGACCTGAATGTTTCCGATTGTGATTGATGGAACACCCTGGAAATGGCTGAAGCAGTTTACAATTTGAAAGCCGTGAAAAAAAAAAAAAAACGTATAAAGGCAGACGACAATAACGCATAGAAATACAAACTGGTTAGAGTTAAAAAAAATTAGCACAAAAAAAAATAAAGTTTGAAAAAAACTTCTAAAAAGTTATATATATATATATATATATATATATATTTAGGCAAACATTATTAAATAACATGGAGTGGTTTTGTTTGATGCGACTTTTTTTTATTTTTTCAATTTTCCGAATTGTCCATCTAATGTTTCGGTCAAATTAATGTAAATATTATCCATGGCTTTCTTGTTCCATTCTTTTTTCTTTTTTGAATCGTCAAATCATCTTCAGGCGGTATTAGTTTTAGTGTCTTTACAAATTATGACTTTACTGTTGTGCTCATTTTTGAATTATAACGGCAAGTAGTTTATAACTTGAAAAAGCGTCTGTAAAGTTGAAACTTCCACAACACTATCCCAGAGACTCACCCTACATCTCTCCGACACTAACTCTATATGCCAACACCTAAAAAAAACATAATTGTACCCCCTCCCAATATAGAAACATCCTTGTTAACAATACCAAAATAATACACCACGATACCAATATCAAAAAATTAAAAATACTCGAAGCCCTCTACATAAAAACTAAACATCCCACAATTAATAATGTCAATTATGAAACTAGTCGCAACATTTTTAAGTGTCTAGCATAATAATTAACATTACCAAATTCTTAGCCATTAGGTAGTTATACGTTTGAATTGTATGCACTTTCTTTAACGTCATCAATTTCTTAACGGTTTAAACAGTCACACTTTTAAATCTCTCATATGTGTAGAACGCCATCACGCTCTCAGGTACATTTCATCTTTACTACGCTTTTTCAAGTTATAATCTACTCGCCGTTATAATTCAAAAATGAGCACAACAGTAAAGTCATAATTTGTAAAGACACTAAAACTAATACCGCCTGAAGATGATTTGACGATTCAAATCGAAAGTACTTGCAAAAAAGATAAAAAGAATGGAACAAGAAACCCATGGATCATATTTACATCAATTTGATCGAAACATTAGATGGACAATTCGGAAAATTGAAAAAAAAACAAAAAAAGTCGCATCAAACAAAACCACTCCGTGTTATTTAATAATGTTTGCCTAAATGAAAATATGCTGCCTAAATACACACAATATATATATATATACATACACAATAAAATAAATATAGTTAATTCAATTAAAAATGTATATAATAGACAACATAATAATCAACATGTAAAAATGTCATATTTGGGGAGGTGCTGCTTACAGCCCTCTTTCCTCCCTTGAG
>OY744554.1:9217032-9232032 GCA_963556195.1 Sepiola atlantica | reverse complement strand
TTATTTCAAAAAGTATATTATTATTATTAATTTATTATTTCAAAAAGTATATTATTGTTATTAATTTATTATTTCAAAAAGAATATTATAATTATTAATTTATTATTTCAAAAAGAATATTATAATTATTAATTTATTATTTCAAAAAGAATATTATCATTCTTAATTTATTATTTCAAAAAGAATATTATTATTCTTAATTTATTATTTCAAAAAGAATATTATTATTATTAATTTATTATTTCAAAAAGTATATTATAATTATTAATTTATTATTTCAAAAAGTATATTATAATTATTAATTTATTATTTCAAAAAGAATATTATAATTATTAATTTATTATTTCAAAAAGAATATTATTATTATTAATTTATTATTTCAAAAAGAATATTATTATTATTAATTTATTATTTCGAAAAGAATATTATAATTATTAATTTATTATTTCAAAAAGAATATTATAATTATTAATTTATTATTTCAAAAAGAATATTATTATTATTAATTTATTATTTCAAAAAGTATATTATTATTAATTTATTATTTCAAAAAGAATTATTAATTTATTATTTCTAAAAAGAATACTATTATTATTAATTTATTATTTCAAAAAGAATATTATTATTATTAATTTATTATTTCAAGAAGAATCTTATTATTATTTATTTATTATTTCAAGAAGAATCTTATTATTTATTTATTATTTCAAAAAGAATATTATTATTATTATTATTAATTTATTATTTCAAAAAGGATATTATTATTATTATTATTAATTTATTATTTCAAAAAGAATATTATTATTATTAATTTATTATTTCAGAAAGAATATTATTATTATTAATTTATTATTTCAAAAAGAATATTATTATTTATTTATTTCAAAAAGAATATTATTATTATTATTAATTTATTATTTCAAAAAGAATATTATTATTATTTATTTATTATTTCAAAAAGAATATTATTATTATTAATTTATTATTTCAAAAAGAATATTATTATTATTAATTTATTATTTCAAAAAGAATATTATTATTATTATTAATTTATTATTTCAAAAAGAATATTATAATTATTAATTTATTATTTCAAAAAGAATATTATTATTATTAATTTATTATTTCAAGAAGTATATTATTATTATTAATTTATTATTTCAAAATATTATTATTATTAATTTATTATTTCAAAATATTATTATTATTAATTTATTATTTCAAAATATTATTATTATTAATTTATTATTTCAAAATATTATTAATTTATTATTTCAAAAAGAATATTATTATTATTAATTTATTATTTCAAAAAGAATATTATTATTATTAATTTATTATTTCAAAAAGTATATTATTATTATTAATTTATTATTTCAAAAAGAATATTATTATTAATTTATTATTTCAAAAAGAATATTATTATTAATTTATTATTTCAAAAAGAATATTATTATTATTAATTTATTATTTCAAAAAGAATATTATTATTAATTTATTATTTCAAAAAGAATATTATTATTATTAATTTATTATTTCAAGAAGAATATTATTATTATTAATTTATTATTTCAAAAAGAATATTATTATTATTAATTTATTATTTCAAAAAGAATATTATTATTATTAACAGTAAAAGTTCCTGAGCAGTGGCGCCTCAGACGATTTGCAATAAACAAACCTCTTTTTCAGAAGATAAAGTCTGGGAGTGCAGACCTCCTAGCAATTAACATAACCATACCTCAGCCCGACAACAGCAAAGCCACTAGAAAAGACATATTTATTTTATTTATTTAAACAATATTTAGCTGACAGAATTATTTTTCGGGAAGAAATAAGGGTCATTTTTGTACCTTAATAGTATTGACCCTGACAGACATTTATTATATTATTATTATTATTATTATAAACACATTATACTATATCATTATTATATTATTATATATTTAACATTATATTATATTTAACATATTATATTATGTTGTTATATTATATTATTATTATTATTATTATTAACAACACATTATATTTTATTATATTATTATATTATATATTATATATTAAATATTATATATTATATTTAACATATTATATTATGTTATATTATTATTATATCATATTATATTATTATTTTTATTAACATTATATTATATTTAACATTATATTATATTATATTTTATTATATTATTATTATATTATTATATATTTAACATTATATTATATTTAACATATTATATTTTGTTATATTATTATTATTAACAACACATTATATTTTATTATATTATTATATTATATTATTATATCTTAAATATTATATTATATTATATTTAACATATTATATTATGTTATATTATTATTATTATATCATATTATATTATTATATATTTAACATTATATTATATTTAACATTATATTATATTTAACATTATATTATATTATATTTTATTATATTATTATATATTTAACATTATATTATATTTAACATATATTATTTTGTTATATTATTATTATTATATCATATTATGTTATTATAATTATTAATATATTATATTATATTTAACATTATATTATATTTTATTATATTATTATTATATTATTATATATTTAACATTATATTATATTTAACATATTATATTATGTTGTTATATTATTATTATATCATTATATTATTATTATTATTATTATTATTAACACATTATATTATATTATATTTAACATTATATTATATTATATTATATTATATTATATATTTTATTATATTATTATTATATTATATATATTTAACATATTATATTATGTTGTTATATTATTATTATTATATCATATGTTATTATTATTATTATTTTTATTAACACATTATATTATATTATATTTTATTATATTATTATTATATTATTATATATTTAACATTATATTATATTATATTATATTTAACATATTATATTATGTTGTTATATTATTATTATATCATATTATATTATTATTATTAACATATTATATTATGTTTAACATTATATTATATTATATATTGTCTAGCCACAATCTAAGTCTTCCAGTTGAAAGAGGAGACATCCTACACAGAGGCATCACAAGCGAATACTAATAATTATTAGTATAATAGTATTATAAATGTCCGCCATGATGCATGCGATTGTATTCAACTGCAGCGACACAAATAAACGGTCACTATTTTGATGTTTGGAGCGTGAAAAGAACCAATTTTTGGTCCCACGATTTATAAAATCGGGGGACCTATGTTTTGAGACATTTCCGTCCGTCCGGATTTTTCTCTGCAACCATCCATTGAATTTCTCTGAAATTTTGCATGAAGTTGTAACTTTGGTCAGTTTAGAAAGTGACATTCTCCGATTTTGGAAAAAAATCTGGTTAGACCCCCAGGGAATCAAAAGACCCCGAAATGGCAAAAAATGACATTTTTTGCCCCATAACTTTTCATCCATCCATTCAATTTCTCTGAAACTTGGCCAAAATGTGGAAGCAATTGTTCCTAATAGAAAATAAGTATCGCTGACCTTGGAAAAAATCTGGTTCGCGCCCTCAGGGGGTCAAAAGCCCCCAAAATGGCAAAAAAATTAGCCTTTTCTCCCATAACGTTTGATCCATCCATTCAATTTTTCTGAAACTTGGCCAAAATGTAGAGGCAATTGTTCCGGATATAAAATGAGCATCATTGATCTCAGAAAAATTCTGGTTCGCGCCCCCAGGGGGTCAAAAATGCACCAAATTACCCAAATTTATTGCATTTTACACTCGCCACATCGAGTCACATACAGAGGGGGACCACGCATGCACGCGCGGCTTATTATTATTAACAGTAAAATATACACATTTGTGTAGAAAGCATCGTGGAATTTCCACGGGTCTCGTTAGTATTTAATATTAGTCGATCAATGAAAATTTTTTTTGTTTGTTTTAAACATCGTCCTCGTCAAACGAGAAATTCATTTGACGGAGATAATGAGACGTAATCGAATTATTCGATAACAAATCGATTTTAATTGCATTTGTTTTCTTTTCTTTCAATTAATCGGTCTGTCCGTGTGTCTTCGACAAACAAACAAACAAACATCAAACTCGAATCCTCCCTTCACACCTAAATCACGTTTAACCCTTAAATGCTTTATTGGTTTGACATCGAAGATACGGATTACCTATTCAGCGGGTGCGCTGATGCAACATTATACTAATACCTACTCACGCTTGCCAACGCAGATGTGAAACAAGTTGCAGTTTGACACATTTTCGTTGAAATATTTTATTAAATAGGCATTTTGTCAGAATGTGTCATATTTGAAACAAAAAAAACAAAAAATAACATTTAAGGATTAAAACACACAAAAAATAGGCAGGTAGGTAGAAAAGTAACTTTTCTTGCTTTTGGTAAAAGTTATTTGTAGACTGTTTTTTTTTTTTTTTTTTTTTTTTTTTTTAACACCTATTTTCTCTGTTTGAAATTGTTAACTAATCCGGAGGAGATGATGCCTGGGAGGATGGTATCCTGACAAACGAACACTATCCCCCCCCCTCAAGACGAGGTAATGCCTGGGAGGAATGTGTCATGATGAATAAAAATATTCTACACTAACCCCCCCCCCCCCCCCCCCAAAAAAAGGAGGAAATTAAGCCTGAAAGGATTCTTCCCGTCTCCCCAAAAATGAGGTGATAATGCCTGGGAGGATGGTATCATGATGAACGAACACTATCCCCCCCCCCCCCAAGACGAGGTAATGCCTGGTAGGAATGCATCATGATGAATAAAATATACTACACTACCCCCAAAAGGAGGAAATTAAGCCTGAGAGGATTCTTCCCGTCTCCCCAAAAATGAGGTGAGAATGGTATCATGATGAACGAACATATAATACACTACCACACAAAGAAGGAGGTAATGCCTGGTAGGATGATGCCATGACAACAGAACAGATACTTCAATAACTTCTCTAAAATAGAGAAGGTAATACCTGGGATGATCCCCACATAAAAGGAGATGGTAATGCCTGCAAGTATAGTATCATGGAAACAGCAAAGATGCATTAATCCACTCCCTACAAAAACCACAAAAACAAAAAAAAGAAAAGAAAAGAAAGGTGATCTCATGATGATCTCATAACAGAACAGATACTACACTACCCACCTCCCTCAAAGGAGGATATAATACAGGATTACCCCCATCCTCTTAAAAAAGGAGGAGGTAATTCCTGGGAGGACGGTTTGATAACAAAACCGATACTACACTATCAACATCCATTAAAAAAAAATAATACAATAATAGATTAAATCAGGGTTTGTTTTTTTTTCATTCAAAAATGGCAAATCATAAAAACATTTTTATAGTTCCTTGGCTTTTTGGCTAAGATCAGAGTGGATGCTACACTTTGTAGAGGTATTGTCCTGTACAGTTCTAGGGGGTCCACCCTCCCAGGCTTTATCTTCTCTTTGAGAAGGGGTTAGTTTATTACTAATTGCCTGAGGCGCTCTTACCGGGGAATGCCGACGGAGCTGGTCAGGCATTTTTTGTAGGCGAGAGCGCGTTAATTCTAATGTACTGCATAACCCCACCTGACCTTGTGTCTAGCCTCGTGGAGAGGAGGTAAATAAAAATATTTTGACCGGGCATTTATAACGACAGCTAACAGAACGAAAAAAAAGTAAAATAGGCAACAAATAAATGTTACCAAAGGCAAGATAAGTTACTCTTCTACTAACCTGGATAAGTTTATTTGTGTTTTAACTTATTTTAAAGAGGTTTTTGTTCAAAAGAAACCTGGTGTCAACCTGTTCAGTTAGAACGAAAAATAAAAATGACTGTTCATGAGCCCAGCACGGGGATCCTTGATAATTGGTGAAAAATCGAAAAATAAACAAAATAGTGTTAGAAACACATCCAATAAATGTCACCAATCTTTGTAAAATGTAATGTTCTACCAGTATTTTGCTTAATCTTCGTTTTTTGAGCGATTATCGAAACTCTGTAATTTCAGCCATTTTGTTTTCCATACTAACTGAACAGGTGGACACCAGGTTTGTTTTGAACAAAAAAAAACGCTTTATAATAAGTTAAAACACAAATGAACTTATCCAGGTTAGTAGAAGAGTAACTTGTCTTGCCTTTGGTAACATTTATTTGTTGACTATTTGTTTTTTTTATCCCTTCCAAATTCCTATCAAATTTCGAAAGGTCACAAAGTAATTCATTCTTTTTTGTTTTGTCAACTATTAACAAAAGATTAAAATGGCCGACGTGTTTATGAAGAAAATGAAACAAATTTCAGAATTAAATTATTTTTTTAAATAGGATTTTAAAAACGTTTTATTTTGTACTAATCGATTATTATTGATTTCAATCAATAATCGATTATCATTGATTTCAATCAATAATCGCATATCATTGATTTCAATCAATAATCGATCATTATTGGTTTCAATCAATAATCGATCATTATTGGTTTCAATCAATAATCGATCATTATTGGGTTCAATCAATAATCGATCATTATTGGGTTCAATCAATATTCGATCATTATTGGGTTCAATCAATAATCGATTATTATTGACTTCAATCAATAATCGATTATTATTGGTTTCAATCAATAATCGATTATTATTGATTTCAATCAATAATCGCTTATCATTGATTTCAATCAATAATCGATCATTATTGGTTTCAATCAATAATCGATCATTATTGGTTTCAATCAATAATCGATCCTTATTGGTTTCAATCAATAATCGATCATTATTGGTTTCAATCAATAATCGATCATTATTGGGTTCAATCAATAATCGATTATTATTGGTTTCAATCAATAATCGATTAATATTGATTTCAATCAATAATCGATTATTATTGATTTCAATCAATAATCGATTAATATTAGTTTCAATCATTAATCGATTAATATTGATTTCAATCAATAATCGATTATCATTGATTTCAATCAATAATCGATTATTGGTTTCAATCAATAATCGATTAATATTGATTTCAATCAATAATCGATTATTATTATTTTCAATCAATAATCAATTAATAATAAATAAATTTCAAAAATATTCATTCAATGTGAAAGTCACAAGAAAAACACACGTGTAATTGTCTTAAAATCTATTACTAATGGAGATTTGGTATCTGTCTGTCTGAAGCCGAACCTACACTCTTGCTATCTTACAATGCTCCCTTCAGGGGAAGGGGTAGTATCGTGTCTGTTCTATTGTCATGAGGCCATTCTCCCAGGTATTACCTTCTCCTTGGGGAGGAGGAAGAGAGGGGGGGGTCTAATATATGTTATGTGTCATGCTCCTATCCTCCCAGGCATTACCTCCTATTTTTTCTTTTTGTTTTATGTACTAACAAATCACCACTTATGAAGGCCCAAAAGCCACTCGAGGGTAAGGGTTACGTAGTTTGTCAGGTGAATGGTGAGACAACACCATAAGGATTGGTAACAATGATTGAAACTAGGCAGAATTTGATCATTTAGAAAGACTATTCAGCAATAATTTGTTAACATTGGACTTGAAAACGACGATGCTGTAGTAAGCTAGGAATCAGCCTCGTGGTATTGTGTTCCACAGGCGGGTAGTTCTTGGAAAGAAACTTTGCTCATGGAAGTTCCGTTTAGTTTTAGGTATACAGAGGGAGAAAGGGAAATTATTTACAGTGGTTGTAGCTAGACGAGTTCTTTTTTTTTTTCTGTGAATCTTTTACGGGGGGAGGAGACTATAGATCGGAGCTCAGTCGAGCACCTACCATGAAAATAACGATAGAGCAGAGAAAGACTAGCAACATCTCTTCTGTGAGAAAGATGCTGTCAGGAAGAGAAAAGGACATCGTCCTACTAGATTTCGAAGTCGGTTTTGTACCCGTTCTGTTATGAGATTACCCTGCCAGGCATTACCTCATTTTTTTTTGGGGGGGGGGGGGGAGCCAGTGTAGTATACTTTCCTTCGTAATGCTACCATCCTCCCAAGCATTACCTCCTCCTTTGGGGATGAGCCAGTGTAGTATACGTTCGTTCGTAATGCTACCATCCTCCCAAGCATTACCTCCTATTTTGGGGGTGAGCCAGTGTAGTATACGTTCGTTTGTAATGCTACCATCCTCCCAAGCATTATCTACTCTTTTGGGGGTGAGCCAGTGTAGTATACGTTCGTTCGTAATGCTACCATCCTCCCAAGCATTACCTCCTATTTTGGGGGTGAGCCAGTGTAGTATACGTTCGTTTGTGATGCTACCATCCTGCCAAGCATTACCTCCTCCTTTGGGGGTGAGCCAGTGTAGTATACGTTCGTTTTTAATGCTACTATCCTCCCAAGCATTACCTCCTCCTTTGGGGGTGAGCCAATGTAGTATACGTTCGTTTGTAATGCTACCATCCTCCCAAGCATTACCTCCTATTTTGGGGGTGAGCCAGTGTAGTATACGTTCGTTTGTAATGCTACCATCCTCCCAAGCATTACCTCCTATTTTGGGGGTGAGCCAGTGTAGTATACGTTCGTTCGTAATGCTACCATCCTCCCAAGCATTACCTCCTATTTTGGGGGTGAGCCAGTGTAGTATACGTTCGTTCGTAATGCTACCATCCTCCCAAGCATTACCTCCTATTTTGGGGGTGAGCCAGTGTAGTATACGTTCGTTCGTAATGCTACCATCCTCCCAAGCATTACCTCCTATTTTGGGGGTGAGCCAGTGTAGTATACGTTCGTTCGTAATGCTACCATCCTCCCAAGCATTACCTCCTATTTTGGGGGTGAGCCAGTGTAGTATACGTTCGTTCGTAATGCTACCATCCTCCCAAGCATTACCTCCTATTTTGGGGGTGAGCCAGTGTAGTATACGTTCGTTCGTAATGCTACCATCCTCCCAAGCATTACCTCCTATTTTGGGGGTGAGCCAGTGTAGTATACGTTCGTTTGTGATGCTACCATCCTCCCAAGCATTACCTCCTCCTTTGGGGGTGAGCCAATGTAGTATACGTTCGTTTGTAATGCTACCATCCTCCCAAGCATTACCTCCTCTTTTGGGGGTGAGCCAGTGTAGTATACGTTCGTTCGTAATGCTACCATCCTCCCAAGCATTACCTCCTCCTTTGGGGGTGAGACAGTGTAGTATACGTTCGTTTGTAATGCTACCATCCTCCCAAGCATTACCTCCTCTTTTAGGGGTGAGCCAGTGTAGTATACGTTCGTTCATAATGCTACCATCCTCCCAAGCATTACCTCCTCCTTTGGGGGTGAGCCAATGTAGTATATGTTCGTTCGTGATGCTACTATCCTCCCAAGCATTACCTCCTCTTTTGAGGGGTGAGACAGTGTAGTATACGTTCGTTTGTGATGCTACACACCTCCCAAGCATTACCTCCTCTTTTGGGGGTGAGCCAGTGTAATATACGTTCGTTCATAATGCTACCATCCTCCCAAGCATTACCTCCTCTTTTGGGGGTGAGACAGTGTAGTATACGTTCGTTTGTGATGCTACCATCCTCCCAAGCATTACCTCCTCCTTTGGGGGTGAGCCAGTGTAGTATACGTTCGTTTGTGATGCTACCATCCTCCCAAGCATTACTTCCTCCTTTGGGGGTGAGCCAGTGTAGTATATGTTCGTTCGTAATGCTACCATCCTCCCAAGCATTACCTCCTCCTTTGGGGGTGAGCCAGTGTAGTATACGTTCGTTTGTGATGCTACCATCCTCCCAAGCATTACCTCCTCCTTTGGGGGTGAGCCAGTGTAGTATACGTTCGTTTGTGATGCTACCATCCTCCCAAGCATTACCTCCTCCTTTGGGGGTGAGCCAGTGTAGTATACGTTCGTTCGTAATGCTACCATCCTCCCAAGCATTACCTCCTCCTTTGGGGGTGAGCCAGTGTAGTATATGTTCGTTCGTAATGCTACCATCCTCCCAAGCATTACCTCCTCCTTTGGGGGTGAGCCAGTGTAGTATACTTTCCTTCGTAATGCTACCATCCTCCCAAGCATTACCTCCTCCTTTGGGGGTGAGCCAGTGTAGTATATGTTCGTTCGTAATGCTACCATCCTCCCAAGCATTACTTCCTCCTTTGGGGGTGAGCCAGTGTAGTATATGTTCGTTCGTAATGCTACCATCCTCCCAAGCATTACCTCCTCCTTTGGGGGTGAGCCAGTGTAGTATACGTTCGTTCGTAATGCTACCATCCTCCCAAGCATTACCTCCTCCTTTGGGGGTGAGCAAGTGTAGTATACGTTCGTTTGTGATGCTACCATCCTCCCAAGCATTACCTCCTCCTTTGGGGGTGAGCCAATGTAGTATACGTTCGTTCGTAATGCTACCATCCTCCCAAGCATTACCTCCTCCTTTGGGGATGAGCCAGTGTAGTATACGTTCGTTTGTGATGCTACCATCCTCCCAAGCATTACCTCCTCTTTTGGGGGTGAGCCAGTGTAGGATACGTTCGTTCATAATGCTACCATCCTCCCAAGCATTACCTCCTCCTTTGGGGGTGAGCAAGTGTAGTATACGTTCGTTTGTGATGCTACCATCCTCCCAAGCATTACCTCCTCCTTTGGGGGTGAGCCAATGTAGTATACGTTCGTTCGTAATGCTACCATCCTCCCAAGCATTACCTCCTCCTTTGGGGGTGAGCAAGTGTAGTATACATTCGTTTGTGATGCTACCATCCTCCCAAGCATTACCTCCTCCTTTGGGGGTGAGCCAATGTAGTATACGTTCGTTCGTAATGCTACCATCCTCCCAAGCATTACCTCCTCCTTTGGGGATGAGCCAGTGTAGTATACGTTCGTTTGTGATGCTACCATCCTCCCAAGCATTACCTCCTCTTTTGGGGGTGAGCCAGTGTAGGATACGTTCGCTTGTGATGCTACCATCCTCCCAAGCATTACCTCCTCTTTTGGGGGTGAGCCAGTGTAGGATACGTTCGCTTGTGATGCTACCATCCTCCCAAGCATTACCTCCTCTTTTGGGGGTGAGCCAGTGTAGTATACGTTCGTTCATAATGCTACCATCCTCCCAAGCATTACCTCCTCCTTTGGGGATGAGCCAGTGTAGTATACGTTCGTTTGTGATGCCACCATCCTCCCAAGCATTACCTCCTCCTTTGGGGATGAGCCAGTGTAGTATACGTTCGTTTGTGATGCCACCATCCTCCCAAGCATTACCTCCTCTTTTGGGGGTGAGCCAGTGTAGTATACGTTCGCTTGTGATGCTACCATCCTCCCAAGCATTACCTCCTCCTTTGGGGATGAGCCAGTGTAGTATACGTTCGTTTGTGATGCTACCATCCTCCCAAGCATTACCTCCTCTTTTGGGGGTGAGCCAGTGTAGTATACGTTCGTTTGTGATGCTACCATCCTCCCAAGCATTACCTCCTCTTTTGGGGGTGAGCCAGTGTAGGATACGTTCGTTTGTGATGCTACCATCCTCCCAAGCATTACCTCCTCCTTTGGGGATGAGCCAGTGTAGTATACGTTCGTTTGTGATGCTACCATCCTCCCAAGCATTACCTCCTCTTTTGGGGGTGAGCCAGTGTAGTATACGTTCGCTTGTGATGCTACCATCCTCCCAAGCATTACCTCCTATTTTGGGGGTGAGCCAGTGTAGGATACGTTCGTTTGTGATGCTACCATCCTCCCAAGCATTACCTCCTCCTTTGGGGATGAGCCAGTGTAGTATACGTTCGTTTGTGATGCTACCATCCTCCCAAGCATTACCTCCTCTTTTGGGGGTGAGCCAGTGTAGGATACGTTCGCTTGTGATGCCACCATCCTCCCAAGCATTACCTCCTATTTTGGGGGTGAGCCAGTGTAGGATACGTTCGTTCATAATGCTACCATCCTCCCAAGCATTACCTCCTCTTTTGGGGGTGAGCCAGTGTAGTATACGTTCGTTTGTGATGCCACCATCCTCCCAAGCATTACCTCCTATTTTGGGGGTGAGCCAGTGTAGGATACGTTCGTTCATAATGCTACCATCCTCCCAAGCATTACCTCCTCTTTTGGGGGTGAGCCAGTGTAGGATACGTTCGCTTGTGATGCTACCATCCTCCCAAGCATTACCTCCTATTTTGGGGGTGAGCCAGTGTAGGATACGTTCGTTCATAATGCTACCATCCTCCCAAGCATTACCTCCTCTTTTGGGGGTGAGCCAGTGTAGGATACGTTCGCTTGTGATGCTACCATCCTCCCAAGCATTACCTCCTCTTTTGGGGGTGAGCCAGTGTAGTATACGTTCGTTCATAATGCTACCATCCTCCCAAGCATTACCTCCTCTTTTGGGGGTGAGCCAGTGTAGTATACGTTCGTTTGTGATGCTACCATCCTCCCAAGCATTACCTCCTCCTTTGGGGATGAGCCAGTGTAGTATACGTTCGTTTGTGATGCCACCATCCTCCCAAGCATTACCTCCTCCTTTGGGGATGAGCCAGTGTAGTATACGTTCGTTTGTGATGCTACCATCCTCCCAAGCATTACCTCCTCCTTTGGGGATGAGCCAGTGTAGTATACGTTCGTTTGTGATGCCACCATCCTCCCAAGCATTACCTCCTCCTTTGGGGATGAGCCAGTGTAGTATACGTTCGTTTGTGATGCCACCATCCTCCCAAGCATTACCTCCTCTTTTGGGGGTGAGCCAGTGTAGTATACGTTCGCTTGTGATGCTACCATCCTCCCAAGCATTACCTCCTCCTTTGGGGATGAGCCAGTGTAGTATACGTTCGTTTGTGATGCTACCATCCTCCCAAGCATTACCTCCTCTTTTGGGGGTGAGCCAGTGTAGGATACGTTCGTTTGTGATGCTACCATCCTCCCAAGCATTACCTCCTCCTTTGGGGATGAGCCAGTGTAGTATACGTTCGTTTGTGATGCTACCATCCTCCCAAGCATTACCTCCTCTTTTGGGGGTGAGCCAGTGTAGTATACGTTCGCTTGTGATGCTACCATCCTCCCAAGCATTACCTCCTATTTTGGGGGTGAGCCAGTGTAGGATACGTTCGTTTGTGATGCTACCATCCTCCCAAGCATTACCTCCTCCTTTGGGGATGAGCCAGTGTAGTATACGTTCGTTTGTGATGCTACCATCCTCCCAAGCATTACCTCCTCTTTTGGGGGTGAGCCAGTGTAGGATACGTTCGCTTGTGATGCTACCATCCTCCCAAGCATTACCTCCTCCTTTGGGGGTGAGCCAGTGTAGTATACGTTCGTTTGTGATGCTACCATCCTCCCAAGCATTACCTCCTCTTTTGGGGGTGAGCCAGTGTAGTATACGTTCGTTTGTGATGCTACCATCCTCCCAAGCATTACCTCCTCCTTTGGGGATGAGCCAGTGTAGTATACGTTCGCTTGTGATGCCACCATCCTCCCAAGCATTACCTCCTCCTTTGGGGATGAGCCAGTGTAGTATACGTTCGTTTGTGATGCCACCATCCTCCCAAGCATTACCTCCTCTTTTGGGGGTGAGCCAGTGTAGTATACGTTCGCTTGTGATGCTACCATCCTCCCAAGCATTACCTCCTCCTTTGGGGGTGAGCCAGTGTAGTATACGTTCGTTTGTGATGCTACCATCCTCCCAAGCATTACCTTCTCTTTTGGGGGTGAGCCAGTGTAGTATACGTTCGTTTGTGATGCTACCATCCTCCCAAGCATTACCTCCTCCTTTGGGGATGAGCCAGTGTAGTATACGTTCGTTTGTGATGCCACCATCCTCCCAAGCATTACCTCCTCCTTTGGGGATGAGCCAGTGTAGTATACGTTCGTTTGTGATGCCACCATCCTCCCAAGCATTACCTCCTCTTTTGGGGGTGAGCCAGTGTAGTATACGTTCGCTTGTGATGCTACCATCCTCCCAAGCATTACCTCCTCCTTTGGGGGTGAGCCAGTGTAGTATACGTTCGTTTGTGATGCTACCATCCTCCCAAGCATTACCTCCTCTTTTGGGGGTGAGCCAGTGTAGTATACGTTCGTTTGTGATGCTACCATCCTCCCAAGCATTACCTCCTCCTTTGGGGATGAGCCAGTGTAGTATACGTTCGTTTGTGATGCCACCATCCTCCCAAGCATTACCTCCTCCTTTGGGGATGAGCCAGTGTAGTATACGTTCGTTTGTGATGCCACCATCCTCCCAAGCATTACCTCCTCCTTTGGGGATGAGCCAGTGTAGTATACGTTCGTTTGTGATGCTACCATCCTCCCAAGCATTACCTCCTCTTTTGGGGGTGAGCCAGTGTAGTATACGTTCGTTTGTGATGCTACCATCCTCCCAAGCATTACCTCCTCCTTTGGGGATGAGCCAGTGTAGTATACGTTCGTTTGTGATGCCACCATCCTCCCAAGCATTACCTCCTCCTTTGGGGATGAGCCAGTGTAGTATACGTTCGTTTGTGATGCCACCATCCTCCCAAGCATTACCTCCTCCTTTGGGGGTGAGCCAGTGTAGTATACGTTCGTTTGTGATGCTACCATCCTCCCAAGCATTACCTCCTCCTTTGGGGGTGAGCCAGTGTAGTATACGTTCGTTCGTAATGCTACCATCCTCCCAAGCATTACCTCCTCCTTTGGGGATGAGCCAGTGTAGTATACGTTCGTTCGTGATGCTACCATCCTCCCAAGCATTACCTCCTATTTGGGGGGTGAGCCAGTGTAGTATACGTTCGTTCGTGATGCTACCATCCTCCCAAGCATTACCTCCTATTTTGGGGATGAGCCAGTGTAGTATACGTTCGTTTGTGATGCTACCATCCTCCCAAGCATTACCTCCTCCTTTGGGGGTGAGCCAGTGTAGTATACGTTCGTTTGTGATGCTACCATCCTCCCAAGCATTACCTCCTCCTTTGGGGGTGAGCCAGTGTAGTATACGTTCGTTCGTGATGCTACCATCCTCCCAAGCATTACCTCCTATTTTGGGAGTGAGCCAGTGTAGTATACGTTCGTTCATAATGCTACCATCCTCCCAAGCATTACCTCCTCCTTTGGGGGTGAGCCAGTGTAGTATA
>OY744554.1:9209532-9212032 GCA_963556195.1 Sepiola atlantica | reverse complement strand
GTGTATATTTATCTATTTTATAATATACGTGTATATCTATTTTATAATATAAGTGTATATTTATCTATTTTATAATATAAGTGTATATTTATCTATTTTATAATATAAGTGTATATTTATCTATTTTATAATATAAGTGTATATTTATCTATTTTATAATATAAGTGTATATTTATCTATTTTATAATATAAGTGTATATTTATCTATTTTATAATATAAGTGTATATTTATCTATTTTATAATATAAGTGTATATTTATCTATTTTATAATATAAGTGTATATTTATCTATTTTATAATATAAGTGTATATTTATCTATTTTATAATATAAGTGTATATTTATCTATTTTATAATATAAGTGTATATTTATCTATTTTATAATATAAGTGTATATTTATCTATTTTATAATATAAGTGTATATTTATCTATTTTATAATATAAGTGTATATTTATCTATTTTATAATATACGTGAAAAAGATTAAATATATAAAACGAGTTTGAGACAAATTTGATCATTTTTTTATATCATCTAATATCACGTCTAAACATCGTTTGTTTATAGTCATTCACAGACAGACTGTTCCGCTGTGGCACATTGCTTCAGTGTGGCTAGACTGACAAGTTCTTCGAACTCAGATTGAAATTCAATTTTTTTGTTGACAGTCCGAGTTTCTATCGACTGTGCTATCAGCACAAGCAATGAAGTGAGAATCTTACTTACAATATCAGCTACCGAAGTGTGCTCTATTCGCTTTTAGGAAGCGCTTTGCATTATCGCTAATGTCAATTGACGATTTCACTTAACAGAGCGCTCAACCCACATGTACGACTGCAGACATTAAGATGTGGTTTATAAATGCATGGTCAGATCAGGCTGCTACAGTTTCAATCTCGTCCACAGACAGACTGTTCCGCTGTGGCACATTGCTTCAGTGTGGCTAGGCAGGCAAATGCTTCAAACTGAGATTGAAATTTAATCGTTTTGTCGACACTTTCAGCTTCTACACATTTTATTATCGGCACAAGCCTACGTCACATCGTTCGCGTCCAATGTAAAAATGCAGCAGGGTCCATTTAGGCGGACGTTGCAAGTGTTGGATGCTCGGCCAAAGGGGGGGGGGGGGGGGAGGCACTAAGAAAGTAAAAATATCTTTGGTTTTATTTTGGGCCACCCAGAAGTTTATTTCTCTTTAAAATAAAATAAGTACCTCGTAAAGACAGGGACTCATGCTGGGATGTTCACAGATCGTCTCCATGATCATCCTGTGTCTGACAGTTGTCTCAAGTTGAAATCTCAAGTAGTGAGTGCTTGGACACGTTCACTTCAATAGGCAGACACTATTTTAAAGAATTAGCATACAAGTTTGTCTCGCATCACTTGTAAAATCACTAACTGTTCGTTATTCTCGAAAGTGGTACTGATGTATTATCGTTTATTCTGTGATGAACATTTCCCCATTCCATCCTTGGAGACATCAGCTTTCCAATTGAAGAAAAACACACTTTTTGATTTTCCAAACGGAAAATCAGGAAATTAATTAGATGTTCTGCTGGTTTGGCAGGCCGAGAGCAGGTTCGAGGCGTTTCTGCGAATTGTGACGATGGAGAGGCACACATAAAGCCAAGCCAAGTCAATTTACGATGCTTTCTGGTGTGGCGCGTCATTAATAGACTAAGGCGGTTGAGGAAGTCCCACGCGGTGGGGCATACCATTCCAATCCACTTTCAACATGAAATTTTTATATTTCTGTTTCCTTTGGCTTTTATTGAACTCACTCTAGCCTCATTCAATAACAACGACACGGTCACATCAGCAACTTCCGAAAAAATAAAACTCATTTTGTGACGTCATCCATTTTCAAGTTTGTCATCCATCTATTCTTACTAGCTTATTAAGCGGGGGTGGGGGGTGACAGTGGCTAAGTGGTTAACAACGCGGACTGAAAACCTGGGTGTGCCAGGTTCGAATCCACAGAAGCACTTTCATCAAAACCCACCCTAATGAATGATGCTGAGTGGGTGTAAATTTAAATATGTAGATTTGTGAGTTAATAAACAAAAATATGAGAAAGAATTTGAATGAGAAAACTTAGTATGGTCAAGAATTAATTATTTATTTACTTTTTACAATTGAAAGAAGAGGATTTACTAATTGATTGAACATTTATGTTGAGAGCTGAAATATGTGAATGTGAGTTAATAAACAAAAATATGAGAAATAATTTGAATGAGAAAACTTAGTATGGTAAAGAATTAATTATTTATTTACTTTTTACAATTGAAAGAGGAGGATTTACTAATTAATTGAACATTTATAGTGGGAGCTTCAATATGTGAATGTGAGTTAATAAACAAAAATATGAGAAAGAATTTGAATGAGAAAACTTAGTATGGTCAAGAATTAATTATTTATTTACTTTTTACAACTGAAAGAGGAGGATTTACTAATTGATTGAACATTTATGTTGGGAGCTTGAATATGTGAATGTGAGTTAA
>OY744554.1:9201773-9209332 GCA_963556195.1 Sepiola atlantica | reverse complement strand
GAAAGAGAGAGAGGAAAAAGGAAAAAAAGAAATAAAAAGAGATAAATATAAAAATATAAAAAAAGAAAAGGATGCGAGAGAGATTTGCAGTAAATACTGAAAAAATATATCCAAGATATTATTTTATAATATAAGTGTATATTTATCTATTTTATAATATAAGTGTATATTTATTTATTTTATAATATAAGTGTATATTTATCTATTTTATAATATAAGCGTATATTTATTTATTTTATAATATAAGCGTATATTTATCTATTTTATAATATAAGCGTATATTTATCTATTTATAATATAAGCGTATATTTATCTATTTTATAATATAAGCGTATATTTATCTATTTTATAATATAAGCGTATATTTATCTATTTATAATATAAGTGTATATTTATCTATTTTATAATATAAATGTATATTTATCTATTTTATAATATAAGTGTATATTTATCTATTTTATAATATAAATGTATATTTATCTATTTTATAATATAAGTGTATATTTATCTATTTTATAATATAAGCGTATATTTATCTATTTATAATGTAAGTGTATATTTATCTATTTTATAATATAAGTGTATATTTATCTATTTATAATATAAGTGTATATTTATCTATTTTATAATATAAGCGTATATTTATCTATTTTATAATATAAGCGTATATTTATCTATTTTATAATATAAGCGTATATTTATCTATTTTATAATATAAGTGTATATTTATCTATTTTATAATATAAGTGTATATTTATCTATTTTATAATATAAGTGTATATTTATCTATTTTATAATATAAGTGTATATTTATCTATTTTATAATATAAGTGTATATTTATTTATTTTATAATATAAGTGTATATTTATCTATTTTATAATATAAGCGTATATTTATTTATTTTATAATATAAGCGTATATTTATCTATTTTATAATATAAGCGTATATTTATCTATTTTATAATATAAGCGTATATTTATCTATTTATAATATAAGTGTATATTTATTTATTTTATAATATAAGCGTATATTTATCTATTTTATAATATAAGTGTATATTTATTTATTTTATAATATAAGTGTATATTTATCTATTTTATAATATAAGCGTATATTTATCTATTTATAATATAAGTGTATATTTATCTATTTTATAATATAAGCGTATATTTATCTATTTTATAATATAAGCGTATATTTATCTATTTTATAATATAAGCGTATATTTATCTATTTATAATATAAGTGTATATTTATCTATTTTATAATATAAATGTATATTTATCTATTTTATAATATAAGTGTATATTTATCTATTTTATAATATAAATGTATATTTATCTATTTTATAATATAAGTGTATATTTATCTATTTTATAATATAAGCGTATATTTATCTATTTTATAATATAAGCGTATATTTATCTATTTATAATATAAGTGTATATTTATCTATTTTATAATATAAGCGTATATTTATCTATTTATAATATAAGTGTATATTTATCTATTTTATAATATAAGCGTATATTTATCTATTTATAATATAAGCGTATATTTATCTATTTTATAATATAAGCGTATATTTATCTATTTTATAATATAAGCGTATATTTATCTATTTATAATATAAGTGTATATTTATCTATTTTATAATATAAGCGTATATTTATCTATTTTATAATATAAGCGTATATTTATCTATTTATAATATAAGTGTATATTTATCTATTTTATAATATAAGTGTATATTTATCTATTTATAATATAAGTGTATATTTATCTATTTTATAATATAAGCGTATATTTATCTATTTTATAATATAAGCGTATATTTATCTATTTTATAATATAAGCGTATATTTATCTATTTTATAATATAAATGTATATTTATCTATTTCATAATATAAGTGTATATTTATTTATTTTATAATATAAATGTATATTTATCTATTTATAATATAAGTGTATATTTATCTATTTTATAATATAAGCGTATATTTATCTATTTTATAATATAAGCGTATATTTATCTATTTCATAATATAAGTGTATATTTATTTATTTTATAATATAAATGTATATTTATCTATTTTATAATATAAGTGTATATTTATCTATTTTATAATATAAGTGTATATTTATCTATTTTATAATATAAGTGTATATTTATCTATTTTATAATATAAGTGTATATTTATCTATTTTATAATATAAGCGTATATTTATCTATTTATAATATAAGTGTATATTTATCTATTTTATAATATAAGCGTATATTTATCTATTTTATAATATAAGTGTATATTTATCTATTTTATAATATAAGTGTATATTTATTTATTTTATAAGTGTATATTTATCTATTTTATAATATAAGTGTATATTTATCTATTTCATAATATAAGTGTATATTTATCTATTTTATAATATAAGTGTATATTTATCTATTTTATAATATAAGTGTATATTCATCTATTTTATAATATAAGTGTATATTTATCTATTTTATAATATAAGTGTATATTTATCTATTTTATAATATAAGTGTATATTTATCTATTTTATAATATAAGTGTATATTTATCTATTTCATAATATAAGTGTATATTTATCTATTTTATAATATAAGTGTATATTTATCTATTTCATAATATAAGTGTATATTTATCTATTTTATAATATAAGTGTATATTTATCTATTTTATAATATAAGTGTATATTTATCTATTTCATAATATAAGTGTATATTTATCTATTTCATAATATAAGTGTATATTTATCTATTTCATAATATAAGTGTATATTTATCTATTTCATAATATAAGTGTATACTTATCTATTTTATAATATAAGTGTATATTTATCTATTTCATAATATAAGTGTATATTTATCTATTTTATAATATAAGTGTATATTTATCTATTTTATAATATAAGTGTATATTTATTTATTTTATAAGTGTATATTTATCTATTTTATAATATAAATGTATATTTATCTATTTCATAATATAAGTGTATATTTATCTATTTTATAATATAAGTGTATATTTATCTATTTCATAATATAAGTGTATATTTATCTATTTTATAATATAAGTGTATATTTATCTATTTTATAATATAAGTGTATATTTATCTATTTTATAATATAAGTGTATATTTATCTATTTCATAATATAAGTGTATATTTATCTATTTCATAATATAAGTGTATATTTATCTATTTTATAATATAAGTGTATATTTATCTATTTCATAATATAAGTGTATATTTATCTATTTTATAATATAAGTGTATATTTATCTATTTCATAATATAAGTGTATATTTATCTATTTTATAATATAAGTGTATATTTATCTATTTTATAATATAAGTGTATATTTATCTATTTTATAATATAAGTGTATATTTATCCTATTTTATAATATAAGTGTATATTTATCTATTTTATAATATAAGTGTATATTTATCTATTTTATAATATAAGTGTATATTTATCTATTTTATAATATAAGTGTATATTTATCTATTTTATAATTAATATACGTGAAAAAGATTCAATATATAAAAAGAGTTTGAGACAAATTTGATCATTTTTTATATCACGTCTAAACATCGTTTGTTCATAGTCATTCACAGACAGACTGTTCCGCTGTGGCACATTGCTTCAGTGTGGCTAGACTGACAAGTTCTTCGAACTCAGATTGAAATTCAATTTTTTTGTTGACAGTCCGAGCTTCTATCGACTGTGCTATCAGCACAAACAATGAAGTGAGAATCTACTTACAATATCAGCTACCGAAGTGTGCTCTATTCGCTTTTAGGAAGCGCTTTGCATTATCGCTAATGTCAATTGACGATTTCACTTAACAGAGCGCTCAACCCACATGTACGACTGCAGACATCAAGATGTGGTTTATAAATGCATGGGTCAGATCAGGCTGCTACAGTTTCAATCTCGTCCACAGACAGACTGTTCCGCTGTGGCACATTGCTTCAGTGTGGCTAGGCAGGCAAATGCTCAAACTGAGATTGAAATTTAATCGTTTTGTCGACACTTTCAGCTCTATACATTTTATATCGGCACAAGCCGACGTCACATCGTTCGTGTCCAATGGCAATGTGTAAAAATGCAGCAGGCTCCATTTAGGCGGACGTTGCAAGTGTTGGATGCTCGGCCAAAGGGGGGGGGGGGCACTAGAAAGTGAAAATATCTTTGGTTTTATTTTGGGCCACCCAGAAGTTTATTTCTCTTTAAAATAAAATAAGTACCTCGTAAATGACAGGGACTCATGCTGGGATGTTCACAGATCGTCTCCATGATCATTCTGTGTCTGACAGTTATCTCAAGTTGAAATCTCAAGTAGCGAGTGTTTGGATGGTCCAGTACTGACCAGTGAGAAAGACCCGGTCAGGAGGAAAGGAGGTGGGAGGAGAAGACCTGGCCATTTGGGCATGACAGAAGTTGGGGTTTGCTGGGAGAGCTGGCGATCAGTTGAAACTGGGTGCCCTTCGAGGCAAGGTGGGCCCAATTGGGGCTCTTAGCCGAAGGACTGTGTGCGACTTATATTTTATTTCACCAAAGATAGAGAAGTCTTATTTGCAAGTCTTATTTGCAAGTCTGCCATTCAACTGTGTCGACTTGTTTCCATTTCGTCAGGGAAAAATATCTAATTTTCAAGTCTGCCATTCAACTTGTTTCACGAGTTTCATTTATAACCAACAAATAAATCTGTTATGATGTTCAGATTGTCTGTCCCCATGATAAAGCCGCCTGGGTAGACTGTATGAAAAGTTATCTCGAGTTAAATCTTAAGTGGCGAGAGCTTGAGTGGTCCAGTACTGACCAGGGACAAAGGACTCCAAGGGATGGGAGACCTGGCCACTGGACATGAAAGGAAGTCTGAGGTTTGCTGGATAGCTGGAAGTCAGTTGAAGCTGGGGTGTCGGCCAGGCAGGATGGGCTCATTGGGGTTCTTGGCCAAAGGACTGTGTGGGACTTGTTTTCTATTTCGCCGGGATAGAGAATCTCATTTGCAAGTCTGCCATTCAACTTGGAAACACGATTATCATTTATAAACAACAAATAAATTTGTTACTTGTTGATAAACTGGACTCGTGGTTTTTACTTGGCATGAGAATCTTTGTTGCAGCACAATTTGAATGAGAAAACTTAGTATGATCAAGATTAATTATTTATTTACTTTTTACAATTGAATGAAGATGATTTACTAATTGATTGAACATTTATGTTGGAAGCTTCAATATGTGAATGTGAGTTAATAAACAAAAATATGAGAAATAATTTGAATGAGAAAACTTAGTATGGTCAAGAATTAATTATTTATTTACTTTTTACAATTGAATGAAGATGATTTACTAATTGATTGAACATTTATGTTGGAAGCTTCAATATGTGAATGTGAGTTAATAAACAAAAATATGAGAAATAATTTGAATGAGAAAACTTAGTATGGTCAAGAATTAATTATTTATTTACTTTTTACAATTGAATGAAGATGATTTACTAATTGATTGAACATTTATGTTGGAAGCTTCAATATGTGAATGTGAGTTAATAAACAAAAATATGAGAAATAATTTGAATGAGAAAACTTAGTATGGTCAAGAATTAATTATTTATTTACTTTTTACAATTGAATGAAGATGATTTACTAATTGATTGAACATTTATGTTGGAAGCTTCAATATGTGAATGTGAGTTAATAAACAAAAATATGAGAAATAATTTGAATGAGAAAACTTAGTATGGTCAAGAATTAATTATTTATTTACTTTTTACAATTGAATGAAGATGATTTACTAATTGATTGAACATTTATGTTGGGAGCTTGAATATGTGAATGTGAGTTAATAAACAAAAATATGAGAAAGAATTTGAACGAGAAAACTTAGTATAGTCAAGAATTAATTATTTATTTACTTTTTACAATTAAATGAAGATGATTTACTAATTAATTGGGCGCTGAAACGATAACGTCATTACAGAGTGTCTGTCTCGGTTGGAAGCCAAGGGGACGTAACTCAGTTTCATGTTATTCACGAGGGCAGATTCTATTTTATCCATAAATGGGACCCTGGCAGGTACTACTACTCCAGACCTGGGAGCAGTGGTAACTAAGGGCCGGATCCACACTCCCCCAATCTCCCAAATTGGGGTATCACCACTGGGTGCAGTTTTATATCATTCCCAGGAACTTTTGTTTTGCAGTTTAAGTAATTGCTTTAAATTTTTTTTTTTTTCCAAAACATGTCTATCAGAAAGTTTGCTGCTTTCCTTCTTCTAAATGAATAAATGCGAAAGTTTTTCCCATCTATCCTAACTATATTAACATCAAAACAGCTTACTACACTTTGAATTATTTATTTTGCAGAAAATATTTAAAAAATACATTGAAAACAAATTAGGCACAAGGCCATCAAAATTGATGAAGACCTAACTATATTAACATCAAAACAGCTTATGCTTATTTCATTCAATGATACAAAATAAGAATTTTCAAATACCGTATATATAGTAATCTGCAAACACCCACAAACAGCTTTGAGTTTTCCTAATTTGCATATTTATTTCATAAACAGCTTCTAATAAATTAATATTCTGTAACATTCATTTGTAATTTGCATTGTCCTATTTTCTTATATTATGTGTAAAAATCTTGTTTATTATATAAAGGAAAGTTGTCGGTATCTTTGTGTGTCCAGCTAAACCTTAAAAACTATATTTGGAGCTTCACCACCGGGGGGGGGGGGGGAACACGTTTTTTTAATGTTTGGCTTTTCTTTCTTTTTTTTAAATCGTCAAACAAAATGACCAAAACCCTAACTCTTCTCTGTCTAAAAATAGCATGTGTGAGTATAGTCATGGGCATGGGTGTGTGTGTGTGTGGGGGGGGTTATACAGCGATTAAGAAAGAAGAAATGAAAGAGGACCCACCCCTTGAAATGTTCTATGCTGATACAAAGCCACCCAACCTTTAAGGCTCAATTGGGTTCGGATGATGGAAACTGGAAGCGGCGAGGCGGGGTGGGTATGGTCACGGAGAGCAACGTGTTTCAGGTTGTGAAGGAAACGCTGGGGTGGGTGGAAGTAAAATTACAGGATGTTATTTCTAGTTAACAATTCGTAAAAATTTTCTTTCACAAAAAAAAAAGAAAAAAGTTATTGAATGATGGACACAACAGTTCAATAATACAACAGTGTAATATGAGCCTTGTAAAAGACCGATTATATATATATATATATATATATATATATACTAGTGGACTATACGTTCTAGGACGGGTATAAACAATAAATATACTATTACTTTTAAATTTTAATGTTTTTTTTCTTTCTTTGGGGTGTATGATACAGTTTCGGTGCCCCCCCCCCCCCAAATGATAAAGTTTACAAAAAAATAATAATGTGCCCACGTTACTCACCCTGTTTCCAAGAAAACATATTCCATACTATCGAATCATGTATGTGTATATTATTTTCTTTTGCAAAAAAAAAAAAAAAAAGTTATTGAATGATGGACACA
>OY744554.1:9174273-9196773 GCA_963556195.1 Sepiola atlantica | reverse complement strand
TTTCCTGCCAAACGCGTTCCAGCATCTTGACGTCAATGGTTCCCACAACTGCCGTTACTCGAGCCTTTAGTTCGTCAATATCTCTTGGAAGGGGCGGCACATAGACTTGTTGCTTGACAAAGCCCCAAAGGAAAAAGTCACACGGGGTAAGATCTGGAGACCTAGGAGGCCAGGGCATGAGAACGTCATCACCTCGCCCAGATCTCCCAATCCATCTACCAGGCAGCCTTGTGTTAAGAAACTGCCTTACTCTAAGACTCCAGTGTGGTGGTGCACCATCTTGTTGAAAAATGAAGTCATCAGATTCTGCTTGTTCCAACTGAGCCATTAACCAGTCTTCCAGCATGTTGAGATAGGATTCACCAGTGATAGTTGCCTCTTCAAAGAAGAACGGTCCATAGACACCTTTCTTGGAAATTGCACAAAACACGTTCACTTTTGGTGAATCTCGCTCGTGCTCAAGAAGTTCATGAGGATTCTCAGTACCCCTTATGCGAGTGTTATGCTTGTTAACTTTGCCATTCAGATGGAAGGTCGCCTCATCGCTAAAAACAAGCCGGTCATCAAAGCCGTTATCTTCCAACTTCTCTTGCAATGCAAAAGTCACGGCGAAGTGGCTTATCAGTGTCCTTCAACTTTTGGACCAACTTGAGCTTGTAAGGTACCATTTGCAGTCGTTTCCTTAAGACACGCCAGACAGTTGCTGGAGCAAGCTGAAGTTCCCTGCTGGCTCTTCTCACTGATTTACGGGGGCTCCGCTGAAAGGCTGTCCGAACTTGCTCAACTGCATCTTCTGAAGTTGAAGGGCGACCTGTTTGCTTACTTGGGCACAAACACCCATCTTTCACAAATTTAGCATGCCATCTGACAATGGATTTCCTTTCAGGGGCTTCTTTTTTAAATTTCCTGCGAAATGCACGCTGAACACATGTCCACGATTCAGTCTTTGCAAATTGGAGCACGCAAAATGCCTTGTCTTGTTTAGAGAACGCCATTACTGCACCTGGAAAGATAACACGAAAATCATTAGTATGACCAAAAACTTGATTAAGCAAGCTTTAAAATGGCACCAGTTTCATTTTTCTACCTGGAATAGTTCATGAGATATACGCATTTGTAATGTTCCCAAGACTTTTGAAACACCCTGTATATATCTATCTATATATATATATCTATATATCTATCTATATATATATATATATATCTATCTATATATCTATATATATATATCTATCTATATATCTATCTATATATATATCTATCTATCTATATATATCTATATATATCTATATCTATATCTATATATATCTATATCTATCTATATCTATCTATATCTATATCTATCTATATCTATATCTATATCTATCTATATATATCTATATATATCTATATCTATCTATATCTATCTATCTATATCTATCTATATATCTATCTATCTATCTAGAGATAGAGGGAGAGAGGGAGAGGGAGAGAGAGAGAGAGGGAGTTCTTCCTGCTACAATATCTCTCTTCCCCCTTCAACAGATCGAGATCGGACATACCCCGGAGATGATGAGGGATATAAAATAATTTGGAACTGTAAATGGTACAACGGTGATACGCTCAAATCAAAAAATAGAGCGTGGGTGTGTGTGGGGGGGGGGGAGGTATGGGGGTGGGGGGGGGGGGGTAGGCTTCAGTTTTGCGGTAGAACTTGTCCGACTTTAGCAAATGCTCCGTCCGGAGTCGAGCGAGGCGGGGGGTGAGGTGTGGGAGCGTCGTCGTCGTCGTCGGATGAGGAGGTGATAGGAAAATAATCACGCCTGGCCTTTGGCTTCAACTACATTAAAGAGAACATAATGAAAGCCGTCGTAGCCGTCGTCATCCTAATAATCGCGATGATGATAATAATAATAATATGCATTTTTGCTTCCGTCTTGCAAGTGTAAGCGAGGCCCGTCAGATGAGAGAGAGAGAAAGTGGGGTGGATGGATGGGGAGAGTTGATCGAGGCATGGAAAGGGGGGGACTGCAGTAAAATATCAATCACATGCCCCCCACCACCACCACCACCACTCACCCACCCTTAACACGCTGCAGACATCTAGCGGAACCCCCCACCCCCTCCCCGCTAATGATCGGTAATTTAACCGACTTAATATTTATACTCGAGACGATTTCCTCCGAACGGAGAAGGGCGGGGTAGTTTTAAGCGTGCCACTTTAAGGTACAAAACAGGTACACGCCAGGAAAGTGGTCAGAGCAAGGGGAGCCAGTGGGAAAAGGTTGGGACCTTTAAAAAAAAGGAAAAAAAAAATTATTGGGGGGGGGGGGGGGGGACGGCAAAAAAAAATAACGAGATGATGGGACGTTTATATCATCTTTAATTAATCCTCTCTCTCCCCCTCTCGACAATTGCGGGGGGGGGAGGGTTGCTGACAATAAAAAAAAAAGAGTTGGAGTAACAAGGGACTGGGACTCCCTGGCTGCATTTCACCCCCCCCCCTTATCCCTGCCACGGAAGAGTTTTTGGCTAGCGCGGATGTTCTTCACACCCCCAGGGAGTTTCTATCTATTGTAGTCGGGTTTTGTTTGGGCTCTGATCTTAGGAAGCGAAAAGAAAGAAAAAAAATGGGAGGCGATTTTTTCTTTTTTTTTTTTCTTTTCTTTTTTTTTTTCAAAATATGGAAGAGAGAGGGGGAGAGTAAAAGAAAAGGGGAGAGATTTAAAAAAAAAAAAAAGAAAGGAGAGAAAGAAACGTCTCAATCGATGAAATTAAAAGAAAACAATATTTTATATAAATATTAGTGCAAACACTGGCAACCTTACTTTTATTCCGACCTTACTTTTATTTCGGTGTTTCACGTGTACGATTTAACTTGACATAACAAAAACAAAAAAACATTGAAAACTCTAAATTGTTCTTTTTTCTTTACGAAAACATGATTTAAGTTTTTTTTAAAATGAAAAAAGTTGTTTATGAGTAATGCCGAAACGTATTTCACTCTAAATAATTTACGTGACTGAAATAGGAATTAACCCCAAATAAAAAAGAAATATTTCCAGACTATGGTTCACAGAATAATCGGAAAGAAGAAAAAAAAACCAACCTCCTTTTCATATTTCAGTCGCGTAAATCGAACAAAAAATAAAATAAGAGGGTTTTTTTTTTTTAATTATTAATTTTTTTTTGGGGGGGGGGGGTTATAAGAGTATTTATTAAATTTATTAAAACTCAAATTTCGACGTCTTAGCCCCCTCCCCCCCCCCCTTCACTTTCCTAACACATAACCCAGACAATCTTTAGCCTCGACGTTTTTGTTTTCTCTTTCAAATATAAATTAAATTAATAAATTGATTCAAATGTGACATTATAATATTCAACACCGAGTGTGTCTTCTGAACTTTTTGCGTGATTTTCGTTCGTCTACGTTTTTTTATTATTAATTTGCATACAACCAGGGTTTTTTTTACCCCGCCAAATAAACCGGTATCGTCCGGGCCTTCGAGTCTGGATTTACGCCGGTCTATTGGCGGTTGTCCGTCCTGTGCAGTTCTAGGAGGTGTACCCTCCCAGGCTTTGCCTCCCCTCTTTGGGTAGGAGTAAGTTTATTGCTTACTGTCTGAGGCGCCCCCTACCGGGGAATGCCAACGGGACTGCCCAGGCAATTTTTAAATGGCCAGAGTGCTCACCTCTCGAGCGCTGGCTTATCAAGTCCCACTTTCCTGACCTTGTGTCACATCTTACCTTGTGGGAGGTAGATAAATAAATTAATTTACATACACTCTGAATAGAATCTTCACTGTCATCTACTGCATCGATAGCAAGCAAATTATAAAAAGATCTTATATATATATATATATATATATATATATATATATATATATAGGGTGGGCAAAAATAAGGGTCCTATTTTTAAAAATTCATAACTTTTTTATTTATTGATTTTTTTTTTTTTTTTTTTTTTTTTAGAATAAGTAAAGGACCCCTTCCGAAGCAAGCATGAGCCGTATTAGCCCTAAGGAACGTACCCTCATTTAGAAAACATTATTTTTGCTTAAAAAACTCAAAACAGTGTAAAAAACAATACTTTAGTTTTTGTAAGTTTTAAGAAGTGTTTTTCGGCTAAAATTTTTGTTTATTTCAAAAAATCTCGGAAGGGTCAGTCTACACACACATAAAGTTTGGTGAGTTTAACTTTTATTTTGTGGAAGTTATTCAAATTCAAGTTATTCAAATTTAAAGATAGGACCCTTATTTTGGCCCACCCTGTATATATATATATATATATATATATATATATATATATATATATATATATTATAGTATAAAATGAAGTAATAAAATAAGGTGTCAATCAAATTTTATTAGAATTCAAAGTTCAAGCAAAGTATCCTTAAGTCCTTAGCTCATGAGTTTTCAAAGATAATTCTTCTCTTCAGAGGACCATTACCGCAGTTATACTACTACAGGTAATAAAATTACGCTTTGAAAATATATAAAATTATATACACAAATACATAAAAATACATAACATCAAACATATCAACCCAAAAACATACTTTTTGTTGGATTGCTTCATATATATATATATATATATATATATATATATATATATATATATATATATATATATATATATAAGTGCAGGTTTGTACTCCGAGGCTGTAGCAATGCGATGTAGGTACCGGAAGGTGGAGAGGGTGAACAGAAACAAACGAGGAGAGAAAACGAGAATGGAATCTCAAATCAATTTATTAATATGAATAATCTTCTCTACACTGACGATTCCCAAAAGGATGAAACGTATACGTATGTAGATAAAAACAAGTATTTATAATTATATATATATATATATATATAGCCAGCTGGTCAAACACTACTACTCTCCAAAAATTTCACACCTAACCACAACAAAATCTCCCCTCTCCCCCATTTCACCCTTTCGACTACTTCTCTCACACTCTTACCCACCCACCTTTTCCACTCTCAAACCACCTTCATTCTTTTCTAAAACCATGACATTACCCGCACACCAAAATCTCAGAGCCACCCCACTCCTCTCCTCCTTCCCCACCCCTCCACTATTTCATTAACAGCCATCCACATTATTTCCGTTCACTCCCACCCCTACACTTTTTCACTCAGAACCATCCTCATTAATTTCATTCCATGCTACTGACTTCACTAAGCCCGGACCTCGGTCCTGTGCACCAGTAGTGGCTACTACTTTTTCTGATCTACCCATCATGTCAACCCAATATTTTCACGTACTTGCATGACATTTTTCTTAAAATTATCATCCTGAGGAAGTCTTACAAATAAACGAAACGTTGATGAATATATAAATTTCCCTTTGTCAAAAATAATAATTTTCCTCTGGTGTTTATTATTTTTGACAAAGGGAAGTTTCTTTTCCCGAAATATTAAATAAATGATTTTTATAATCATCCGGACATCACACAAACAGCTAACACCACACTTGCTGTTATGTAAGATTTTAAGAAAAAATAAATAGTAAGTCACATTTCGTAATCGATTTATTATTTATGTTCCTTCGAGCTTACATCTTACCCGGAATTTGCATTGCCCACAGCCTTTTAAAAACATACTACTACTATTCCCAGCAATGCTTCAAGCAAACTACCATTCTCTATATTATTATTATATATACATATATATATATATATGCAATAATTTCGTCGATGTTAACAGTAATTAATTGAAATTGTTTAATAAGAAAATAAATAATCTACTAAAAATCTCTCTTTTAACATCGCTCCCGAGAATTCTTACCGACGACAGGCAAAAGTGAGAAGAGAAAAAGAAAGGGAGCGAGTAGCTGACTGACTGGTTGGCTTACTCACTTTCTCTCTCTCTCTCTCTCCTCCTGTCCTCCCTTCCGTTAACGACGCCATATTTTCTCTAATTAATTCATTTCTTTTGATTTTATTACGGACTTATTTAAAAGACAAATAAATCTGGATCAACATTACATAAGGACACATGCAATAATAGTATTTATAGAAAAGACTGCAGAGAAGAAGAAATGGTGTGGCCAATCAAATTACAGACACGTTTCTGCACGTTATCAAGAACCCTCAAATGGGACAGAGATTCACCAGCCCAAATATGACAACAGTACCCGATACATGGTCTGATAGTAGATTTGTAGAGATAAAAAAATAGCCTCAGGTGTGAGAAAGTGTTTGGAGCGATAGAGAGAACCGAATTTACAAGAAGAAAATAGAGCAATGGAGCTAATGTATGAACTCTAATATATATTTGAGGAGAGAGAAAGACCAAGAAGTTTCAGAGTTGATTTCCTCCTCAAGAGCAGAGCCATCCATGAGAATCTCGTCGGCATTCCTCGGTCAGGGCCCCTCAGGCAGTAAGCAGTAAACTTACTCCACCCCAAAGAGTGGAGGCAAGGCCTGGGAGGGTGCACCTCCTAAGACAACCCAGGACCGAATAAAAGGCCACCGAAATGGCCCAGTTTCTATCGGACTGATAGTCGAGAACGAGTCTTCGACTGGTATCACCCCATCCCGACGTCCTCAATCAACCGAAGTTAATGAGAGACTCAACGGGTTGGGGTTGAATCAACGGTATTTAATTGTTAATATTTATACCGAATAAATACAAAAGGTTTTTACCTTGTCAAGAAACTTATGAGTGAAATGTTTATTATTTAGAATTTTGGTTTCACATATTTTAAGTAGCAACCTTTGCGAAGCGATAGCGAGATGTCAAAGCCTGGGAAAATGTCTCAGTCGGGAAGAAATAAAAAGAAAGAAAGAAAAAAAAGAAAATGACTATGCTTCCGGTGAAGGTATCTTGTACCGAAAGTACTCATGTTTAAACAAAAAAAAAGAAGAAAAAAAGTTTTTAAGATAAATAAATAATTTATTTTATAAAACAAATTTTCTGCGTTGATCAGGCTTCAAAATATTTTTTTTAAAATGTTCTCTTTATTATTCTGATTTCATCAGCACTTCGATGTGCGACCTCTCAAAATTAAAACGTAGATTTAGTATAAGGAACGTTTATGTTTTTGTCTTTTAAGGGAAGTGGGGTCTGATCAACTCTGCTGGGAAGCCATGAAATTAAATACTGTCTTGTTTTTAAATTCCCGAAACAGTTTTTCATGGTAAACAACTGATGATCCCTTAAAATAGTGTTAGAAACTAACTAATATAATAACTGTAAAAAATAAATTGACTTACATGAGTGATTTTCCACTGGAAGACTTGAGACTATAAGTTTTTTTTAAATTTTTTTTTTTATATATATTTTTTTTTTATATAGTTTTAATGGTTGAGAAACTTCCGAGACTATATATATATATATATATATATATCTCAGCCATATGCTCAATTTTTTTCTTTCTACGTCCCTCTTCTTTGCCCGTCTTCGCTACAACCCCACCCCAATAACCAGTGGGTACTTTCGGACTGTGCACATTTTGGGGTTTGATGTCTCCCTGGCTAACCACAATAGCCATTACTTGGTGGTTACTCGAATCTTTCTGAACAAAACAAAGGGGAGAGACAGAGAAAGAGAGGAGAGAAAGAAATGGCATTTTTTTTAAATGCTTGATTTGAACGCCATCTCCTTAAGGCAAAAAGAGGGTCTCTTTACATGCTCTCCCCTTTCTCGCTCTCTTTCCTTTTGACCCCTGAATTATGTGAATGGGGCACTTTCAAACCCATCCAAAAAAGAGAGTCATCAAAACAAGAGATAAGGATGCATAAAAAAAAGTTAAGTTGTACAAAGGGAAAGAATAAAAAGGGAACTGTATTTTTTTTTCTGTTATATTCACAAAAAATAAAGACCCTAACCACGTGAACCATAAATCATTTTGCTGTTGTTTTTTTTTTTTTGGCATATAATAATTTTTTTTTTTTTTTTTGGCATATAATAATTTTTATTTTTTTTATTTTTGGCACATAATTTTTTTTTTTTTTTGGCATATAATAATTTATTTTTTATTTTTGGCACATAATAATTTTTTTTTTTTGGCACATAATTTTTTTTTTTGGCACATAATTTATTTTTTAATTTAGTGCACATAATTTTTTTTTTTTTTGGCACATAATAATTTTTTTTTTTATTTGTCCATGTGAATCATTTTGTCTTTTTTTTTTTTTTTTAAAGAACTTTTTATTTTATTTTATTTTATTTTCAGCATATATACATATATGTGCTGAAAATAAAATAAAAAGTTCTGTAAAAAAAAACGACAAAATAATTGTTATATACATACATACACAAACAAGTAAAGGATGAGAATATAAAAAAAATATTTATTCCTTCCTTAAGCCATGGCTTTTCAAAAATGAAATCTTATCGTCAGAGGAATGCAAACAGATAAGTTGGTAAAGGGAAATTACCAAAACTCTTTGAAAAGCCATGGCTTAAGGAATGGAGAATAAAATTTCTTGTATTTGAAACACCTTGTTTTGAACTGATGACTTAATAGATATTGTATTTTATGCAATTTTTAATCTAATTTTTTACTTGTTTGTATAATTGCTCTATCTCGTATATTGAGCATCAATTTTTCATGTTAGGTTCTATTTTAAAGGTATACATCCTATCCTTATTATCCTATATATATAACTTTCCTGCACTGATGAGAGCAATAAGCTTGAAACGCTAGCGTCTGTAGGTATAAATAATTTAATATTTATTTATAAATATTATACTAAGCCCCTTTAAGAAATTAAAGTTGAGCACTCTCGGGGAAGTTAAAAATAGACTGTCAAAAAGCTCTAATGCAAAGTTCCGAATACGTTCGTTGAACACTCTCGACTAGTCTTCTATCTGTGCCCGCTTCCAGGTACATATAGATCTTAATTTTCCTAAATTACGTGACAGTTTCCGTGGGCCGGGTGGATATGGCTGACTCTGTGTACCGGATTCGCGCCTCCCGACCGTCTGAAATTGTTACTTCCCTGCACTGATGAGAGCAATAAGCTTGAAACGCTAGCGTCTGCAGGTATAAATAATTTAATATTTATTTATAAATATTATACTAAGCCCCTTTAAGAAATTAAAGTTGAGCACTCTCGGGGAAGTTAAAAATAGACTGTCAAAAAGCTCTAATGCAAAGTTCCGAATACGTTCGTTGAACACTCTCGACTAGTCTATCTGTGCCCGCTTCCAGGTACATATAGATCTTAATTTCCCTAAATTACGTGACAGTTTCCGTGGGCCGGGTGGATATGGCTTACTCTGTGAACCGGGTTCGCGCCTCCCGACCGTCTGAAATTGTTACTTCCCTGCACTGATGAGAGCAATAAGCTTGAAACGCTAGTGTCTGTAGGTATAAATAATTTAATATTTATTTATAAATATTATACTAAGCCCCTTTAAGAAATTAAAGTTGAGCACTCTCGGGGAAGTTAAAAATAGACTGTCAAAAAGCTCTAATGCAAAGTTCCGAATACGTTTGTTGAACACTCTCGACTAGTCTTCTATCTGTGCCCGCTTCCAGGTACATATAGATCTTAATTTCCCTAAATTACGTGACAGTTTCCGTGGGCCAAGTGGATATGGCTGACTCTGTGAACCAGGTTCGCGCCTCCCGACCGTCTGAAATTGTTACTTCCCTGCACTGATGAGAGCAATAAGCTTGAAACGCTAGCGTCTGTAGGTATAAATCATTTAATATTTATTTATAAATATTATATATATATATATATATATATACTAGCTGGACCCGTCCCCTGTGTGGCTATGAAATCATCCCCCTTACTCTCCTGACCTTGCACCCTCTGACTTTCATCTCTTCCCAGCCATGAAGTTGTTTTTGAAAGGAAAGCATTTCCCAGATGATTCAGCCTTAATTTCGAAGTTACGACATGGTTGGAGGACCAACCTGGGATTTTCTACAAAAACGGTGTCCAGAGCTGCATCAAACGATGGGAGAAATCCATAACTCTGGGTGGTTCCTATGTAGAGAAAGGCTAATAACCGTGTCAAGTTTCATTAATCTACTGCGATGGGAAATGGGTCAGGGCCATTACTTATTGAACGCCCCTCGTATATTCTGAAACGACATTTACCAGAGTAGTTAGATAAGTATATTTCAGTTTGAACAAAAAGTCATTTAAAATATTTCATCTGATGTCGATGTGTTGTTGACCATGAAACTCGAACTAAAATGCACTTTCTTGACCTTTGGGCTAGGATCAAAGTGTAGTATCTGTTCTGTCCAGAGATGGTACAATAATTTCGTGGGGTCTGCGTTCGCGCCAGGTGTACATATAATGAAAATAAGTTACAAACTCCTACAAGGGTTTTTTTTTTAGATAGACCCCATAACCAGATATATTCTGCCACTACATTAACCAGAGTTCTTAGATAAATATGTTTCATGTTTCGGAATGTTTGAGATGAGGGTTGATAATTCGTAGAATTTGGTATATTCGGACTACTGTTCTCATCTTGGGTGTTTTTATCACAACGTTTTGGCCGATGTAAGGACCCGTGGCGCAGTGGATATAGTACTAAGTACAATTCAGTTATGGAGTATTGTTGCCACTCTTTTCTCTCTCTCTCTCTCTATATATATATATATATATATATTTAATAACTAATATAAGTTAGCAAAACATTTATACGGCACAAAACTTAGGTTTAGTATACGGAACGTTTATGTTTTTGTCTTTTAAGGGAAGTGGGGTCTGATCAACTCTGCTTGGGAGCCATGAAATGAAATACCGATTGTCATGGCAAATAACACCCTACCTGAGAGTTCATCATTCGAACTCCTTGGCCTAACCTTCACAGGTAACATGAATTGGAACACATACATTGAAGACATTGCCAAGGCTGCCGCAAAGAAGGTTGGCTCCCTCTACCGTGCTAGTGGACTCCTTACACCTGACATTATCCTGTATCTCTACAAAGCCACCATTCGCCCATGCATGGAGTATTGTTGCCACATCTGGGCTGGTGCATCATCTACTAATCTCTCCCTCTTAGACATGGTCCAAAAAAGAGTCGCCAACTTGATAGGTCCCTCACTGTCAACCAAGCTCCAGCCCTTATCCCATCGCCGCAATGTTGCTTCCTTGTGTCTGTTTTACAAGTACTTCAATCGACTGTGCTCTGATGAGCTTGCTGCTCTGGTAACCCCACCATGTAAATTGACTAGACCAACCCGACAATCTGCCAAATCCCATCCATTCACTGTGGAGGTCCCCAGATGCCGAAGAGTTTTCTACACTAAAAGCTTCTTTCCTCATGCTGCTGGGCTCTGGAACTCCCTCCCTGCTCCTTGTTTCCCCCGACTGTATCAACATGCAGAAATTTTAAACAAATATAAACAGACATCTCGCTACGCAGCTCCTTATTTAGGTTGCCCCCCCCCCCCCCACTCAAAAAAAAAAGCCTCACCCTTTTTCTCAGTAGCCCCTTATGCCTACAGTGGCGACCTGCCTTGTTTGGGGTGAACTATGTTAAAAAAAAAAAAAAAGTGACAATCATCTGAAGGTTGAAGGTTCAATCCTCAGTGCGGGCGATACGAAGAATTGCGAATTACTGAAGACTTCTTCCCAGTCATGGTAGGTCGAACGAGAGCATGCTACCCCCGTGGATTTAATAAAGGGTTCCGTTCGAAATTCCGTCCAGATTCCCAAGTTCGACAGAAAGATTCCCCGAGTTCGACATGGTTCAGCTGAAGAAGGTCGGAGGTTACATCGGCTGAAACGTTGTGATAAAAACACCCAAGATGAGAACAGTAGTCCGAATATACCAAATTCTACAAATATGTTTCAGTTTGAACGAATGTGGTACAATAATATTATGGGGTCTGCGTTCGCGCCGGACATCCATAAAATGGAAATATTTTTAAGCACGGCAGTAATAATATATAACTGATGAAGGATACGACTGTGGAATTTCTACGGTTCCAGCGGGTTTGTATAATAATTTTGTTCAAAGTCTATCAAGCATGTGTATGCAGTGTACTGGTGTATGAATATGAAACCCGAGCAGTGAGGGTTGAGGACATGCGTTGCATGGAGAGAAATGATATGAGAATAATAATACGATGGATGTGTAATTTAAGTCTTAAAGACAGGCTTAGATCTGATGACCTCAGAGGAAGGTGTGTGCAGAACAGGAGACTTCGTTGGTATGGTCGTGCTGAAAGAATGGATGACCGTTCACGGGTTATCGGATGTAAAACGATTGAGATAGCAGGGGAACGTCGAGGAAAACATGAGAGGAAGTGTTAAGTATGGGTTTGAGAGAAAGAGGGATAAATAAAGACCTGGCCAGAGATAGGTTAGTTTGGAAGTCAATTTCTTAAAGCCGTCCAACACATGCCAGCATGTAAAACAGACGTTAAACCGATGATGATGATGATGATGTATATACCCTTTTTAAAAAATAATGGATAAAAAAATTACGCTTTGCTAGTGTTCGCACTCGCTATTTAAATACATTACTAAAATATCCATATGAAATAATAGAATTTCCATTGTTAATTCAATTTTTTATATATAAATTGTAGTCATTTCTGATGACCTAAAGAAAAAAGACAAACATCCACCGTTGACTTTTTATAATAATTATAGAGTGGAGGATTTCTTTCTAGATTCATTTCAGCCGGTGCAGGTAAGTCTGGGGTGGTTGTCTGACTTGCTATTTGTTTTCTTGCTTCATCTAGTCACTTCAAATGATTTCGCTCGGGGACCACAAAAAAGCACATGTTTTACTCACCTATTTTGTGTGTGACGGGATTGAAGTATATATATGTATAGAGTATACACCCTCTGTTAAAAATGATGTGAAAAAAAAATTATCCTTCACTCGCGTTTGCATTAATATCTATATAAAAATCATAGAATTACGTCATCTATAAATCATTATTATCATTTCTGATGACCTAAATAAAAAAAATACCTACCGTTGACTTTTTTTATTTAGAGTGGGGGACTTCTTTCTGAATTCATATCAGGTGATACAGGTTGTCCGACTTGTTGTTTGCTTTCCAATGTAAGGTTTTCTAATCCTTTTTTTTTTTTTTTTTTTCAATAGGATAGGACTGAACTATCAAGAGTTGAAAAAAACGCCTGTCATTGCTGATGACCTAAAGAAAAAATTTGATTTTGCTTTTGTAAAATTTTTTTCCTTTGACTAGGCACTAGACTTAAAAAATGATGCCGATGTTAAAAACATCGAAGACGTTAGCGGTTAAAAATGAAATTGAAAGAGACAAACGTCACCCATATCCATCTGAATATTAGTGTGATCACTGGTGAAGCATCATTTTTTTTTAAATTTTAAAATCTTTTTTAAAGAAATATTTTAAGTACGGCATGAAATATACATCAGATAAATGATACAAATGTGGAATTTCCATGGGTCCCTGATAAATAGTGTAAAGATTTGAAAACAAAAATAAAAATAAAAGAAATCACTGACCTGTAGATATATATATATATATATATATATATATATATATATGGGAAATGAAAAAGGAAAAACCAAAAGATGTTTTTTTTATATATATTCATCAACGTTTCGTCTTTATTTGTAAGACTTTCTCAGGATGATAATTTTAAGAAAAATGGCATGTGCTCCCAATAGTGGCTACTACTTCTTCTCATTAACCCATCATGTCAACCCAATATTTTCATGTACTTGCATGACATTTTTCTTAAAGTTATCATCCTGAGGAAGTCTTACAAATAAAGACGAAACGTTGATGAATATATAAAAAAACAAAAAAACATCATTTTTAGTTTTTCCTTTTTCATTTCCCATTACGTCGGATTACCCTCATCCTTCCTTTCTCATATACATATATATATATATATATATATAAACTTACATAAACAATATTATAGCCTTACGTCAATCAACCAACGTTTCCACGCGTCACCGTATCTTGTCAAAGGTCGAATGAAAATAATATCAAAAGTGAGAATTCATAGTCTAGCATTGGAAAACCCAAGCCGAAACCAGATTTTAAGAGATAAGGAAGGGTGGCTAAGAAGTGTGCTAGACGGGTGGGGAAGTCGAACAGATTCCATTTTGGTTAAGTCAAAGTCAGCTCGCCCATTAAGTTTGCACTTACCGGACCCAGCCTCCTTGCATATCTTTAGTTTGGATGGTCATTAGTTCCACGCTTGCTAGGCCGAACAAGTAGGTGGGGGGGGGGGGGGGGGGCACAAAATAAGATGAAGGATACAACTGTGGAATTTCCACAGGTCGCTGATAAATAATGTAAAAATATGAACAAAGAAAAAAAAAAGAAAAGAAAATGAAAACACTAACCTGTAGAAGCTTCATATTCGTAGGGAAATCATCTTTTAATATATCACTTCTTAATAAACTGTTTAAAAGAAAATAGGAAGAATTTGAAAATTTTTTTTTTTTTTTTTTTTTTTTTTAAAGGGGAAAAATTTAATAAAAATTAAAACCAAAAAAAAAGAAAAGATTTTTTAATCATCTTTTTATATATCACTTCTTAATAAACTGTTTAAAAGAAAATAGGAAGAATTTGAAAAAAATTTTTTTTTTTTTTAAAAAGGAGGGAAAAATTTAATAAACAAAATTTTTAAAAAATAAGAAAAGATTATTTTTTAATAATCCTTTAATATATCACTTCTTAATAAACTGTTTAAAAGAAAATAGGAAGAATTTGAACATTTTTTTTTTTTTTAAAAGGGGGAAAAATTTAATAAACAAAATTATTAAAAAAAAAATAAAAAAAGATTATTTTTTTTTATTATTTCAGGAAATATTTATGACAAATATTACAAATTTTATGAAAATAAAAAAAAAGACTGAAAAACTTTTTGCCGCTTCTTGACATGACACCCCACCCCCAACCCCTGCTAAATATGCTGAATAAAATTCTAATTTTAGAAAATAATTACTTGTTACAGTGATTAAAAACCCGGTAACCAAATTTGACAGAATACAATCCAGTAGTTAGTTTATTTTTTTAAGATATTCAATTCTTTCCATAAGAATTGTAGTTTAGTGACACCATTTTTTTTTTAACTTTTAAGGGCGATCAGGGGCATTAATCAGAGTTACCCTGTTTCTCTCACCAGAGGGCGTGCTTTCTACCCTTATAAGAATGTGTCTTATATAAATGGACATTTTGTCCGTCTGTCCGTCACAATTTTTTTTATGCAGACGATAAATTCAGGAAAAGTTGCAAATAACAAAAGTTAGACAAAGAAAATAAAAGTAAAATACTTATATAAAAATAAAGAACAAACAAACCATAGTTAAACAACTGACATTAATTAGATGTTTATTTTTTCTTTGTTGTTTTTGGATTAAATGTTTTTTTTTATGTGCAACAAAATGTTTCAAAAAAAAATTTTTTTTTATAACAAACAACGAAACAACTGTTTTAAAGTAATTTTTTTTGTTTTTAAAATTTTTTTGCACTGTTGTTTTCTTTTTTTATATTTTCATATGTTAGGATTAGGGTTTACGATGAGAAACAAAGAACAAACAATTGTTTTTAAACTATTTTTTGTTTTGTTTTTTTCATGTTTTTTACATTGTGGAATTTGTATCATTTCGAAACAGCAGAGATCTTAACTACTTTTAAAAATAGGAAATATTGCATTATTGGTTTGGTTGTTTTGTTTTACGGCATATCAACCCTTTTCGGGTTATTTAATGCTGAATCCGGTCATTTTGGTAAAAGTTTTTATGCTTCAAATTCTTTATATGTTCAAATGTTTATTCATGGTGTTTGGTTGTTTTGTTTTGTTTTACGGCATATCAACCCTTTTCGGGTTATTTAATGCCGAATCCGGTCATTTTGGTAAAAGTTTTTATGCTTCAAGTTCTTTATATCTTCAAATATTTATTCATGGTTTTTGGTTTGGTTGTTTTGTTTTACGGCATATCAACCCTTTTCGGGTTATTTTATGCCGAATCTGATCATTTTGGTGAAAGTTTTTATGCTTCAAGTTCTTTATATCTTCAAATATTTATTCATGGTTTTTAGTTTGGTTGTTTTGTTTTACGGCATATCAACCCTTTTCGGGTTATTTAATGCTGAATCCGGTCATTTTGGTAAAAGTTTTTATGTTTCAAGTTCTTTATATGTTCAAATATTTATTCATGGTGTTTGGTTGTTTTGTTTTACGGCATATCAACCCTTTTCGGGTTATTTAATGCCGAATCTGGTCATTTTGGTAAAAGTTTTTATGTTTCAAGATCTTTATATGTTCAAATATTTATTCATGGTGTTTGGTTTGGTTGTTTTGTTTTACGGCATATCAACCCTTTTCGGGTTATTTAATGCCGAATCCGGTCATTTTGGTAAAAGTTTTTATGCTTCAAGTTCTTTATATCTTCAAATATTTATTCATGGTTTTTGGTTTGGTTGTTTTGTTTTACGGCATATCAACCCTTTTCGGGTTATTTTATGCCGAATCTGATCATTTTGGTGAAAGTTTTTATGCTTCAAGTTCTTTATATCTTCAAATATTTATTCATGGTTTTTAGTTTGGTTGTTTTGTTTTACGGCATATCAACCCTTTTCAGGTTATTTAATGCTGAATCCGGTCATTTTGGTAAAAGTTTTTATGCTTCAAATTCTTTATATGTTCAAATATTTATTCATGGTGTTTGGTTTGGTTGTTTTGTATTACGGCATATTAACCCTTTTCGGGTTATTTAATGCCGAATCCAATCATTTTGGTGAAAGTTTTTATGCTTCAAGTTCTTTATATCTTCAAATATTTATTCATGGTGTTTGGTTTGGTTGTTTTGTTTTACGGCATATCAACCCTTTTCAGGTTATTTAATGTCGGATCAGGTCATTTTGGTAAAAGTTTTTATGCTTCAAATTCTTTATATGTTTAAATATTTATTCATGGTGTTTCGTTTGGTTGTTTTGTTTTACGGCATATCAACCCTTTTCAGGTTATTTAATGTCGAATCCGGTCATTTTGGTAAAAGTTTTTATGCTTCAAATTCTTTATATCTTCAAATATTTATTCATGATGTTTTCTTTAGCTTTGCAGAACATGATTGAGTTTTTCAAAGGGAAAGGAAAAAAAACTATACATCAATGTTTGGTGCATTTTAGGTCAGGAAGTCGGTATCTTCAGACAGCTTGATCTGGTAGCACCATTAATAGTAAATAATAAATTCTCAACAAATAAAGCTGATGTCATGACCGGAAATCGAAACCGCAACATTGAGATCTTCAGTCTGAGGTTCTACCAACTGACCTATTTGGACTTTCTTATAAATAGAGCTTAAAACATTACCGTAAAATAATTATAGCTTTGGCATGACGTCATAGATTTAGGAATTTTGCCATGTTTCAAAACATGAATTCAAACATAAACAATATCAATAGAGTTGGAAATTATTTTAATAGTCCAAAATTTATTTTGCTTTAACTACATATTGGCGTAAAAAACAATTTAATATTTAATATATACTAGAATTTGCGCCTGGAGGGCCCATAATTCAAGTTTCATAAAATTAGAATTTTATTTAGTATATTTACCAGTGAGTTTTATGTCAAGAAGCACCATTTTTTTTTTAATGAAAAGGAAAAGATTTTCATTAAAAAGGAAACAAAAGTATTTTTTTTTATAAAAGAATAAAAATAAAGTTTAAAAGAAAAAGATAATAAAGAGTGACAATTGTTTTATCTTTTTAGGTGAATTTGTGTGTTTGTTAGATGAATTTATGGGTTCTTTTTAGGTGAATTTGTGGGTTCTTTTTAGGTGAATTTGTGTGTGTTTTAGATAAATTCATGGGTTCTTTTTAGGTGAATTTGTGTGTTTTAGATGAATTCATGGGTTCTTTTTAGGTGAATTTGTGTGTTTGTTAGATGAATTCATGGGTTCTTTTTAGGTGAATTTGTGTGTTTTAGATAAATTCATGGGTTCTTTTTAGGTGAATTTGTGTGTTTTAGATGAATTCATGGGTTCTTTTTAGGTGAATTTGTGTGTTTGTTAGATGAATTCATGGGTTCTTTTTAGGTGAATTTATGTGTTTGTTAGATGAATTCATGGGTTCTTTTTAGGTGAATTTGTGGGTTCTTTTTAGGTGAATTTGTGTGTGTTTTAGATAAATTCATGGGTTCTTTTAGGTGAATTTGTGTGTTTTAGATGAATTCATGGGTTCTTTTTAGGTGAATTTGTGTGTTTGTTAGATGAATTCATGGGTTCTTTTTAGGTGAATTTATGTGTTTCTTAGATGAATTCATGGGTTCTTTTTAGGTGAATTTGTGTTTGTTAGATGAATTCATGGGTTCTTTTTAGGTGAATTTGTGTTTGTTAGATGAATTCATGGGTTCTTTTTAGGTGAATTTGTGTGTTTGTTAGATGAATTCATGGATTCTTTTTAGGTGAATTTGTGTGTGTTTTAGATAAATTCATGGGTTCTTTTAGGTGAATTTGTGTGTTTTAGATGAATTCATGGGTTCTTTTTAGGTGAATTTGTGTTTTTTAGATGAATTCATGGGTTCTTTTTGGGTGAATTTGTGTTTTTTAGATGAATTTATGGGTTCTTTTTAGATGAATTTGTGTTTGTATAAGTTTTAAAAGAAAACTAATCAGATATATTATATATTTTTAAATCAAAAATACAAAACGAAAATTCAATTTTTTCTTTAATTCATATCGACATTAAATCCACCAGAATGCATTTCGTTTTCTTCAGAAACAAGTCAGACATTTTATAGTGATCGTCTTCTAATACTCCTCTATATACGTATTTCACGCAATGCTTCAAGCAAACTACCTCTCCTTATTATTAATTTATTTAACTTTAAAAATCCCAAGTTCGATGCACTTGAAGAAAGTCGGAGGTGACATCAGCCGAAACGTTGTGAGAATAACATCCAAGATGAGAATAGTAGTCCGAATAATACAAATAATTAATCCTCATCTCAAAAATTGGAGGTGACAGTGGCTAACGACACGGACTGTCGATCTGGGTGTGCCAAGTTCAAAACACTTTTACTTAGGATGCTGGCAACCTTCACGTGGTCCCTCCTGTAACTATCCGATGTCTTTCTAGAAATAATTCTAACTACCCTCCCCCATACATAGTTAAGAAAAGAAAAAAAAAATTAGGAGGCGCCTCGGTCATATCAAAGAACTCATGTTTAAATATGCTATGGAAGGCGTCTACGTCATATCAATGAACCAGTTTTGTTATTCTTCCAAAATGGTTACCCATTTAGTTATGGCCGAGATATTTATTGCTTAACTTCAATTTACAACAAAACACCTTGTCTTAACAACGTGATGAAAATAAAGTATGATAATGTGAAAAAATCCTCTCACAATGACGTCACTTCCGGAAGGCCCAGAAGGATGAGTCAGCAATTTATTTTTCCAAAATGGTCACCCATTTACGAATGTCTTTCTAGTTAGAATTCTTTCTGGAAAAATATCGGGGAAACCAATGCCAACAATAGAATCGTCTGATTCATAAAGAATGAATGAATGAAAGAATGAATGAATGAATGAATGAAGGAATGAATGAATGAAGGAATGAATGAAGGAATGAATGAATGAATGAATGAAGGAAGGAATGAATGAATGAAGGAATGAAGGAAGGAATCAATGAAGGAATGAAGGAATGAAGGAAGGAATCAATGAAGGAATGAATGAATGAAGGAAAGAATGAATGAAGGAAGGAAGGAATGAAGGAAGGAAGGAATGCATGAATGAATGAAGGAAGGAAGGAAGGAAGGAATGAATGAAGGAAGGAATGAATGAAGGAAGGAATGAATGAAGGAATGAATGAATGAAGGAATGAATGAATGAAGGAATGAATGAATGAAGGAATGAATGAAGAAAGGAAGGAATGAATGAATGAAGGAAGGAATGAATGAAGGAATGAATGAATGAAGGAATGAATGAAGGAATGAAGGAATGAATGAATGAACGAATGAATGAATGAACGAAATGAATGAATGAACGAATGAACGAAATGAATGAAGGAATGAATGAATGAACGAAATGAATGAATTAAACTAAAAAAATTCTGAAACAATGTTTTTTTTATTCTCAAATAAACTTGTATGACTGCCGGTCAGAAAGTACTTCCTGCTTGGATTAAAGTCGAGAGGAAAAAGTCAAGTATTATGGTTCTTTTGCGCGTTTGAACAAAACAAAAAAAACTAATAGTTTACACATTTTTATTTTTTTTTAAAAGAACCATGAATTAACTTACATCAGCATAGCACAGCATATCGTAATTAAAAATTGAAATCTTCGCTCGTCGGAAAGGAGGGAGTCCCATATTCGGAGGACATCTGAAAAATATAAATAATAACATAAGATACAATTTCTTCTTAACGCTAAGAGGAAATCATTATTTCCGCCACTAGAGGGCTCCACCTACAATGGAGCATTATATATATATATGTATATATATATATATATAAAGTGGAGAACTAAAAGCGAACTTTTAGGAAAGGTGAAACCTATTGTGAAAATTATACAGCTCAATATCCAGGATAAAGTTTTCAAGTTTTAAATCTTGGCCTTTCCCAACTTATCTATCCCAGCAATATCCTATGATGATAAGATTTTGATCTTTGAAAAGCCTGGCTTAAGGAAAAAATTGAATAAATTGCCTTTTTGCGGAATATACCTTGCATTGAGCAACTGAATTGAAAAAAGATCTGCCTCCGTCGCTTTTCTAATTCCTTTCATCCTTCTAGCTATATATATATATATATATATATATATATATATATATACATACATATTAAAGTGTTTTTATACCTACAGACGATATCGTTTCGGGTTTTCTACTCTCATCAGTGCAGGAGTGGTAGTTACAGGCGATCGCATGGAACTTAACGCAGTTCGTAGATTAAACTTAGAATCACGAACCTAATGCCTATGCTCATGTGGCCGAGAGAAATCACTACAAACAGTAATTGAAATTAACGTACACTTACCCAAAAGGCGGGGGCAAGCGTCTTGTTGTCGAAAGTGTTCGACGTTTGAGCAGAACTTTGCATAATTGCTAGTGGCAACAATATATATATATATATTGTTGTCACTAGCCATTATGCAAAGTTCCGCTCAAATGTCGAACACTTTCGACAACAAGACGCTTGCCCCCGCCTTATATATATATATATATAATGATTATCAAAATTCCAATGACCAAAAATCAATCTTTACTCATATTTTTGCAATGGTAGAATTGACGATGGTTTTACAATCGTTTCGCAATGTGCTACAATTAAACGCTATTAAATGCTGCTCTTCAGAGACCACAATAAAAACATTTATAAAGATGAAGTAAGACTAGAATGTAAAAAGTCAAATAACGATGCATTTTTTTTTTCTCCAAAACAAATGAACAAATTTATTTACCTTAAAGAGCAAACAAGCTTTCGACTTTTTAAAAGTCATTATCAAGTTGAGAAGAGAGATTTTATCTACGGGAAGATTATAAATAAAAAATTTTTTAAAAATGTCTCAACTTGATGATGAAAAAAAACATACGTCGTTATTTGACGTTCTACATTCTTAATTCAAATTCAAAGCGTTTTATTTCAATAATTTATGAAGATGTTACGTCATGCAGAAAGATCATGGAAAAAACAGAAAGCAGACAAAACTCATACGTGATCTCCCCCCCCCCCCGGATAATAGGATGACAAAATTAAAATCAAGCCGTAGGGAGCGACTCCTTCAAATAGTCGTGAGAAAACAATAACAAAGACAACAAAAAAAAATAATAGTTGAAATAGCGAACGGTTAACTTAAGTTTAAAATTAGGGTTGGTAATTTATTATTGTTATTATAAGTAAGATCATTGCATGAGATAAAATTCGAAAATACGGTTTATGGTAGTGAATCTAACATTCGTCTTATATAAGTAAGGGGGTTTGAATCAAAATTTCCACATCAGTATATTTAGATCCTAACTATATTATAATTATTTTTTTAAATTTATACTAACTCATAGAACAGCTTAAATGCCTATGTTAGGCAGCGAGAGTTGGTAGTCCGAGCATATATATATATATATATATAATAGAGAATGATAGTTTGCTTAAAGCATTGCTGGGAATAGTAAATAGTAGTAGTATGTTTTTTTAAAAGGCTGTGGGAAATGCAAAGTCTCGGATAGGATGTAAGCTGGAAGGAACAAAAACAATAAATCGAAATCGAAAATATATATATATATATATATGTTTGTGTGTGTGTATATTTTTATTTTGTAACACAAAGTACTTATAATAGCTCAATAGTTTAAAGCTAGAGCTATGCTATATTCAATATTTTTATGTAGTTGAACTACATAAAAATACACACACACACACATATATATATATATATATAGAGATAGAAGAAAAAAGATTGATAAATATGCGACGATTGTCCAAATTTATTTCAAATTTCAATTGTTCAATGCAAGGTTGTCAGTAATAAACTAGTGTTTATTTTCCTTTCCTTAAGCCAAGGCTTTTCAAAGATCGAAATCTTATCATCAGAGGAGAAATACAGATGGATAAGTTGGTTTTCG
>OY744554.1:9086773-9169273 GCA_963556195.1 Sepiola atlantica | reverse complement strand
ATGCTTTTTCCAATCTAGGTGCGGCACGCATGCGCAGAGCTTTTGATGTGAGCGTGACACACGAACACATACGGTATCGTATTAATATGTAGATATCAAGAAAGAAAGAAACTATTGCGTATATATAAGAAAATAGGAGAATCAAATTACAAATGAATCGTACAGAATATTAATTTATTAAACACTGGTTAAAAAATAAATATGCAAATGAAGTCTAGCCTTAACTGTTTTGTAAACTTTTCTGCCAATATATATATATATTAGTATATATAGTTCAATATACAAACACCTAAAAACGCACAACTGCCCTACATCTGAGTTGAGACAGATCTTAGTAATGAACACAAAAATGATACATTCCGAAACTAATTTAAAAAAATGAAAACACTTGAAGCCGTATACATAAAAACACAGCAACCTAAAATTAATAACATTTCATATGAGACAAGTAAAACTATTTTAAAATGCTTAGCTTAGTTCAGTGACACCAACCGGTGTCACCTAATTCAATTAAAAAAATAGGGACATCTTATTAAAATTACTTACTGCCCATCTCCCCCATTTTCCTTCTCCATAATTATTAGACTAGATCAAATTAAATCGGCCACTATTTTAAATCAAAAAAAATAATAAGAATAATAAATGAAATTAATAAATAAACGAAGAACTGTTTCAATCGTCACATTTTAAAATGTAGACGTCCGTCTTTTACGTGAACGGTTTGCCGGCGTATTTTTTAAGAAATTCCATTCTTTCACTCGCTTTGTATTCATTTTTGCCATTAAAGACCTGAAGATGATTCCGGAGAGAATCGAAAACGTTAGTCAAACACATGGATCCTTCATCAATTCATTCCATCTACACGTCAAAAAGATCATTCGACGAATGGAAAAAATAAAAAAAGGAATCACTAAACAGAAAAGTTCTGTCGTTTTCAACAACACATGCATTAATATATATATATATATATATATATATATATATATATATATATAGTGTATTTGAAAATATTTCGTTGTATCATTAAATTCAACCCTAACCCTAAGGTGTTTTGATATGAATATAGTTTGAGTTAAAATGAAAATGCTGAAGACCTAAAATTCAACGTTTCGCCCGTTTTTAACTCATTTATTTTATCCTTTTATTTGTCAAATACAGTTTGGATAATTGGGAAAAAAACTTTCACATTTATTCATAAAAATAAAAATAAATAAAATAAATAAAAATAAAATAAATAATAATTTATATAAATAAATAATAATAAAATAATAATAATAATAATAATAATATATAAATAATAATATATAATAAATAATATATAATAAATAATAATAAAATAATAATAATAAAAATAAATAAATAATAATTTATAAAAATAAATAATAATAAAAATAAAATAAATAAAAATGGAATAAAGGATAAGCAATTTAACAACTAACAAAAATAAACTCAAAAACTCATGTTGTATAGTTCTGCCGAAATATTTCAATCGTTTAAAATACGACCATTATCAATCGGTTGGTTATCACGAAGGTCTTCTAACCACTTTTATCCCTTTAACATAAAGCTAAATTAAACTATACATTATATATATATATATATATATATATATATATATATAAACCCGTCCCAAGAATTAACTTCCTGAATATAAAAGTTTTGTACCACCTTTACGTCTGCTTACGAAAATTAAAATCAAAATATAATGCTACTAAACCTTATGCCTAGAATTCTTATTCGAATTTTGATCGAAATCACTATATGATTTTGATTCTACAAAATGTATTAAAATGTAAGGCTTAAGGGGTCTCAAGAAATTCCACCACCTCAATAGTACAATCAATAACTAAGAGAAGCAATGGTATTGTTTCGACTTCAGACAGGCAGATACTAAATCTCCATTCGTAATAGAAATATGTGCATGGGCCTTGTATTGATATTTTTTTCCCCCTTAACTCCTGAAACCATTATCTTATAGTCAATGAACACCTTCAAGGGGCCGTGGAGGAGTTGTGGGGGAGGGGGGGGGGAGTATAGGAATGAGGGAGGGGATACTTCCCCCCCCCCTCAAAAAAAAAGAGGGCTCTAAAGGTTTTCAATCAAGCCAATAAAGCCCCACATTCATTAGCAGCAAAAGAAAGATAGAAGAAAAAAAATGCTTGAGCCTTTAAAGAACTTAAGTAAACGATATTGATCAGGTTGAGTAACACAGTGGTAGGAGGAGGGGGAGAACTGGGGAGGGGGAGTAAGGGAGAGATTGAGGGGAGAAGAGGAGAGAGAGAGAAGTGGAGTAGGGGTAGTAAGAAAAATAGTTGTTTCTGTGAGCCAGAAAAAAAAAGTCCAAGGTATTTATGGGGAGGGGGAGGAGGAGAGGGATATTATCGGAGAAATTTTCATTAGGCTTTTGAGAAATATTCCAATCAGGAAACATCGAGAAACAAAAAAAAAGGAGGGGGGGGGCTTGTAAAAGCGAGAAGAAATTAACGAAACGAGGAGGTGGAGAAAAAAAAAAATGAAAAAATTAAATAGAAATGAAAATAGCCAATTGTGGATGGAAGATTTATCTTGAAGGGTTCTCCTTGCTTATACCAATTTATACCAATTCCTTAAAGAGGAACGACCGCCTCCCCCTTCCACCCAACCCCCAAAAATTACGAGATAGGAACCAGGAACCACGCACATTCCACTGCCAAGATCAGGGACAAATTAAGAAAAATCCTCAAAATAATCTTTGATCTCTAATCAAGCCTCAAAAAAAAAAAAAAAAAAAAAAAAAAAAAATCAAGCCTAAAAAAAAAAAAAAAATAAATAAATAAATATAAAAAATAAATAAAATAAAAAATAAATAAATAAATAAAATAAATAAATATTAAAAAAAAATTTAAAAAATAAAAATAAATAAATAAAGCCTAAAAAAAAAAAAAATAAATAAAATAAATAAATATAAAAAAAAAATAAATAAATAAATAAAGCCTAAAAAAACAAAAAAATAAAAAAACACTCTTTCGTTCGAGTGTTAACATTTACAATTTCCATTTGAATTTCCACGTTTGAGTTATTTCCTAAATTACTTATAATATACCAGAACCCGCCCGCGCCCACCCATAAAAAAAGCAACATTCTTCATCAGAATTATATAAGACTATCCAGCTCATTATTGCTTCACAAAATTCGCTACTTGAAAGAAAACGTTTAAATAATAAACATTTCATTAAAAGATTTCTTGTAAACACGAAACAAAAACTTTCGCCTATATATAAAAAAAAAAAAATAAATAAATAAATAAATATTTAACGACATTTCGGGCACGTCTACTACACTTATGTGTCACTATTTTGTTCATACAAGTGGAATTCTTATTTTATACTTCACCAACAACATCTTGATAAGCAACTCACTGGTAATGTATGACATTCGTACATGCTTAAGTGGAAACGACATCAGCCCTAGTTAGATGGGAACGGTGGAGGTCTTGGACTGCCAAAAGTGTTCGAGTTGGTAAAGGATAGGCATCCAGCCGTAAAATTGCCTTAAATACAATGTCTAGTCGAAATACAGCAGGAAAAAAGAAAGGCAGTGCCAGTAGCACTAATGCTGCTGGTAGTGTCTTGGGCTTCGTAGATCCCAGGATGCGTGGATCTTCAGGGCCTATGGATTCCATCAAGCCTTGCCAAAGACAGGAGTGGAGAGGGAGACTTAGATTTCGAGACTAGACAACCAGGCCCCACCCTCATCAGAGGATTAATTGTGGCCTGATTCAACAAATAAACCGGTTGATGATGATATTCATATAAATAGATAAAAATTAAGGTTTTGTAGAATTTGGTATATTCAGACTACTGTTCTCATCTTGGGTGGTTTTATCACAACGTTTCGCCCGACCTTCTTCAAGGACCCGTGGTGCAGTGGATATAGTTTTAAGTAAAATTCAGTTCTAAGTGACAGTCATCTGAAGGTTGAGGGTTCAATCCTCAGTGCGGGCGATACGAAGAATTGCGAATTACTGAAGACTTCTTCCCAGCCATGGCAGATGGAACGAGAGAATGCTACCCCCATGGATTAAATAAAGGGTTCCGTTCGAAATTCCATCCAGATTCACGAGTTCGACAAGGTACACCTAAAGAAGGTCGGAGGTTACATCGGCCGAAACGTTGTGATAAAAACACCTAAGATGAGAACAGTAGTCCAAATATACCAAATTTTACAAATTATCACCCCTCATCTAAAAAATTCCGAAACATAATATTAAGATTTTGGTAATGTTGATACAGATTTATTAATTTATTTCTTTTTTTTTTTTTATTAAATCACTAATTAATTACTGTTAATAGCGACAAGACTATTGCATATATATATAGGTAAAATAGGACAATAAAATTACAAATGAATAGCACCAAACATTAATTGATTATGAACTTTTTTTAAAAATAGTTATGCAAATTAGGCATACAAAGATCTTTCTATTGCATATATATAGGTAAAATAGGACAATAAAATTACAAATGAATAACAATAAACATTAATTTATTATGAACTTTTAAAAAAATAGTTATGCGAATAAGGCATACAAAGATCTTTCTATTGCATATATATAGTAAAAATAGGATGATAAAATTACAAATGAACAACACCAAACATTAATTTATTATGAACTTTTTAAAAAATAGTTATGCGAATAAGGCATACAAAGATCTTTCTATTGCATATATATAGCAAAAATAGGAGAATGAAATTATAAATGAATAACACCAAACATTAATTTATTATGAACTTTTAAAAAAATAGTTATGCGAATTAGGCATTCAAAGATCTTTCTATTGCATATATATAGTAAAAATAGGACAATAAAATTACAAATGAATAACACCAAACATTAATTTATTATGAACTTTTTTAGGCATTCATATAGTTGTCCTTAGGTCTTTTGTTTCTACTATATATACAGTATTTCAAAATAGTTATGCAAATGACTGTTTTTCTTTTTACTATATATAGAGTGTTTCAAATTACTGTTATATTATTGATTTAAATAAGTTAGTCAATTTGATAATATATGTGTGAGATAAATTTTAAAAACTTTCACATTTATTTATTTATTTAGACTAGTTTACATCCTGACAGAAAAAAGTTATACTTCGCCAGTGTTCGCACTAATATTTATAGAAAAATCATAGAATTACGTCAGTAATTTAATTTTTCATATAAATGATCATTTCTGATGACTTAAAGAAGAAAATAAAACCCACCTATTGTTGACCTTTTATTTAAAGTGAGTGATTTCTTTCTGAATTCATTCGATGGTGTGGTTGTCTGACTTGCTACTGGCTTTCCAATGTTTTTTTGTTTTTTTTAAATTATTTTAATAGGATAATAAGGAACTGAACTAAAAAAAAAACGCAAGTCACTTCTGATGACCTAAAAAACGCAAGTCACTTCTGATGACCTAAAAAAATGCAAGTCACTTCTGATGACCTAAAAAAAAAACGCTGACATTTATCATCATCATCATCATCATCATCAGTTTAACATCCATTTTACATAATGACATGTGTTGGACGGCTTTAAAAAATTGACTTCCAAACTAACCTATCTCTGACCAGGTCTTTATTATCCCTCTTTCTCTAAAGTCCATTCTTATCACTTCGTCTTCCTCCTATGTTTTCCTTGGATTTCCCTTGCCCCCACTACTTCAACTGTTCTACATCTAACCCAAGCACTGGCATGCATCAGATGGCTTTGAGAAATTGATTTCCAAAATAACCTATCTCTGGCCAGGTGTTTATCCCTCTTTTACCTCAGGTCTATTTTTATTACTTTATCCCATGTTTTCTTTGGCCTTCTCCTGTGAACTGAACCTGCTACCTCAACTGTTCTACATCTACTAACCCAAGAACTCTCATCCATTCTTTCAACGTGGCCAAACCAACAAAGTCTCCTGTTCTGCACACATCTCTCTATACTGTCCTGATTTAATCTTCCCCTGACGTCATCAGATCTAAACCTGTCTTTAAGACTTGCGTTTCACATGCATCGTATCATTTTCAGATAATTTCTCTCCATGCAACGCATATCCTCAACCCTCACTGGCCAGGTTTTACTTCCACACATCATCACGCTGTGCACACATGCCTGATAGACTCTTCCCTTGGTCGACAGTGGTAATGCTCTGCTGGTTAGTAATGACAGAAGTTCTCTGAACTTACTCCATCCATTGCAATCCCATTAGCACCTGCTCCACCCTGTGCTCCAATGGTATCACCAAGGTGACAAAACTTCGCAACCACCTCAATAGCTTTACCATCCAGATATACTTTATCTACATCTGAGTTCTCATCCATCCCCATTGTCTTGTACACAACTTTGTTATCCTTATTTTGGTTATTGGGAGGTAGGGGGGGGGACGTAAACTGCCAGAAGATGATGACGCAAAGTTGGCGGAAATTGGGTCTCAATCTATATCAGTACCCAAATTAGTATTACAAACTCGCCATTTAACTTTTTTTATGCATTTCCCCACAGAAAACAGTCCCCCCCCCCCCCACTGGTGGCACAGGGCACCGTTTGGCATGAAACCTAACTGCCGCACGAAAACACAAAAAAAAAAAAAAAAGAAAAGATTCGTACTGGGCCCTTCGGCACGATTCAACAGATAATCGTCTGACACATTCAGATCTGGCTGGCAATATTTCGATGTACTTGCATGACATTTTTCTTCAAATTATCATCCTGAGGAAGTCTTACAAATAAAGACGAAACGTTGATGAATATATAAAAAATATCTCTTGGTTTTTCCTTTTTCATTTCCCATTACGTCGGATTACTCTCATCCTTCCTTTCTCATATTATATATATATATATATATATATATATATATATATATATATATATATATATATATATATATTGTGTGTGTATTTAGGCAGCATATTTTCAATTATGACTTTACTGTTGTGCTCATTTTTGAATTATAACGGCAAGTCGTTTATTACTTGAATTTCTTAACGGTTTAAACAGTCAAACTTTTAAATCTCTCATATGTGTAGAACGCCATCACGCTCTCATGTACATTTCAACTTTACGACGCTTTTTCAAGTTATAAACTACTTGCAGTTATAATTCAAAAATGAGCACAACAGTAAAGTCATAATTTGTAAAGACACTAAAACTAATATCGCCTGAAGATGATTTGACGATTCAAATCGAAAGTACTTGCAAAAAAGAAAAATGAATGGAACAAGAAACCCATGGATCATATTTACATCAATTTGACCGAAACATTAGATGGACAATTCGGAAAATTGAAAAAATAAAAAAAAGTCGCATCAAACAAAACCACTCAGTGTTATTTAATAATGTTTGCCTAAATATATATATATATATATATATATATATACACACATAACTTTATAGATTTTAACCCTTATCCTCGAATGTCCTGCTAACCTTGATAAGCGCGACTCGTTGAAATTTGTGGATACAATTGTATTCATGCACAGGCTTACGTTGTTTATAAAAGTTAAATCCTAGCTAGTTTTTTTTTTAAATAATAATGAGTCACTAAGGCCAAACGCCATTTGAGGATAAAGGGTTAATGAGATTGTTAGTCAGATAGTGAACAATACTATGAGAGGATTTGAAACGATGAATGGACAGGGAAAACTTTGATTACTTAAGAGGATTCCGTCTTCATATGAGAAGAAGGGAGATAATCTTCTACGACACTGGTTTGATGCGAACGTTGTTCGGAGTTCGTAGACTATGAATAGTAAATTAATTTTATTTTTTATTAAAATTTTACTCGCTTATTTATCATAATTTTTTTCTGTACATTAATATTTTTCACTGATAAGTATGCATATTCATGGGTTTTCCTGTTATTTTATTTTGAACTGTCATATTTCACAAAAAAAAAGGGCGAGTTGTAGATATCTAAAAAAAAATTTGAAAAAAAAAAAAAAAAAAAAAAAAAAAAAACTGTCCAGAAAGTGGAAAGCACAAATAAATAATTTGTAAAATAAATTATAAATAAATTTTTAAAATTCTTTTAAATAAAATAATTTTTTTTTAAATAGATTAAAATTTTTTTTTTTTTAATTGAAATTAATCCAGTTATTAAAATTAAGTCAAAGGCCTGTAATTTTTCTAATTCTTAAAAAAAAAAATTTTTAAATGGTGATTTGTGGATATCTAAAAAAAAATTGAAAAACAAAAAGAAACAAATACAAAAGAAAAAAAAACTTACCAGGAAGTAGAAAATAAAAATAAATAATTTTTTAAATCAATGAAAATCTTTTTAAATAAATTCAAAAAAAATGTTTTATTCTTTTTAAATTAAAAAATACATACGGATCTTTAAAAACATAAATAATAAACAAAAGAAAAACAAAAAAATCGAAATTAAAAATAAATAATTCTTAATATAAATAAAATATTAAAGAAAAGAAAAAAACTGACTAGGAAGTGGAAATTAAAAATGAATAATTTTTTAAATAAATTAAAAATAAATTTAATAAATTTTTAAAATCAAATAAAAGTTTTTAAATAAATTTTTTTTTCAATTTTATTTTAATTTTTTTTTTAAACAAATACAATTTTTTTTAAATAAATAAATGAACAAAAAAAAAAGAACCGAAACTGAGTGGTAAGTAGAAAATTAAAAAATAATAATTTTTAAATTAATTAAAAATAAATTTTAAATCAATAAAAAAGCGTTTTTAAATAGATTAAAATAAAATAATTAAAAATAAATTAAAAAATAAATATAAAATGTTTTAAAATAAATTAAAAAAAAGAAAAGAAACCAAACTGACCGAAAAAAGTAAAATTTAAAAAGATCAATGAAACGAAACTGACCGGGAAGTGGAAATTTAAAATAAATCATTTTTAAAATGAGTTAAAAATATTTTTTTAATTTTTAAACATCAATAAAATAAGTTTTAATTAATTAAAAAAATTTAATTTAATTTTTTTTTTTTTTTTTAAATAAAAAAAAAAAATTCATTTTACTTAAATAAATAAAAAAAAAAAAGAAAAAAAGAAACGAAACGAAACTGACCGGGAAGTGGAAATTTAAAATAAATCATTTTTAAAATAAGTTAAAAATAATTTTTTAATTTTTAAACATCAATTATTTTATTGATGTTTAAAAATTAAAAAATTTAATTTAATTTTTTTTTTTTTTTTTTTTTTTTTAAATCAAAAAAAAAAAAAAAAAATGAATTTTATTTAGATAAAAAAAAAAAAAAAGTAAAATAAAAAAAAAAAAAATCAACGAAACGAAACTGACCGGGAAGTGGAAATTCCTGAGAAAGAAGAAGAGTCAAATAGCGAAAGGCATAATATTGAGGCTTTAACTCTTGTTCTTCTAGTTTACGCGCACAAGCCGGGTCCTTCTCTTTCAGCATTTGCATTAACTGTTTCATCATGCTACCTAAAAAATAAAAAAAAATTAAAAATAGGGGACAATGACTTGAAGCAAAAAAAAAAATAAATAAATAAATTTACAGAATTTGGTATATTCGGACTACTGTGCTCGTCTTGGGTTCAGATTCCCGAGTTCGACAGAAAGATTCCAGAGTTCGACAGAAAGATTCCAGAGTTCGACAGACAGAAAGATTCCAGAGTTCGACAGACAGAAAGATTCCAGAGTTCGACAGACAGAAAGATTCCAGAGTTCGACAGACAGAAAGATTCCAGAGTTCGACAGAAAGATTCCAGAGTTCGACAGAAAGATTCCAGAGTTCGACAGAAAGATTCCCGAGTTCGACAGAAAGATTCCAGAGTTCGACAGACAGATTCCAGAGTTCGACAGACAGATTCCCGAGTTCGACAGAAAGATTCCAGAGTCCGACAGAAAGATTTCAGAGTTCGACAGAAAGATTCCAGAGTTCGACAGAAAGATTCCAGAGTTCGACAGAAAGATTCCAGAGTTCGACAAAATGCACCTGAAGAAGGTCGGAGGTTACATCGGCCGAAACGTTGTGATAAAAATACCCAAGATGAGAACAGTAGTCCAAATATACCAAATTTTACAAATTATCAACCCTCATCTAAAAAATTCCGAAAGATAATATTAAGATTTTGGTAATGTGATACAGATTTATTAATTTATTTATTTTTTTTTTATTAAATCACTAATTAATTACTGTTAATAGCGACAAGACTATTGCATATATACAGGTAAAATAGGACAATAAAATTACAAATGAATAACACCAAACATTAATTTATTATGAACTTTTTAAAACATAGCTATGCAAATAAGGTATACATATAGTTGTCCTTAGGTCTTTTGTTTCTACTATATATACAGTATTTCAAAATAGTTATGCAAATGACTGTTTTTCTTTTTACTATATATAGTGTTTCAAATTACTATGTTATATTATTGATTTAAATAAGTTAGTCAATTTGATGATATATGTGTGAGATAAATCTAAAAAACTTTCACATTTATTTAGTTAGACTAGTTTACATCCTGACAGAAAAAAGTTATACTTCGCCAGTGTTCGCACTAATATTTATAGAAAAATCATAGAATTACGTCAGTAATTTAATTTTTCATAAAAATGAAACGTTGTGATAAAAAAACACCTAAGATGAGAACAGTAGTCCGAATATTCCAAATTCTACAAAATATCAACCCTCATCTCAAAAATTTCGAAACAGAATAAATAAATGTTTAAACATTTGAATATTTTGCAGAGTTGAAAAATATATATGAAATTTTTACAATGAGTTTTAGACATCAATTAATAAATTAATATTTTATATTCAAATTTGAAAACCAAAATAATGATAAATCATTTATTTTTATTTTCGGCTTTCGATAAATATATCATTTTCAAGCAAGACTTTTCCTTTTTTTTTCTTTTGTTTTGTTGGTATTAACCCCAGGAGGAGGAGTGCGAATCGACCAAAGTGACAGAAAAATGTACGTCAATATGTTAAAGACGACAGTTTTAAGTACATTCAAGTTCTGCCGATGTATTACACTGGTTAGCGCATCTTTGAATAAGGAAATTGATCACATCCTAAGAAGCATCTATGTGTACAAATATTTTGTATTCAAATTTGAAAACCAAAACAACGCTAATTTTTTTTTTTGTTCGGCAAGGCTTTAGATAAATATATCATTTTTAAGCAAGACTTTTCCTTTTTTTTTTCTTTTTATTTCGTTTTGTTGTGGTATTAACCCCAGGAGGAGGGTGAATCCACAGAAGAGACAGAAAAATGTACGGCGATGTGTTGCACTGGTTGGCGCATCTTTGAATAAGAAAATTGATCACATCCTAAGAAGAATCCATATGTAAAAATATTTTATATTAAAATATTAAAATTTGAAAACCAAAACATGATGCACTATAAAATGAATAAAATCATTTATTTCTTTTTTATTTCATTTTGTCTTGCTTAAAAATTATATATTTATCGAAAGCCTTGCCTAAAAAAAAATATTAAAATTAAATTATTTTAAATTTGAATATAAAATTCTGGCCATAAGGTTTGTTGGTATTAACAACGGGGGGGGGGGGGGGGGGGGGAAGAATCCACCGTAGAGACAAAAAATGTACGTCAAAGTGTTAAAGATGACAGTTTAAAGTAAGGTATTTTTAAATTTGAATATAAAATATTCGAACACATTTCCTTAATAAATTAATGATTTTAGGAGAATAAAAAATGGACAAAAAAAATGGATAAAGAAAATTAATAAAGATATAATAATAATTAGAACGGGCATAACAGGGGTATAAGCTGGCTTCCGGTGGAAAAGGGTTGAAGACAGTGTCTACGGATGCCTGAAAGTGATACAACAATTTTTTTTTTCATATTAATTTCAGACTTTTCTAATAATTAACATAATACAGACTAATAATTTATTTGTTTTTATTTGATTGTTTTCAAAACATTTTTTTTAATAATAGTGAAAACCTTTTTTCTTGGAAATGGAATTAACTTCCGGAAATTCATTCTGCTATCTTATCAACAGCTATAGAAAAAATCGTGGATGACGTTATGCCAGCCGCTGAATTATGCGTTATGAACATAAACTTGGAAGAATTAACAGTAAACACGACTAATAATTTGAACACAATAAAGTGGTTGGCACACATACAACTTTGTGGATCCGGACGACTCTACAATCCACACAAACCGTGTGGAAGGAAGCTGGGCTCATTGCAAATTAAAATTCAAAGTGATGAACGGGACTAGCCCGGAAAACTTCAATGGTCACCTACAGGAATTTCTGTGGCGCCGCTGAATTAAAACAAATTTCTTCGGTAATATACTGTATTGGATACGATATTATTATGACGTTTAATAAAATATTTGGCAAAAAACATTATTTTCACTAAATATTTCCAAAACAACATTGAAAAAAAAATCACATTCCGTTGCTCAAAAACATTATTTCTTGAAAAAAAAAAAAGATTATTCTATTTTATTTATTATTTTAAATCAAATAAATTATTTTTCAAATAGTCTGTATTATGTTAATTATTAGATTATGATGAAAGAAAAGTCTGAAATTAATATGAAAAAAAGAAAAGTCTGAAATTAATATGAAAAAAAGAAATTGTTGTATCACTTTCAGGCATCCGTAGACACTTTCTTCAACCATTTTCCACCGGAAGCCAGCTTATACCCCTGTTATGCCCGTTCGTCTATTAGAGTAGAAAGTGACTAACTTAGGTTTACTTTCGGCAACCTCGTAACTCTCGCTTCCCTTATTTCTGTCCTTTAGTCCTCAAATCCCATGAGCGATGTTTCTGACAAAAGGGGAAGAATTGCTGCTTTCTGGGTCGGAATCTATCCATATAACACTTATTGTTAGCTAGTTTTCAGAGAGAACTGTCATAAGAGGGAAAAGAAAGGCAAGACAAGACCGGAAGAGGAAGACAGAGAGAAAAACAGGAAAAGAGGAAGAAAGATAAAACAAAAGAGAAAGAGAAATAAAATCCAACGACAAAAATAAGGAGGTAAGGCTCTAGCTATTTAAGCAAAAATGCATCTATATACATATAGATGTAATATCTAAACAAAATTTCATGTTCGTATGTACGTTATCACCCTCCACCTTTTTTTAAAAATGGGATTGCTCAAGGAGAGTAGACAGTGGACTCCAGACAAGGCATGAAGCAAATTGATGTAAGAAACTAAAAAAAAATTACTACTTCAAGGTCAAAAGCAAGCCAACGTTAGATGGATAGATTCCGACCCAGAAAACAACAATTCTTCCCCCTTTTGTCAGAAACATCTCTCATGGAATGTTAGGACTAAAGGACAAAATCAGGGAAGCGAGAGTTACGAGCTGCCAAAAGTAAACCCACGGTTCACTTAAATTCTGAGAGTATATATATATATATATTCACAAAGTTTGCTACTTGAAATACTTGGAGATCCCCAGATGCCAGAAAGCCTTCTACTCCAGCAGTTTCTTTCCTCGAGCTGCCAGCCTATAGAACTCCCTCCCTGCTCCCTGTTTCCCCGACTGTACCGATATGCAGAAATTTAAAACTAATGTGAACAAGCATCTCGCTGCACAGCTCCCAATTTAGGATGTCTCCCCAAAACTTTCACCCTAATTCTCAGTAGCCCCTTATGTCTACAGTGGCAACTTGTCTTGTTTGGGGTGAACTATCTTTAAAAAAAAAATTTTTTAAATACTTGAAACATTAATTTAAAATAACAAACATTTCATTCGTAACTTTGTTGTAAACACGCAACAGAAAACGTCTCATTTATTCATATAGATAGATCAACATTAACTTTTTGCTAATTTCGATAGAAATTTATATATCTTTTGAATGTGACTGTAAAGAAAGGAAAAGAAAGCAGAAATCAATTTTCCGATTCACTTGCAATTTAGAAATGGATCGCAACTTGTTGAGAAATCAAGTCGGTCCCTCGAAAGAAAGAAACATTTGAACACAAATGCTAAATATTTGTCAAGGAAATAAAAAAAATACTAGTTAATTAATAAAATGTCCTTTTTCAAAACAAATATGCAAATTAGTTAAACCTTGCGACTGATATCGCATATACATAAGCAGTATATAAAAAAAGATGGTGCGTCTATAGTGTAACGTTGAATTAACTTGAAAAGTGTGCACGGTTACAAGCAAGATAACAACGTCTGTTTTGATAGACGACCCGTCTAGATAAATGATCTTCTCCCCTCTCTCTCTTTCTCTCTCTGTCTTCCTCTTCCCCTCCTCTCTCTCTCTCTTACTGATTTGATGGATGACATCATCATTTTGCGATATCATCCATTGTGAATGGTTACTCCCTATATCGTTAGTGCGAGGACCCAACTTCCGTATTTATTCATTTAGATATTTAATTTTTCTTGCCGAGTTGGTGTACAGCAGGGGTGGGCAACCTCCGGCCCGCGGACCACATCCGGCCCACCACCCTGTTATGCTTTATTATTGCAATCCGGCCCGCGGACCTCCCAGTAAAACTCATATCATTTTGTGACATAGACGTAAAAGTAGGTTTCAATTAAGATTTACAGTGGGATAAAAATGTATAAACATCAGCGAGCGATGATGCATGTATATTTCATTTTTCTTTAACTATTAATTGCAAATCCTTGGCCTGAGATAAAAATAGAAAAAAAGAAAGAGAGAGGCAAAGAGGAAACGAGAGACGAGGAAAGGGCATGAAACATAGAACTTATGTGAGGTGTGTCAAAACGAATGCTGGATCAACTTGCTACTTCCCCGTAATTATTTTTTATGATTCCAAAATGGCTCTTCGTCGGCGCCTTTTATAACATCACATACAGAAGTCTCTTGAGAAAAAATATCAGATTTGTAGAGTGTTCAATGCAATTTTTGTACAATTTATTCATGTAAACAAAATATAGTAATTCTGAGATTTCGTTTTTAACTCCGGCCCGCGATCTCCTTCCAAAAGTCTCATTTGGCCCTCACGCTGAAAAGGTTGCCCGCCCCTGGTGTACAGAATGGAAAGAAAATCAGAGCGAATTTGAGTGCTGACTAGACACTGTCCTTAAGGTCTCTCTGTACAAGGGTTTGTCAGGACAACCTGACATGAGGATACGTCTTCCTACGAGTAAACCCTGACCAAATATTCAAAATAACATAGTATTCAAAGCCCAAATAAGATCCCTTCAGTATGGCTACCCACACTGGCTTATATGAGGAATGGTGTACCTTCTCCTAGTGATGTTACCTCAAGTAACAACACTTAGCTGGATATTCCACCAGACCAGATGAATTCTTGTCCTGGAATCCGGTAAGACCAAGAGACAACAAGAAAGATATACTATTACATAGTTAACTCGTCAATGTGGGAGAGGAAAATGATTGTTCTTAACTTCTTTACCGCTCAAACGTTTAGTTTGTAAAGAAGAATTTAATGGAACCCTCAGATATCTATGTATCTCACATCAAGATTAAGTGTTAGCCCCTAGGAAGGGGACCCTTGATTTCTGAGAACTTACACTGAAGTAAAATGAAAAAAGAAGAAAAGAAAACTGACATAGACCGATCCTTCAACCAGTAAATAAATTACATTTCAAACGAATAGAGCAAAAAAAAAGAGAGATCTTTCTTACCGATTCCAAAGTCTGAATCATCCATTGTTTTGTTGAAATTGTCTCGTATTTCCGACATCAAATTTGTAAAACAAAAGAAAGAATCTGCTTCAGCAAATTCTACAAAAGAAAATAGATGAAAAGGTATGACTGATCCCCTTCGGCAGAATAATGTGATTTTTTACAGATTTTTTTTTTTTGAGTAATTTCTTCTTTTTTTTTTTTAAAGTAATTTAAGAAATGTCAATATAAATATTCCTATTTACTTGCCTCCCCACCAGGGCAGAGTTAGACACAAGGTCGGTTTTTTAAATGTGGGGAAAATCAAGCTCCGAATTGGGTTTGGTAGTTTGGTAGTTTTGTTTTACGGCATATCAACCCTTTTCGGGTTATTTAATGCCGAATCTGGTCATTATAGTAAAAGTTTTTATGCTTCAAGTTCTTTATATCTTCAAATGTTTAATCATCGTTTTTGGTTTGGTAGTTTTGTTTTACGGCATATCAACCCTTTTTGGGTTATTTAATGCCGAATCTGGTCATTATAGTAAAAGTTTTTATGCTTCAAGTTCTTTATATCTGCAAATGTTTAATCATCGTTTTTGGTTTGGTAGTTTTGTTTTACAGCATATCAACCCTTTTTGGGTTATTTAATGCCGAATCTGGTCATTATAGTAAAAGATTTATGCTTCAAGTTCTAAAAATAAAATAAAAAAGGGGAGGGAGAAAGGGAGAGGGGCTGTTGTTTTTGTTTTTGGTTTTGTAGAACATAATTAAGTTTTACAAAAAAAAAAAAAAAAAAAAAAAAAAACGTCAATGTAGGTGAATTTCGTCTCAGGGAGCCACAGGGCAGCCTGATCTGGTATCACCAGTCCGAATTGGGACAAAAATAAAAAGTTGCCTCAGTCTAGAAGGATCTCTCCTTCACTGACCGAGGACAGAAAAGACACAGTGCAGCACCATAACAGATGCTTCACTTTGATCCTAACCAAATGTTTACTTAGTATTATTTGAATTATTCGGACTTGTGAGAATAACATTCAAGATGAGAATAGTAGTCTGAATAATCCAAATATTATCAATCCTTATCTCAAAAAAATTCGGAAACAAAGGTCTACTTACGTCTACAGTCAATATCGGGATCATTTACGAATGTGTAATAGATGGGGCCAAGAATTTCATTCATGCCCTGCGGAAAAAAGAAACAAAGTATATATATATATATATATATGAATAGATGAAAGGATAAAATAATCCGACGGTATGAAATTAAACTGGAATAAGCGGAAGACCTAAAAAGCTCAACATTTCGCCCAAATGTTATATGGGCTTTGTCAAGCATGAATGAATAAAATGCAAAAAATGACAAAAGACGAGAAAGTCTATAAATTATGAGAAATATATATAGTGGTAGGGTTCATGTAGAGAGGGAAGATATGTAAATACGTATAGAGTCAAAGATAAATACATAGCAAAAAAAAAAAAAAAATAAGTAACAGGAAAGAAAAGAAAAGAATAAAGAGTATTGATTTACTCCTCTCCAGGAGTTAGGCACAAGGCCAGTTTTTATCTTACTCCCACAAGGTAAGATGTGACCCAAGGTCGGGTCGAGAAAGTGGGGTTTGAAAAGCCAGCGCCCGAGAGGTGAGCACTCTGGCCATTAAAAATTGCCTGGGCAGCCCCGTCGGCATTCCCCGGTAGGGGCGCCTCAGGTAGTAAGCAATAAACTTACTCCTCCCCAAAGAGGGATGGCGAAGCCTGGGAGGGTGGCCCTCCTAGAACTGCACAGGACAAACCCATAGACCGGCGGAATCAAGCCCTGAAGGCCAAGACAATACCAGTCTATGGGGTGCAGTATCCATCGGAACAGATACTACACTTTGATCTTAGCCAAAAGGCCAAGCCAAAGAATAAAGAGTAGAAAGGGGGTCTAAAGGAAGACTAATTCAAAACTCAGGGAATCAACTGGTGTCTAGATATATCTTGTTTTCATGAATAATTGCTTTTGATAGGTTAGGGGAGATAAAGTAGAATTATTCATGAAAACAAGATATAAAGCCCATATAACATTTGGGCAAAACGTTGAGCTCTTAAGGTCTTCCGCTTATTCCATTTTAATTTCACACACATATATATATATATATATATATATATATATATATATTCTAAAGGGCATATCAGAAGAAGAAGCAACCCATAGTCAGCATGCCGCTATTCTGAAGTCACAATCAATAGATTGTCTCTCCGGTCATAATTTTTAAATAGTCAAAATCTTTTTCATATAAAACTTTATAAATTAAAACTTACTGGTATATATTTTTTTTTCAAAATAAAAATTAACAAGCCGCGCATGTGTGGTCCCTCTCTGTATGTGACTCGATGTGGTGAGTGTAAAATGCAATAAATTTGGGCAATTTGGGGCATTTTTGACCCCCCTTTGACCCCATGGGGGCGCGAACCATAATTTTTCTGAGGTCAAGGATGCTCATTTTATATCCAGAACCATGGCCTCTACATTTTGGCCAAGTTTAAAAAAATTGAATTGATGGATCAAACGTTATGGGAGAAAAGGGTCATTTTTTGCAATTTTGGGGACTTTTGACCCCCCTGGGGGCGCGAACCAGATTTTTTCCAAGGTCAACGATACTTATTTTCTATTAGGAACAATTGCTTCCACATTTTGGCCAAGTTTCAGAGAAATTGAATGGATGGATGGATGGAAAGTTATGGGGGAAAAAAATGTCATTTTTTGCCATTTCAAGGCCTTTTGATCCCCTGGGGGGCTAACCAGATTTTTTTTTTAAATCGGAGAATGTCACTTTCTAACCTGACAAAAGTTACAACTTCATGCAAAATTTCAGAGAAATTCAATGGATGGTTGCGGAGAAAAATCCGGACGGACGGAAATGCCTAAAAACATAGGTCCTCCGATTTTATTAATCGGGGGACCAAATATAAAGCAAAAATGGATTTTTTTTAATATCTGCAATCCAACAGAACTTTGATGATTGGTAGAAAAAAAATCATATTTCAATGTTTCGAAGAAATAAAACAGCTATTTGAATATTTTTCTAAAAGAAATTATTTAAAATAAAAATATATAAACTTTTCCTTTCAGAAAGTTTTAATTATAAAGTTTTACATGAAAATGATTTTGACGTTTTAAAAATTATGACCGAAAAGAGTGTATATGATTGCAGTTATGAATTCGAAATAGCGGCTCGCTCACTACGGGTCGCTTCTTCTTCTTATACGCCGTTTAAAGAAGCTTTGAATAATTTATAAATGAAGAAAAAAATGCAGTTTGAATTCTTATGGAATACGAACTAAGTTTAAGCAGACTTAGTACTTGTCAATTCACAAATACAAAAGGGGATTCAACTATATAACAATTAAACATAAACAAGGGACCTTAATTTAAATTGTGAAATATTAAACGGGGGATCATCAGCTCTTTACCAGGTAACTGTTTCAGAGATTTAAAAACAGAACAGCTATTAAATTTATGGCTCTCCAGTGGTACTGATCAAAATACCACTCCTCAATAACCAAATGTAGACACAATTAAGTCATTATTTCACTGATATATATATATACAAAATAATAATAATAATATATATATATATATATGAGAATATTTTTTTTTAAATATTTTGAAACCTGAACAACGCATTTTTATTTTATTTATTTATATATATATGATTATTTTTATTTACACAGACATGTACATTCTTAGATCATATTTCATTCTTTCCAAATATGATGTATATATATATATATATACAAAATAATTATATATATATATATATATATATATGAGAATATTTTTTTAAAAATATTTTGAAACCTGAACAACGCATTTTTATTTTATTTATTTATATATATATGATTATTTTTATTTACACAGACATGTACATTCTTAGATCATATTTCATTCTTTCCAAATATGATGTATATATATATATATATACAAAATAATTATATATATATATATATATATATATGAGAATATTTTTTTTTAAATATTTTGAAACCTGAACAACGCATTTTTATTTTATTTATTTATATATGATTATTTTTATTTACACAGACATGTACATTCTTAGATCATATTTCATTCTTTCCAAATATGATGTATATATATATATATATACAAAATAATAATAATAATATATATATATATATATGAGAATATTTTTTTTTAAATATTTTGAAACCTGAACAACGCATTTTTATTTTATTTATTTATATATATATGATTATTTTTATTTACACAGACATGTACATTCTTAGATCATATTTCATTCTTTCCAAATATGATGTATATATATATATATATACAAAATAATTATATATATATATATATATATATATGAGAATATTTTTTTAAAAATATTTTGAAACCTGAACAACGCATTTTTATTTTATTTATTTATTTTTTATTTCTATTTTTTTTAAATTAAAATTTTTTTTCTTCTCATTATTGCCATTTCATCAACGTTTCAATGGGTGATTTTACAAACTATATATATATATATATATATATATATATATGATTATTTTTATTTACACAGACATGTACAAAATCTGCGACACTGGCATGTCGATGTTATCGATCAACAGCCATTATAAACTGAGATCTCATCAGGCAGAGTTAGAATCCGATCTTAACTTTAGATCATATTTCATTCTTTCCAAATATGATCTAAGGTTAAGATCGGATTCTAACTCTGCCTGATGAGATCTCAGTTTATAATAGCTGTTGATCGATAACATCGACATGCCAGTGTCGCAGATTTTGTACATGTCTGTGTAAATAAAAATAATCATATGTAAAAGCTCTATTTGATATTGAGCACTTTTTATAAACCCGGTTGAAATTCTTTGGATTACTACCCTGTGGATGTTTTACCCGAGTTGTTATTATTATTATTTTATATATATATATATATATATAGTCTCGGAAGTTTCTCAACCATTAAAACTATATAAAAAAAATATATATATAAAAAAAAAAAAAACTAAAAAAAACAAACTTATAGTCTCAAGTCTTCCAGTGGAAAATCACTCATGTAAGTCAATTTATTTTTTACAGTTATTATATTAGTTAGTTTCTAACACTATTTTAAGGGATCATCAGTTGTTTACCATGAAAAACTGTTTCGGGAATTTAAAAACAACAGATGAATTTTACCTCCAAATAAAATAATATATATATATATATATATATATATATATATATTATTTTATTTGGAGGTAAAATTCATCTGTTACAGCACAGCACCGAGACAACATTGACACTGTGACCGGTGTCGGAATCAAGCCACAACTTTTGACCAGTACAATGAGTGAATTTATAGACCACGGCCAGAGATTCAAAGCAAATTTATAAAAGTCGTCTAACACATGACAAAATGTAAAACGGATGTTAAACTGAATATGATAGTTATGATGGATTTGGAGGCCAGCCCATCAACCTGTAGCTATTGTCAGACGAGAAAAGATCTGGTTGAAGCATGGGACTCAATTTATTGGAGAGCGACTCATATCAAACAGTAACTGAGGCATCTTATACTTGGTGAACCAAAGATTAGCAATTCTAGAAAGCTCCAAGAATTTTTATGCTTTGGCAGACATATAGGCGCCAAGCGTTTTGTAGTCAGCATAGGCGCCAAGCGTTTTGGGTGCTTATGCTGATTAGCGGCCATATGGAAAATTATTTTTATATAAAAACAATAATATATACTTATTAAGCATTATATTCTTACTCACTGTACGAAAAAGTAGAAAAAATTATCCACTAGAACTTTAATTACAAGTATTTTTCCATTCTGCGTATCATAACAGCGATTCGTTCAGCAAGCGTCCATCTTGTTTTTTAAGAAGATTTCAAGGGCAGATAACTGAAATCTTCTTAAAAAACAAGATGGAGGCTTACTGAACGAATCGCTGTTATGATACGCAGAATGGAAAAATATTTGTAATTAAAGTTCTAGTGGATAATTTTTTTTCTACTTTTTTGTACAGTGAGTAAGAATATAATGCTTAATAAGTATATATTATTGTTTTTATATAAAAATAATTTTCCATATGGCCGCTAATCAGCATAAGCACCGCGCTTTGTAGCCAGCATAGGCAGCTGCGTGGAGGTAACACTGATAAAAGGGGCTCACGACACTCCATTCAGCAATCAAGAACGGAATGTATATTCTTTTAAAAGATGAGAGCGGGGAAAAATGTTTAAGATTTACCTGTATATATCCGAGACCGGGGTTTAATTTAGCATAAATGAAGAGGATTCGTTCAACAACTTCCCAATGGGCTTCTTCACCTTCCGATAACACAGAGTATTCTTCGTGCGCCTTTTTACGGCTGGACATCATCTGATTATTTAAAAATAAAAAGTACACAAACATCAGACACTTCATACAATAGTCATATATATATATATATATATGAAGAAGAATGGAAAGGAATTAGAGAAGCAAAAGCCAAATCCACGAGCGTACCTCTTATTGGACTTTTTACCCTTGGATTCATTCTATTTTCGCCGCACCTGAAGTTGTGGCTTCTTGGAATTTAACTTTGAATCCTCTCTCACCACCTCTCGTGCCTTTTAACGACCTACCTATCTACATTTCATTCTCTCCGCTGGACTTTTCGACACCGGACTTTTTAGCAATCGGACATTTGCTTGCATTCGGGCAGAGTTTAGCCCTGTGTTTCTTTCCCTACAACTTTTATTTTTTTTGTTTTTTCAAATTTTAAATCTTGGCCTTTGCCAACTTATCTATTCCAGCGATTTCCTCTGATGATAAGATTTTGATCTTTGAAAAGCCTGGCTTAAGGAAAATTTAACTTAAATAAATTGCCTTTTTGCGGAATATACCTTGCTCTGAGCAATTGAATTGAAATTTGATTTGGCTTTTGCTTCTCTAATTCCTTTCCATTCTTCTTCATATCTACCTGCTCTATCCTGGATATTGAGCTGTATACTCTTCACAATAGGTTTTACCTTTCCTAAAAGTTCGCATTTAGTACACCACTTTATATATATATATATATATATATTGAGCATACTTCCTTGCATTTGCAGATCTCTCAAAGCAGATCCTCACTTTAAGTGTTTTCGTTGCACCGGCACGGCAAGACCAATAGATGGCAGACCACTGACGGAGATGGATACTGGTGACAACAAGCTGGAAGTAGTGACAGCCTTTTGTTATCTTGGAGATGTGCTGTCATCAGGTGGAGGCTGTGAACTCGCGGCAGCTACACATTGCAAGTGTGCCTGGAAAAAGTTTAGAGAGCTGCTACCAATCCTGACAAACAAATACCTGCCAACAACTACGAGAGGGCGTGTATACTCCTCATGTGTCAGAAGTGTGCTGTTGTATGGCTCAGAAACTTGGGCTGTCTCTGCTGGCATACTAAGGAAGCTGCACCGTAATGACAGGGCAATGGTCAGATGGATCTGTTTGGTGAGGCCTGAACAGTACGTTTCTTTTGAATCCCTGCTCTCACAGGTCGACTTGCGGACATCATGCGGAAGAACAGACTGCGTTGGTTGGGTCACATTGAGCGTAGCGATGGCTGGATTGCTAAAGTCCGACAGTTGAATGTGCCAGCAGAGAACATCACCACTGGCAGACCCAAGTTGACTTGGGAGGACGTAGTCAAACGTGATAGGAAGGCCATGGGTATGGATTCTATCAAGTCTTGCCAAAGACAGGAGTGGAGAGGAAGACTTAGATTTCGAGACTAGACAATCAGGCCCCACCCTCATCAGAGGATTAATTGTGGCCTGATTCAACAAATAAACCGGTTGATGATGATGATGAAATTTAAAAATATACAAACATTAATGGAATATTTTTCTGGTTCATCAATTATTATTTAATGTGTTGTATATACAAAAAATATACCCATAGTTTATTTATTTATAAATACATGATAAAAGTTTTAAAATTGGATGATTCCTTGATTTTTGAAACCTAAAAATATACAAGGGTATAAACATGCACTGGGTTGCATGTTTTGTTGATGCATGATGCAAATTGCAAACGTTGCACGCGCTAGGTGCTCGGCCAAAGGAAAAAGGAATTTGAAAATATCTCCGATTTTGTATTGGGACCACCCAGAATCTCATTTCTCTTTGAAATGAAATAAGTACCTCATAAAAACAAGGAATCATGCTGAGACCAAAAAGTAATGTTTGTAGATTGTCTCCATAAGCCTAATTCAACAAACAAACTGCTGCTGCTCTACGACGACGACGACGACGACATAAACAGCATGTTCCATCCAGGATTAGACAGGGCAGGGCAGGATCCCTTTGCCACCCTTCCTCTGCAACCTTAGACTCTGCTATTGGCCAGCATTTGGTTAAAAATCCATGTTGTGCCGGTAACTATAAATTGGAACGTTTTGGGATGCTGCATAGAACGGATTCCAAAAACCAATTAAAAATTTTGGAATCTGTCTCCATTGCTTTACGTAAACCTTCCTTGTGCCGTCAGAAGGAGTTTGTGAAAGCGCTAACTCTCTTTGGGGAACTTTGAACCCACATCCTGTTTTTTTATTTTTTTTATTTTTATCCCACGCTGTGCCGTTTTAAACGACTATTAAATTAAATTCATTTTAATCGTGTTTTGGTATTCGCAGACACTTCAATTTCCCCCCGCCCCTTTGCTCTTCATTTTCGTTGATATATTTGATTGATTTTACTATCGGTTTCTCCTAACGAGATGATAGTCGAAAGAGCTCTAGAGAGTTTTCCACAAATCATTTTCAAAAGCATATATAAATTTTTTACCTCCATATATATATATATATATATATATATATTACTTGTAAGGAGGTAGGAAACTTCCATCAGAGTGCTCGATTAAATCAGTAAAGAGAATTAAGAGCTTAATATTTATTTATTAAACCAGAAATTGCCACGACGGTTGAACCGGCGGTTTCGTACACTGAGGTATTGGATCTCAGGCACTCATCGATGGATACTGCACCCCATAGACTGGTATCGTCTTGGCCTTCGGGGTCTATGGGTTTGTCTGTGCAGTTTTAGGAGATCCACCCTCCCAGGCTTCGCCTCCCCTCTTTGGGGAGCAGTAAGTTTATTGCTTACTGCCTGAGGCGCCCCTACCAGGGAATGCCAACGGGACTGCCCAGGCAATTTTTAATGGCCAGAGTGCTCACCTTCTCGGGCGCTGGCTTTTCAAGTCCCACTTTCCCGACCCGACCTTGGTCACATCTTACTTGTGGGAGTAAGATAAAACTGGCCTTGTGCCTAACTCCTGGAGAGGAGTAAATAAATACTCATTTTCTATATCTTTTAATGAAGAAAAAAAATTTTCATGGCCAAATCTAATTTATCCTACGCTATGGCCAAATCTAATTTATCCTACGCTATGGCCAAATCTAATTCATCCTACGCTATGGCCAAATCTAATTCATCCTACGCTATGGCCAAATCTAATTCATCCTACGCTATGGCCAAATCTAATTCATCCTACGCTATGGCCAAATCTAATTCATCCTACGCTATGGCCAAATCTAATTCATCCTACGCTATGGCCAAATCTAATTTATCCTACGCTATGGCCAAATCTAATTCATCCTACGCTATGGCCAAATCTAATTCATCCTACGCTATGGCCAAATCTAATTCATCCTACGCTATGGCCAAATCTAATTCATCCTACGCTATGGCCAAATCTAATTCATCCTACGCTATGGCCAAATCTAATTCATCCTACGCTATGGCCAAATCTAATTCATCCTACGCTATGGCCAAATCTAATTCATCCTACGCTATGGCCAAATCTAATTTATCCTACGCTATGGCCAAATCTAATTGATCCTACGCTATGGCCAAATCTAATTCATCCTACGCTATGGCCAAATCTAATTCATCCTACGCTATGGCCAAATCTAATTTATCCTACGCTATGGCCAAATCTAATTTATCCTACGCTATGGCCAAATCTAATTTATCCTACGCTATGGCCAAATCTAATTTATCCTACGCTATGGCCAAATCTAATTTATCCTACGCTATGGCCAATCTTACGCTACAAATAGATCAAAAGTTCATAGCGTAAGAGTTTTACTGTATTAGTATAAACAAAGCTTGGCCCTTTTGATTACCTCCTCTCCAGGAGTTAGGCACAAGGCCAGTTTTTATCTTACTCCCACAAGTAAGATGTGACCCAAGGTTGTTTATGCTGACAAAGGGAGATAACTCATCTCGATTTTTTTTTCAACAAAATTGATTTTAAGATTTTCTATTAAAGATTTTTTTTTTTGTTAACAACTTCTCCATTGGAACAAATAAAAATGCTAATTTGTTTTTAAATTGGAATTTAATATTTTATAGGAATCCATAAATCAAAACAAAAAAAAAATGTCAGACTTCTGACGTCCTCGTATCTTGTTCTTTCTTCCATTCATTTAACGTCACTTTTCCCTTGAGGTCAGGGGTCAGACGTTTAATGATCTGACGCAAGGTCACTCTCCACTTCTCACAGTTCAGCGAGTTAGTAGCCTCCAAATTCCACTCTGTACAGTCTTGTCCAATCCCTTCTTTCCAAGTTTTTCTTTGGCCGGTCAACCTTCCTGCGATTTATGACATTCATGCTTCTGCAACAGTTTATCCAGAAGAATGAACGTTTCACATGACCATACTAGTTTAATCGATTCATCCTTAGGATTACCTCCTCCATGCTGGGCAAGTGTAGTGCTTTCAGCAAATCCTCTGACTCCGATGTGATGGGATTTTGGTCAGATTTCACATTGCAGATCCATTTGATCCTGGAGCTGTCATTGCGCTGCAGACAGGCAAGAAAAGACTGGGTGACGGCCCAACATTCACTGCCGTATATCATGACGCTCCTTACACAGCTGCTATACAACTTACCCCGGATGTAGACAGGGACAGCACGTGATGTTATCAGAGGCAACTCATGAAATTTTGCCCAAGCTGCCCTCACTCTTGTGGCCGTACTGAGTTCACATCCACCACCTGCACTCTGCATATCTCTTAGACAGCAGAAAGAGTCTACTACCTCGAAGGTTTTGTCATTTAGTGCCATCTCTTTGTGGGGACGACTGTCAATAGGCTGCGCCTGTCCCACGCATCTCCGACACTTGAAGTTGGGGTTCGGGGATAATTTACTAAAGAATATATTGTGAACCATATATAAACTCTCGTCACAATCTTTTATTTTGCTTGTACCAAAGCTAATGGAAATTAAGTCCATTTCATAATTCTAGATTGTTAACAAAAAAATATTTGTTAAAATAAATTTTGACAAGTTATCTCCCATTAGGACCCCTTTTTACTTTTTAGCTAATGGAAAATGAAGTCCATTTCGCAGCTTCCCTAGGTAATTCTAGATTGTTAACAAAAAAATATTTGTTAAAATAAATTTTGACAAAAATTTTAAAATAAGGTGAGACAAGTTATCTCCCATTAGGACCCCTTTTTATTTTGTCAGCATAAACTAAAAAAAGGGCGCAAATCTTTTACCCAATTTGCCAATTCAGTGTCGGTCCGCGTAATATATATTACTTACATGACTTATATTACTTACATTTGTTATACCAAGCCAATTCCGAGAAACTGTCTCGGATTGTAGGACGCACTGCTCAACTCGTTTCCGCAACGTCTCTACTTTGTTGCTAGCATTTACCATTTCTTCACACGGATACTCGGTTGCTCTTTGGAAGAAAAACAAATCCGGGCACAGGCGTCTGAAAGACAAAAATAAACGATCTTGGTTATGATGCAATATGTAATACATTGCATTACTCTTAGAAGGAAATTTCATCATTACTCTCAAAAAAAAACAAAAAAACACTATTCCAAGAGTACATTGCTCTCAGAATACATTGCTCTTAGAAAACATTACTCTTAGAAGGAAATTTCATCATTACTCTAAAAAAAAACAAAAAAAACACTATTCCAAGAGTACATTGCTCTCAGAAAACATTGCTCTTAGAAGGAAATTTCATCATTACTCTAAAAAAAAAAAAAAAAAACACTATTCCAAGAGTACATTGCTCTCAGAAAACATTGCTCTTAGAAGGAAATTTCATCATTACTCTAAAAAAAAAAAAAAAAACACTATTCCAAGAGTACATTGCTCTCAGAATACATTGCTCTTAGAAAACATTACTCTTAGAAGGAAATTTTACAGAGAGGGTATCATCATTACTCTCAAAAAAAAAAAAAAACACTATTCCAAAAGTACATTGCTCTCAGAAGACATTACTCTTAGAAGGAAATTTTACAGAGAGGGTATCATTATTACTCTTAAAAATAAAAAAAATAAAAAACACTATTCCAAGAGTACATTGCTCTTAGAAAACATTACTCGTAGAAGGAAATTTTACAGAAAGGGTATCATCATTACTCTCAAAAAAAAAAAAAACACTATTCCAAGAGTACATTGCTCTCAGACGACATTGCTCTTAGAAAACATTACTCGTAGAAGGAAATTTCACAGTAAGGGTATCATCATTACTCTAAACAAAAACAAAAAACAGTATTCCAAGAGTACATTGCTCTCAGAAGACATTGCTCTTAGAAGACATTACCCTTAGAAGGAAATTTTACAGAAAGGGTATCATCATTACTCTCAAAAAAAAAAAAAAGAAAACACTATTCCAAGAGTACATTGCTCTCAGAAGACATTGCTCTTAGAAAACATTACTCGTAGAAGGAAATTTTACAGAGAGGGTATCATCATTACTCTCAAAAAAAAAAAAAGAAAACACTATTCCAAGAGTACATTGCTCTCAGAAGACATTGCTCTTAGAAAACATTACTCGTAGAAGGAAATTTTACAGAGAGGGTATCATCATTACTCTCAAAAAAAAAAAACAACAAAAAAAAACCACTATTCCAAGAGTACATTGCTCTCAGAAGACATTGCTCTTAGAAGGAAATTTTACAGAGAGGGTACCATCATTACTCTAAAAAAAAAAAACAACAAAAAAAAAACCACTATTCCAAGAGTACATTGCTCTCAGAAGACATTACTCTTAGAAGACATTACTCTTAGAAGGAAATTTCACAGGGCATCAAGGGTCACAACCCACAGCTTATAGGTGGCCCCGTTTTCAGAGAGCAGGAGGGGGGGTTACTCCTCTACATGGGGTTGTTGCAGTCAGTGAATTCATGGCCCGGCAGAGAGGGTGAAAAAAGGGAAGAGAGGAGAAGAAGAGAGAAAGAGAAGGAAGGGGGGGGGGGCAGAGAACTAGAAAAAAATAGAGCAATTTTAAAAGAAAGATGCTACACAACTTTTCTTCTTTTTTTTTTTTTTTTTTTAAACATATTTCAGCCCAAACAAGGCAGGCCGCCACTGTAGACGTAAAGGGTTACTGAGAATTGGGGGTGGGTTTTCGGTGACACCCCAGTGCAGCGAGATGTCTGTTTACATTAGTTTTAAACCTCTGCATGTCAGTACTGTCAGGGAAACAGGGAGTATGGAGGGAGTTTCAGAGGCCAGCAACACGAGGAAAAGAACCTATTGGAGTAGAAGGATCTCCGGCATCTGGGGACCTCCACAGTGAATGGATGGGATTTAGCTGATTGTCGAGTTGGTCTACTGAATTTACATCGAGGGGGCACTAGACTAGCCAGTTCATTGGAGCATAATCCATTGAAGTATTTGTAAAACAGGCACAAGGAAGCAACATTGCGGCGATGGGACAGGGGCTGCAGCTTGGTTGACAGTGAGGGACCTAATAGGTTGGTGACTCTTTTTGTGGACCTTGTCTAGGAGGGAGAGACTAGTGGACGATGCACCAGCCCAGATGTGATTCCTCTATTTTGTTGTCCTTGCTCCCGGGCATTACCGGGTAACTATGCTAATAGAATTTAGCACAAAAAAAGGGGGGGAGTGGGGGCAACTCACCTGCAATCTTTGTCTATTTGAACCAACATGTCGTTATCTTTGAAGTAGGCACCCCATTCACTGTCCGGGTTGGGATTTAGAGGCTATTGGAAAAAGAAAGAGAAAAATATACGTACACGGTTGAAAAAGTGGCATCAGCAATGTAATCTCAAAAAAAAAAAAAAAAAAAAAAAAAAAGTATAAATACTTCCAGGCAATGCCAGGTCGGGACAGCTAGTAATATATATATATATATATATATATATATATATATATAAAGAAGAGAACTAAAAGCTAACTTTTAGGAAAGGTAAAACCTATTGTGAAAAGTATACAGCTCAATATACCGGATAGAGCAGATAGATCGATAGAAGTTTATCTTTGAAACCTCTCAATTTATTTCTCCTGCCTTCTAACGGCCTACCTACAAACCACTTTCTCCGCTGGACTTTTTGACACTGGATTTTTTTTACAATCGGACACTTGCTTGCATTCGGGCAGCTTTTTGCCTTGTTTTTTTCCCCCCACAATCTTTGTTTTACTTTTTCAGATTTTAAATTTTGGCTCTTCGCCAACTTATCTATCCCAGCAATTTTCTCTGATGATAAGATTTTGATCTTTGAAAAGCTAGGCTTAAGGAAAAAATTCATTAAATTAATTGCTTTTTTGCGGAATATACCTTGCATTGAGCAATTGAATTGAAAAAAAGATCTGCCTCCATCGCTTTTCTAATTCCTTTTCATCCTTCTATCTATATATATATATATATATATATATATATATATTTTTTAACATAGTTCACCCCAAACAATCATCGGACATCAGTCACTATATAATTTTATTTCAATATAAACCCATCGGACATCAGTAACTATATAATTTTATTTCAATATAAACCCATCGGACATCAGTAACTATATAATTTTATTTCAATATAAACCCATCGGACATCAGTAACTATATAATTTTATTTCAATATAAACCCATCGGACATCAGTCACTATATAATTTTATTTCAATATAAACCCATCGGACATCAGTAACTATATAATTTTATTTCAATATAATCATATCAGACATAACTATATAAATTTTTTTCAACAGGCAAAATCGATTATCATTATAAATCCAAATAATGCGCTTCTTTTTTAATTTTTTAAAAATTTTATTGTGATTTTAAGTAAAAACTAACAAATAAATTTTTTAAATAATTTTTTTTTTCATTTGAAAAAAAACAACATTTTTTTTCATTTGAACTGACGTGCAGAAATGGAAGGTTTGAGAAACCCGGTGTCGACAGTTACTTCGGTTAATAGTTTTATAACATAAAATACATGCTAAAACATATAACTTAGTTCCGGGATTGAGTTATGTTTGAGAAAAAGATTGTTTTAATTGTTCTAATGAGTCTTAATTTATAATATAACTTAACAAGTCACCCATCTCTCTAATATTTATTAATGTCTGGGACAAATATTCCAAGAACTTCTTTAGATGTTTTGAATAGTTCCATCAAATGTTGTTCTTTGAATAAAAAAGAATATTCTTTCACGCTATCACAGTTATGGTTTTTTTTTTGATTTTGAATCTCTTCCATTTTTCAAAATGTCCGCACAAAACAAAGATGGACCCAAAAGTGATGTTCCCATCCATTTTTGGCGTTTATAAGTATCGTTTTTGGAATCCTTTCCCTAAAAGACTTTTATGGTGAAGTTTTCAAAGAATTTCATTAAGTTTTGTCTTCAAAACTGTAATTTCGTAGTCAGATTTTGGGTATTGATTTACTCCTCTCCAGGAGTTAGGCACAAGGCCAGTTTTTATCTTACTCCCACAAGTAAGATGTGACCCAAGGTCGGGTCGGGAAAGTGGGATTTAAAAATTACCTGGGCAGCACCGTCGGCATTCCCCGGTAGGGGCGCCTCAGACAGTAAGCAATAAACTTACTCCTCCCCAAAGAGGGGAGGCAAAGCTTGGGAAGGTGGACCTCCCAGAACTGCACAGGACAGACCCATTGACCGGCATAAATCAAGACCCGAAGGCCAAGACAACACCAGTATGGGGTGCAGTATCCATCGGAACAGATACTACACTTTGATCTTAGCCAAAATGCCAAGTCAGATTTTGGGTAACGTCCAACTCCAAAAAAACGAGAATTGGTCTAATTTTTATTGGCCCAGAAAATAGGGTTAGAGTTAGGGTTCTACTAGTCCAATGGTTCTGATATTGCACATGAGTACATGTATATACTACATGTAGTCAGGTAAATAAAAAGTTCGGCAAAAGGTAATCTTAAATTTTCGAAAGAAAAACACCTGTTAGTATTTACTATTCTGGTACTTAATCAGTTTTTCGTGAAAATATTAATAAATCGTTTTGATATTCGTTTTCTCTTCTCATTTGTTTCTGTTTACCCTTTCCACCTTCCGGTAACTACATCGCATTGCTACAGCCTCGGACTACTAACCTGCACTTATATTTACCAGCAATGCTTCAAGCAAACTACAATCTCCTTTTATATATATATATATATATATATATATATAAAAAGAGACTTTCGATCTTAAGTTGAAACCAGCCAATAGACATACTGAACACATCTAAGAAACAGACAACATACAAAGGGAAGTAACTTGTGCCAATATTACATTTCAAACCTTAAATCACTACAAAACCAACAAAAATCAAAGGGAAGTAACTTGTGCCAATATTACATTAAATCACCAACAAAAATCAAAGTTACTGCTGATACATATTCACTGCTTTCATTTTACATTCATTTCGCGTTTTATACATCGTACGATTTACATAATAACAAAATAATATCAGTCTCGGAGCTCTCTAGCGAAATTAAACTAATACATTTACTCCCGTCATGTGGGCAAAACAGACGCGAACATATCCGAGGCAATGGCTGAATCCTTAGAAAATGACCTCAAGGCTGTAGTGGATTGAGGTCAAAAATGGATGGTAACTTTTAATACCGCAAAGACAAAGCTCCTTTCCTTCAATAACGTGAAGAAATCTCTCCAACCACCGATTGTCATGGCAAATAACACCCTACCTGAGAGTTCAACATTCAAACTCCTCGGCCTACTATACTCACAACGTTTCGGCCGTTCTGCCCTCCGGCCTTCATCAGGTGTCCTGTATCAAACCCAATCCCTTGATTGTCACGGAGGTACCACGTTCGGATTCCATTTATAGGACACACTCGTTAATTCTCCGTTGCTTTCAGTGCTGCTGCTGCTACTGCTGCTGTCGCTGAATGTTACTTTCACTGCCTTCGCCCAGGATTGAACTTAGCACCTCCAGATAACTTGCAACTTTCCAACCTACGGCTTAGACCTCACGGCCATGTGTCACTAGGACAGACGGTTCCCGAGTTCGACACAGGACACCTGATGAAGGCCGGCGGGCAAAACGGACGAAACGTTGTAAGCATGACAGCCAAGATGAGGAAGTCAGTCCAAACACTGAAATCCATAATGAAGACACCTCATCTCAAAAATACCGACAATTACTAAATAGGGGCGAACCGTGTTAAAAAAAAAGAAAAAAAAAAGGGGGGTCACAGTTTAGTTTACGTTTATTCGTTTATCATTTTATGCTTGACTAGTTCCAAGCAGTTCCAGCATAATGGAATCGGACTTTGGAATCGGGTTTTGGAAACGCATAGCAAATCTTGATACTTACATGGTCCTCCATAGTGACATCAGTGTTAGTCTTATCGTACGCGGTAGATCCTGGTTTCACGATCATTTCATGCACAAACTGGGTATATAAAGCTCTGTAAGAAACGTAAGTCAATATCAGGCGGAGATATTTATTGATTAGGAATTGGGAGCAGGACGAAGAGGGGTGGAAACATACAAAGATGATCAGTATTGCTATGGAAGGCCGATAAATAAAACGGGAATCTCCGATGCAAGGGAAACAGAGTTGTGGTAGTTGAACAGGAACACCCCTCCTGAGTGGGGAGAGGTAGACAAAAGGGGAAACAGGACTTAGATGACGGATAGGAAGTGGACAAAAGGAAACGCAGGGGATGGGAGGCGCGACGCCGACGCGGGGGATGGGAGGTGCGACGCCGACGCGGGGGATGGGAGGCGCGACTCCGACGCGGGGGATGGGAGGCGCGACTCCGACGCGGGGGATGGGAGGCGCGACTCCGACGCGGGGGGGTGGGAGGCGTGACTCCGACGCGGGGGATGGGAGGCGTGACTCCGACGCGGGGGATGGGAGGCGTGACTCCGACGCGAGGGATGGGAGGCAGAGACAAGGAAACAAGATTTGGATAAATTGTCGACTTTCACTGAAAAGAGAACAACATTTTTTCGGATAGGGTAATTAAAACTTACTATGACGGAAAGAGAAAACAACATACAATTATAATTTGAATACATCGAAAGTTGGGGTACGAGAATATTATTTTTAAATGTTCGATGCTCGTCATGTTCAAGTCTTATTTCAAAGACAACAACAACAAAAAAAAATAAATGGGCCGGTTCATTTCTTACCCCGACAATAATTGAAATGTTTTTCCCGATTATTTCTCAAATGTTCATGACGAAATTCCTCATAGAGGAGTGGTAACAAACTTTTAAAAGAACACGGGGGGAGGGGGAGGGTCGTAAAAAAAGTTACGAAAATGGCCGTTTAATAGTTTTAATATTCTAAACAGGGATATAAATAAGAAGTGCTGAGTCAAAAATAAATAACAATGTAAAACCATACCTCAGCTCTCCCCCTCCCCCAAAGCGCGCGAATCTCACCTTTGTTTCTCCTTCCAGGAATCCCATTCCTCCTTCTTCAAAGGGAGATAATTCAGTAATAACTGAAAAGAAAAAGAAAACAAAATTCTGAAAATGCGTTCGGTTTATTTGTTACCTGGCACAGCTTGTGTCGGTTCGTTCGTACCAGTCGAGGATACATCCTCAGCAATCAGTCCGACAGACGGTAGGCCATTGTGGTTTCTTTGGGCCCTGCTCTGTCGAGCTGACCTATGGTTCTGTTCAGTCTCAGGAGGTCCACCTTCCCAGGCTTTACCTTCTCTTTGAGAAGTTGTTAGTTTATTGCTAGTTACCTTACAATCCCTACCAGAGAATGCCGATAGGGCTGCTCAGGCATTTTTTGTAGACCACAGTACACTAATCCTAGTGCACTGGCTTTTCAAACCCACACCTGACCTTGTGTATAACCTCCAGAAGAGGTATATTTCTCTGTTCCCTCAATATTTGGTACATTCTTTCAATATTTGGTGCATTCCCTCAATAATTGGTCCATTCTTTCAATATTTGGTGCATTTCCTCAATATTTGGTGCATTCGCTCACTATTTGATCCATTCCTTCACTATTTGATCCATTCCCTCAATATTTGGTCCATTCCCTCAATATTTGGTCCATTCTTTCAATATTTGGTCCAGATGGGTGAATTTACATATTTTTAATTATGAATAACTGATATTAAAATTTTAAATATTGCGCAGTACGACTACCTGGTCATGGCTGAAAGAACGAGAACAATCTACTCCCGTGGATTAAGTAAAGTATCTGTTGTGTCTGTATTATTTGGATTAGTCGAACTACTTTTCTCATTTGGATGTTATTTTTAGAACGTTTCGGCCGATGGGATGATGAAACGATTCATATTATTTTTATTATTCGCACTACTGTTCTTGGATGTTATTCTCACAACATTTCGGCCGATGTAACCTGCGACCTTCTTCAGGTGTATCTTGTCGAACTCCGGAATCTTTGTATAATTTGGATTATTCTGACTACTGTTCTCATCTCGAGTGTTATTTTCACAACGTTTTGGCCGATGTAACCTCCGACCTTCTTCAGGTGCGTCTTGTCAAACTCGGAAATCTGTACGGAATTTCGAACAGAACCCTTTATTTATTTATTTTTTTTTTTTTTTTAACATAGTTCACCCCAAACAAGGCAGACTGCCACTGTAAACATAAGGGGCTACTGAGAAAAAGGGTGAGAGTTTTTTGGGTTTTTTTTTTTAGGAGGGGGGGGGGGTCAACTTTGCCCTTGTTCCATCAGCCATGACCGGGTAGAAGTCTTAAGTAATTTATAATCGTATTCATAGCATCGCCCGTACTGAGGATTGAACCTCGAACCTCAAGAAGATTCACTTAGACCTGATTATGACTTAGCATACAAGGACCTGTGGCACAACGGATAGAAGCGTGATACTAAAAATATAATTACGAATTACTTAGACTTCTACACAGTCATGGCTGACAGAACGAGAACAATCTACCTGCGTGGATTAAAATAAGACTTTTCCGTTCAAAACTTCTGTATAAATTCCCGAGTTTAACAAAGATTATCGAGTTCGAAAAAAAATGCACCTAAAGAATATCGGAGGTCACATCGACCGAAACGTTGTGAAAATAACAATCAAACAATAGTCCGAATCGTATAATGATGTCATATTTAACAATCTACCTGCGGGGATTAAATAAAGAGTTTTCCGTTCAAAATTCTGTACAGCTTCCCAGAGTTCGACAAGATGCACCTGAAGAAGGTCGGAGGTTACATCAACCGAAACGTGAGAACATCCAAAGTGAGAACAGTAGTCTGAATAATCCAAATTATCAATCTTCATCTCAAAAATTCTGAAACAGAATTGTGATTAATGTTTCGTAAATAGAATTTTTTTAATTTAATTTTCTTTTTCAATAAATATCCACTTTCTTTATACTAATGAGTCACCACTTACCAAGGCCATTAGCCACTTGAGGATAAGGATTTTTTTGTTTTAATGGAAATCGCTCCAGACAAGGCATGAAGCCACTTGATGTAAGGAGCTAACAAAAACAAATACGATTATCGCAAAGACAGGAGATGCCTATTGGCCTTAGTCTTGAAAAGACCAAAGCTATAAGTAGGAGGAAAACAGTCAGCAGGAAGAGAGTTCCACAAGCCTGCAATTCTTGGAAAGAAGCTACTGGAATAGGAAGCTGTATAGCAATGATGTATCAACACAGCGAATTGATGAAGACCACTAGACCAACGAGTCAAACGAGCTGGAACAAAAGAAGCAGTGAATAGATCACATAATTCTGAAGAACACATGCCATAATAGTATTTATAGAAAAGACTGAGACTAGCAGCATCACGTCTGTGAGAAAGAAAGAGAGTGCAGAGAAGAAAAAAAAGGTGGGACTCAAAAAATTAGATACGTCTCTGCACCTTTATCAAGAACCCTCAAATGGGACAGAGATTCACCAGCCCAAATATGAAAACAGTACTCCATACATGGTCTGATGGTAGATTTGGAGAGATAGAGAATGCCGCCAATATCTGCCATGTTTCGTCGTAACTGTATTTATTGTGTTTGGGTGAGTCCATTTATTCCAGAAATAGGTAGATACGCTTACACCATAACAATAATATCATCAGAACAGATATAGTTTAATGTAAATTTATTATTATTATCCAATAGTCCAATATTATTCAATAGTCCAATATTATTATTATTATCATTCAATGCTCCAATACTATTATTTTTTAATACTACTATTATCATTCAATACTATTATCATTATTCAATATTATTATTATTATTATTCAATATTATTATTATTAAATACTCCAATACTATTATTATCATTATTCAATATTATTATTATTCAATACTCCAATACTATTATTATTATTATTCAATACTCTAATACTATTATCATTATTATTATTATTATTATTCAATACTCCAATACTATTATCATTCAATACTCCAATACTATTATTATTCAATACTATTATTATTATTATCATTCAATACTCCAATACTATTATTATTATTCAATACTCCAATACTATTATTATCATTCAATACTCCAATACTATTATTATTCAATACTATTATTATTATTATTATTCAATAGTCCAATACTATTATTATTATTATTATCATTCAATACTGCAATACTATTATTATTATTATTATCATTCAATACTCCAATACTATTATTATTATCATTCAATACTCCAATACTATTATTATTATCATTCAATACTCCAATACTATTATTATTATCATTCAATACTCCAATACTATTATCATTCAATACTCCAATACTATTATTATTCAATACTCCAATACTATTATTATTCAATACTATTATTATCATTCAATACTCCAATACTATTATTATTATCATTCAATACTCCAATACTATTATTATTATCATTCAATACTCCAATACTATTATTATTCAATACTCCAATACTATCATTATTCAATACTCCAATACTATCATTATTCAATACTCCAATACTATTATTATTCAATACTCCAATACTATCATTCAATACTCCAATACTATTATTCAATACTCCAATACTATTATTATTCAATACTCCAATACTATTATTATTCAATACTCCAATACTATTATTATCATTCGATACTCCAATACTATTATTATTATCATTCAATACTCCAATACTATTATTATTATCATTCAATACTCCAATACTATTATTATTATCATTCAATACTCCAATACTATTATTATTCAATACTCCAATACTATTATTATTCAATACTCCAATACTATTATTATTCAATACTCCAATACTATTATTATTCAATACTCCAATACTATTATTATTCAATACTCCAATACTATTATTATTCAATACTCCAATACTATTATTATTATTATTATTCAATACTCCAATACTATTATTATTATCATTCAATACTCCAATACTATTATTATTATCATTCAATACTCCAATACTATTATTATTCAATACTCCAATACTATTATTATTATCATTCAATACTCCAATACTATTATTATTCAATACTCCAATACTATTATTATTCAATACTCCAATACTATTATTATTCAATACTCCAATACTATTATTATTCGATACTCCAATACTATTATTATTCGATACTCCAATACTATTATTATTCAATACTCCAATACTATTATTATTATCATTCAATACTCCAATACTATTATTATTATCATTCAATACTCCAATACTATTATTATTCAATACTCCAATACTATTATTATTATCATTCAATACTCCAATACTATTATTATTATCATTCAATACTCCAATACTATTATTATTCAATACTCCAATACTATTATTATTCAATACTCCAATACTATTATTATTCAATGCTCCAATACTATTATTATTCAATGCTCCAATACTATTATTATTCAATGCTCCAATACTATTATCATTCAATGCTCCAATACTATTATCATTCAATACTCCAATACTATTATCATTCAATACTCCAATACTATTATTATTCAATGCTCCAATACTATTATTATTCAATGCTCCAATACTATTATTATTATCATTCAATGCTCCAATACTATTATTATTCAATGCTCCAATACTATTATCATTCAATACTCCAATACTATTATTATTCAATGCTCCAATACTATTATTATTCAATGCTCCAATACTATTATCATTCAATACTCCAATACTATTATCATTCAATACTCCAATACTATTATCATTCAATACTCCAATACTATTATCATTCAATACTCCAATACTATTATCATTCAATACTCCAATACTATTATCATTCAATACTCCAATACTATTATCATTCAATACTCCAATACTATTATCATTCAATACTCCAATACTATTATTATTCAATACTCCAATACTATTATTATTCAATACTCCAATACTATTATTATTCAATACTCCAATACTATTATTATTCAATGCTCCAATACTATTATTATTCAATGCTCCAATACTATTATCATTCAATACTCCAATACTATTATCATTCAATACTCCAATACTATTATTATTCAATACTCCAATACTATTATTATTCAATACTCCAATACTATTATTATTCAATACTCCAATACTATCATTATTATCATTCAATACTCCAATACTATTATTCAATACTCTAATACTATTATTATTCAATACTCCAATACTATTATTATTCAATACTCCAATACTATTATCATTCAATACTCCAATACTATTATCATTCAATACTCCAATACTATTATTATTCAATACTCCAATACTATTATTATTCGATACTCCAATACTATTATTATTCAATACTCCAATACTATTATTATTCAATACTCCAATACTATTATTATTATCATTCAATACTCCAATACTATTATTATTATCATTCAATACTCCAATACTATTATTATTCAATACTCCAATACTATTATTATTCAATACTCCAATACTATTATTATTCAATACTCCAATACTATTATTATTCAATACTCCAATACTATTATTATTATCATTCAATACTCCAATACTATTATTATTATCATTCAATACTCCAATACGATTATCATTCAATACTCCAATACTATTATTATTCAATACTCCAATACTATTATTATTATCATTCAATACTCCAATACTATTATCATTCAATACTCCAATACTATTATTATTCAATACTCCAATACTATTATTATTCAATACTCCAATACTATTATTATTCAATACTCCAATACTATTATTATTCAATACTCCAATACTATTATTATTCGATACTCCAATACTATTATTATTCAATACTCCAATACTATTATTATTCAATACTCCAATACTATTATTATTATCATTCAATACTCCAATACTATTATTATTATCATTCAATACTCCAATACTATTATTATTATCATTCAATACTCCAATACTATTATCATTCAATACTCCAATACTATTATTATTATCATTCAATACTCCAATACTATTATTATTATCATTCAATACTCCAATACTATTATTATTCAATACTCCAATACTATTATTATTCAATACTCCAATACTATTATTATTCAATACTCCAATACTATTATTATTCAATACTCCAATACTATTATTATTCAATGCTCCAATACTATTATTATTCAATGCTCCAATACTATTATTATTCAATACTCCAATACTATTATCATTCAATACTCCAATACTATTATCATTCAATACTCCAATACTATTATCATTCAATACTCCAATACTATTATCATTCAATGCTCCAATACTATTATCATTCAATGCTCCAATACTATTATTATTCAATACTCCAATACTATTATTATTCAATGCTCCAATACTATTATTATTCAATGCTCCAATACTATTATCATTCAATACTCCAATACTATTATCATTCAATACTCCAATACTATTATCATTCAATACTCCAATACTATTATCATTCAATACTCCAATACTATTATTATTCAATGCTCCAATACTATTATTATTCAATGCTCCAATACTATTATTATTCAATACTCCAATACTATTATTATTCAATGCTCCAATACTATTATCATTCAATACTCCAATACTATTATCATTCAATACTCCAATACTATTATTATTCAATACTCCAATACTATTATTATTCAATACTCCAATACTATTATTATTCAATACTCCAATACTATTATTATTCAATACTCCAATACTATTATTATTCAATACTCTAATACTCACCAAAAGTTCTCACAGAGCTCATCATCAGTGATTGCTCACTGATACTAATCAGTGGTGTTCCCTAGAGTCTGAGTGACAACAAATCTCCCCAGATTTCTAGTATGCTCCACTTTTTTAGATATATATTACAAATGATTTTGGCATTATCGAAACAGCCGCTTACCATAACAATGTTATTCTTTTGTAAAAGAAATATTCATAAAAGAATTCTAAGTTCTTACCTTCCAGGATATCGATCTGTAACCTGATTCACAAGGACAACCTGGCAAAAAATAAAAAAAGATTTATTAAAAATTAAAATTAAAAATTAAAATTAAAAATCAAAATTAAAAATCAAAATTAAAAATCAAAATTAAATAGCAATTGCATTCAGAAATATAGCAACTTTTTATATCTGTGACCAATTGACCTTCAGGTCGCAAATGTTTTAGAACATGCTTCTTTTTATCTATGACCAATTGACCTTCAGGTCACAAATATTTTAAAACATACTCTTTTTTTATGTATGACCAATTGACCTTCAGGTCACAAATGTTTTAGAACATGCTTTTTTTTATCTATGACCAATTGACCTTCAGGTCGCAAATGTTTTAGAACATACTTTTTTTTATCTATGACCAATTGACCTTCAGGTCACAAATATTTTAAAACATACTCTTTTTTTATGTATGACCAATTGACCTTCAGGTCGCAAATGTTTTAGAACATACTCTTTTTTTATCTATGACCAATTGACCTTCAGGTTGCAAATGTTTTAAAACATACTTTTTTTTTTATCTATGACCAATTGACCTTCAGGTCGCAAATGTTTTAGAACATACTCTTTTTTTTATCTATGACCAATTGACCTTCAGGTCGCAAATGTTTTAGAACATACTCTTTTTTTATGTATGACCAATTGACCTTCAGGTCGCAAATGTTTTAGAACATACTTCTTTTTATCTATGACCAATTGACCTTCAGGTCGCAAATGTTTTAGAACATACTTTTTTTATCTATGACCAATTGACCTTCAGGTCGCAAATGTTTTAGAACATACTCTTTTTTATGTATGACCAATTGACCTTCAGGTCGCAAATGTTTTAGAACATACTTTTTATATACACAAGGGATGCGAGTTGCCAATGGCAAAAAAAAATCTGAAATTGAGATAAATTTCTCAATATGGGGAGCCACGCCCCCCCCCCCCAATTTCTCAATCTGAGAAGCCATGCCCCGCCCTCAAATTTTCAACATGAGCCTAATTTTTTTTTTTAGGGGGGGGGGGGGGGGGGGGGGGCTAAAGGATGTTTATCGATGTATGTTTACATGTGTCTGTCCCGTATCAAAACTAACAAGATAAATTGGGTCAGGTTGTCAGTCCAATTTCCTTCAGAACTTGAAAATAAATAAATAGGATTCACTAGAGCTGACCGTGGTCAAGTGGATAACAACACGGACTGACGACCTGGGTGTGCCATGTTTGAATCTAGCCGATTCCATAATACCACTTTCACTTAAGGATGTTGGCAACCTTCACGTGGTCCCTCCTGCAAGAATGCCGACACCAGAATCAAGTCGGTCAGCAAAGTTGTACCGTTCTGATTCATACGAATTTACTTTTGCTAGATTTTTACCCTGCCGATGGAAACTGAAAACTTACTTGGATTACGATATATATTTTGTATTTTGTGGATTATTCGAACTACCGTTCTCATCGTAATTGTTATTCTCACAACGTTTTCGCCGATGTAACCTCCAACCTTTTTAAGGTTCGTCTTGTCGAACCCTTTTTTTTTCTTTTTTTTTATTTCAACTAGTTCACACCAAACAAGGCAGGCCGCCACTGTAGACGCAAGGGGCTACTGAGAATTAGGGTGAAAGTCCAGGGGGTTATCCTAAGTTGGGAGCTGTGCAGCGAGATGTCTGTTTACATTAGTTTTAAACCTCTGCATGTCGGTACAGTCGGAGGGAGCAGGGAGGGAGTTCCAGAGGCCAGTAGCATGAGGAAAGAAGCTATCGGAGTAGAAGGCTCGCCGGCATCTGGGGATGGGATATAGCTGATTGTCGGGTTGGTCTAGTGTGTTTACGTCGAGGGGGCAGCCAGTTCATCGGAGCATAATCCATTGAAGTATTTGTAAAACAAGCACAAGGATGCTACATTGCGGCGATGGGACAGGGACTGGAGCTTGGTTGACAGTGAGGGACCTATTAGGTTGGTGACTCTTTTTTGGACCTTGTCAAGGAGGGAGAAACTAGTAGATGATGCACCAGCCCAGATGTGGCAACAATACGCCATGCATGGGCGGATGGTGGCTTTGTAGAGATACAGGATAATGTCAGGTGTGAGGAGTTTACTAGCACGGTAGAGGGAGCCAACCTTCTTTGCGGCAGCCTTGGCAATGTCTTCAATGTATTTGTTTCAATTCATGTTACCTGTGAAAGTTAGGCCGAGGAGTTTGAATGTTGAACTCTCAGGTAGGGTGTTATTTGCCATGGCAATCGGTGGTTGGTGAGGCTTCTTGTAGTTATTGAAGGAAAGAAGCTTTGTCTTTGCAGCATTAAAAGTTACCAACCATTTATGGCCTCAATCCACTACAGCCTAGAGGTCATTTTCTAAGGAGTCCATTCTTATCACTTCCTTCCATGTTTTCCTTGGCCTTTCTCTGCCAACTGACCCTGCTTCCTCAACTGTTCTACATCTACTAACCCAAGCACCCACATCCATTCTTTTATTATCATCATCGGTTTAACGTCCATTTTACATGCTGGCATGTGTTGGGCGGCTTTTAGGAATTGACTTCAAAACTAACCTATCTCTGGCCAGGTCTTTATTTATCCCTCCCTTCCATGTTTTCCTTGGCTTTCCTCTCTGAACTGAACCTGCTACCTCAACTGTTCTACATCTACTTACTCAAACACTCATCCATTCTTTCATCATCATATTCGGTTTAACGTCTGTTTTACATGCTGACATGTGTTGGACAGCTTTTAGGAATTGACTTTAAAACTAACCTATCTCTGGCCAGGTCTTTATTTATCCCTCCCTTCCATGTTTTCCTTGGCTTTCCTCTCTGAACTGAACCTGCTACCTCAACTGTTCTACATCTACTAACCCAAACACTCATCCATTCTTTCATCATCATATTCGGTTTAACGTCTGTTTTACATGCTGACATGTGTTGGACAGCTTTTAGGAATTGACTTTAAAACTAACCTATCTCTGGCCAGGTCTTTATTTATCCCTCCCTTCCATGTTTTCCTTGGCTTTCCTCTCTGAACTGAACCTGCTACCTCAACTGTTCTACATCTACTAACCCAAACACTCATCCATTCTTTCATCATCATATTCGGTTTAACGTCTGTTTTACATGCTGACATGTGTTGGACAGCTTTTAGGAATTGACTTTAAAACTAACCTATCTCTGGCCAGGTCTTTATTTATCCCTCCCTTCCATGTTTTCCTTGGCTTTCCTCTCTGAACTGAACCTGCTACCTCAACTGTTCTACATCTACTAACCCAAACACTCATCCATTCTTTCATCATCATATTCGGTTTAACGTCTGTTTTACATGCTGACATGTGTTGGACAGCTTTTAGGAATTGACTTTAAAACTAACCTATCTCTGGCCAGGTCTTTATTTATCCCTCCCTTCCATGTTTTCCTTGGCTTTCCTCTCTGAACTGAACCTGCTACCTCAACTGTTCTACATCTACTAACCCAAACACTCATCCATTCTTTCATCATCATATTCGGTTTAACGTCTGTTTTACATGCTGACATGTGTTGGACAGCTTTTAGGAATTGACTTTAAAACTAACCTATCTCTGGCCAGGTCTTTATTTATCCCCTTTTCTCTCAAGTCCATTCTTATCACTTCTTTCCATGTTTTCCTTGGCTTTCCTCTGTGAACTGAACCTGCTATCTCAACTGTCCTACATCTACTGACCCAAGAACTCTCATCCATTTATTCAATTTGGCCATACTATCGAAGTCTCTTGTTCTGCACACATCTCCCTATACTGCCAAGATTTAATCTGCCTCTAAGGTCATCAGATCTAAGCCTGTCTTTAAGACTCACATTAGACATCCATCGTACTACTTCCATACATCATCACACTGCGTACACATGCCTGATAGACTCTTTCCTCGATAGACACCAGTGGTAACGCTCTGCTAGTTAGTAATGGCAGTGGTAACGCTCTGCTAGTTAGTAATGGCAGTGGTAACGCTCTGCTAGTTAGTAATGACAGTGGTAACGCTCTGCTAGTTAGTAATGGCAGTGGTAACGCTCTGCTAGTTAGTAATGGCAGTGGTAACGCTCTGCTAGTTAGTAATGGCAGTGGTAACGCTCAGCTAGTTAGTAATGACAGTGGCAACGCTCTGCTAGTTAGTAATGACAGTGGCAACGCTCTGCTAGTTAGTAATGGCAGTGGCAACGCTCTGCTAGTTAGTAATGGCAGTGGCAACGCTCTGCTAGTTAGTAATGGCAGTGGCAACGCTCTGCTAGTTAGTAATGGCAGTGGCAACGCTCTGCTAGTTAGTAATGGCAGTGGCAACGCTCTGCTAGTTAGTAATGGCAGTGGCAACGCTCTGCTAGTTAGTAATGGCAGTGGCAACGCTCTGCTAGTTAGTAATGGCAGTGGCAACGCTCTGCTAGTTAGTACTGGCAGTGGTAACGCTCTGCTAGTTAGTACTGGCAGTGGTAACGCTCTGCTAGTTAGTAATGGCAGTGGCAACGCTCTGCTAGTTAGTAATGGCAGTGGTAACGCTCTGCTAGTTAGTAATGGCAGTGGTAACGCTCTGCTAGTTAGTAATGGCAGTGGTAACGCTCTGCTAGTTAGTAATGGCAGTGGTAACGCTCTGCTAGTTAGTAATGGCAGTGGTAACGCTCTGCTAGTTAGTAATGGCAGTGGCAACGCTCTGCTAGTTAGTAATGGCAGTGGCAACGCTCTGCTAGTTAGTAATGGCAGTGGTAACGCTCTGCTAGTTAGTAATGGCAGTGGTAACGCTCTGCTAGTTAGTAATGGCAGTGGTAACGCTCTGCTAGTTAGTAATGGCAGTGGTAACGCTCTGCTAGTTAGTAATGGCAGTGGTAACGCTCTGCTAGTTAGTAATGGCAGTGGTGACGCTCTGCTAGTTAGTAATGGCAGTGGCAACGCTCTGCTAGTTAGTAATGGCAGTGGCAACGCTCTGCTAGTTAGTAATGACAGTGGTAACGCTCTGCTAGTTAGTAATGACAGTGGTAACGCTCGGCTAGTTAGTACTGGCAGTGGTAACGCTCGGCTAGTTAGTAATGGCAGTGGTAACGCTCGGCTAGTTAGTAATGGCAGTGGTAACGCTCGGCTAGTTAGTAATGGCAGTGGTAACGCTCGGCTAGTTAGTAATGGCAGTGGTAACGCTCGGCTAGTTAGTAATGGCAGTGGCAACGCTCGGCTAGTTAGTAATGGCAGTGGCAACGCTCTGCTAGTTAGTAATGACAGTGGCAACGCTCTGCTAGTTAGTAATGACAGTGGCAACGCTCTGCTAGTTAGTAATGACAGTGGCAACGCTCTGCTAGTTAGTAATGGCAGTGGCAACGCTCTGCTAGTTAGTAATGGCAGTGGCAACGCTCTGCTAGTTAGTAATGGCAGTGGCAACGCTCTGCTAGTTAGTAATGGCAGTGGCAACGCTCTGCTAGTTAGTAATGGCAGTGGCAACGCTCTGCTAGTTAGTAATGGCAGTGGCAACGCTCTGCTAGTTAGTAATGACAGTGGCAACGCTCTACTAGTTAGTAATGACAGTGGCAACGCTCTGCTAGTTAGTAATGACAGTGGCAACGCTCTGCTAGTTAGTAATGACAGTGGCAACGCTCTGCTAGTTAGTAATGACAGTGGCAACGCTCTGCTAGTTAGTAATGACAGTGGCAACGCTCTGCTAGTTAGTAATGACAGTGGTAACGCTCTGCTAGTTAGTAATGACAGTGGTAACGCTCTGCTAGTTAGTAATGACAGTGGTAACGCTCTGCTAGTTAGTAATGACAGTGGTAACGCTCTGCTAGTTAGTAATGACAGTGGTAACGCTCTGCTAGTTAGTAATGACAGTGGTAACGCTCTGCTAGTTAGTAATGACAGTGGTAACGCTCTGCTAGTTAGTAATGACAGTGGTAACGCTTTGCTAGTTAGTAATGACAGTGGTAACGCTCTGCTAGTTAGTAATGACAGTGGTAACGCTCTGCTAGTTAGTAATGACAGTGGTAACGCTCTGCTAGTTAGTAATGACAGTGGTAACGCTCTGCTAGTTAGTAATGACAGTGGTAACGCTCTGCTAGTTAGTAATGACAGTGGTAACGCTCTGCTAGTTAGTAATGACAGTGGTAACGCTCTGCTAGTTAGTAATGACAGTGGTAACGCTCTGCTAGTTAGTAATGACAGTGGTAACGCTCTGCTAGTTAGTAATGACAGTGGTAACGCTCTGCTAGTTAGTAATGACAGAAGTTCCTTGAACTTACTTCAACACTGTAATCACAATAGCACCTGCTCCATCCTAGCGGTTTTATATATAGCTGATATCATCATAACAGTTTGCGATGCGATCAATTACAATTAATTAGCGACTCATTAGTGAGATAAAAATGGATTTATTGTTACGAACAGAAAAGGGAGATAAAGGTCAATTATCACAAAGGAGGTAGGGGTCAAAGGTCATGATATATGGGACAGGTGTCACGCGCATGAAAAACAGCTGGAACAACTGTGGCACCTAAAATATGGATTAGAAGCATGGCCATCCCTACTACAGGCCAGCCAATCGTGCAACTGGGGTCTTTTACTGGGGGCCATGTGAATTTTCTTAAATATTCGATATAGAAGTTGCAAACTATATCATCAACTGGTGCGGATCCTTTTTTTCTTTTTAACCACAATATACAAGTAATGATTTTTTGACATAAGTACAAATTCTCTAAAAAAAAATCTAACATTGAAATAAAAATTCTTCATTGAAATATGCATTTGCCTTTGTTTATTCAAAATTACCTGTCTCTTCATTTCTAGGAATTTGTCAATAATTGTCAAATTTATCAATTAGCTCATTGTGGTTCTTATTATTTGGTATGTAAAACACATAAAAACATCAAACTAATCTCACAGAGGAATTTTACCTTTGTTTGCAACTTCTATATCGAATATTTAAGAAAATTCACATGGCCCCCAGTAAAAGACCCCAGTTGCACGATTGCCTGGCCTCTTATAGGGATGGCCATGATTAGAAGAAATTACAAATTGTCTATTGTTGTATTATTCAAACGGAGATTGTTCTCATTCTGTCAGCCATAACTGGGTAGAGTTCTTAATTTTTATTTCATTTAAGACTAGCATGTCTACCCGGCGTTACTCGGGGGTTATGGACAACAAAAGAGAATAGTTAAAAAGTGGGTGTGCTGTGGAACACAGTGCCACGGGGCTGCTTCCCAGCTGACTACAACAGGATCGTTTTCAAGTCTAATGTTAACAAGTTCTTGTCGAGCTGTCCCCTTAAATAATCAAATTCTGACCAATCTCACTGTCCACCTAACAAACTCATTAACCCTTATCCTCGAGTAGCTTTTGGGCCTTGATAAGCGATGACTCGTTAGTATATCAAAAAATTCTCTCTATCCTCTCCCCCTTCCATTCTCTCATTCCGTTCTCTCCCCCTGTCTATCTATCATCCCCCCCCTCTTCTTCTATATCACCCCCTCTCTCGCTTTATCTCACAACTGGAAGAAAAAAAAAAAAAAAAAGACAAATTATTACATAAAATTTAAAAGAATGTAGATGTCGAGCCCCCCTCCCTGATTAATTCTGTTCCTGTTGACCCCAAATGAATATTTAAAAAAAAATTTTTTTTAAATGTGCCTATATTTTGTCTGAGGCAATGCTGAAAAAGAATATATCAGCTTTGTGGGTGTGTCTTGTGCAGGTTTTGACTTTTATCTGGGGGGGGGGGGACACGCACACGAAAACAAGGATGGAAACAACATGAAAAAGCAGGGAAGTTCCTAGATGAGCTTAACCAGGAATATATAGTTTATAAACAAATAACGTGAATTTTCTCAAAACGTTTCGGCCGATGTAACCTCCGACCTTCTTCAGGTGTACCTTGTCAGAACTTGGGAATCTGGACGAAATTTCGAACGGAACCCTTTATTAAATCCACGGGGGTAGCATGCTCTCGTTCCATCTGCCATGACTGGGAAGAAGTCTTCAGTAATTCGCAATTCTTCGTATCGCCCGCACTGATGACAAGGTACACCTGAAGAAGGTCGGAGGTGTCTCCTCCTCCCATCTCCTTCCCGAGTCTTTCTCACTGGTCATCACCGGACCACCCAGGCACCGGCCACTTGAGATAGCCAGCAGAGATAACTGTCAGACAGAGGATTATCAGGGAGACAATCTGTGAACATCCCAGCATCAGTCACTACCTTTACGAGGCACTTACTTTGTTTCAAAAAGAAATAAACTTCTGGGTGGCCCAACATAAAACCAAAGATATTTTCACTGTCTTAGCGCCCGCCCGCCCGCCCTTTGTTCCTTTGGCTGCGCATCTAACACTTGCAACGTCTGCCATTCATATGCACCGCTAAAAAAATGCAGCCGACTGCAGTTTTACATTTGTGTTCATATGGACTTATGTTTTGATTCGGTCAACATCGGAGTTCTGATTGCAGGTCTGTCGTTCAGTGGAGAAGTATCATTGTAACGTTGAAGAAAAAGTTGTGGTTTTGTTTGGGGGAGAAATCCTTTTGTCACAGCCGTGGCAGAAACCACATGAGTGTCGGAATCAAGCACCGAATTCGGACAGCACAACGAGTGGACGATCACGGTCTGTGCAGTGAGCGCACACAAACGCGGGTTCGCACAAAAACTACCAACACTTGACACTAAAACACTAAATAAACACAGTTATTACTCCCGGGCAACGTAGGTTAACCTTGCTAGTTTACATTTGTTTTGTTATTTTTGTCTGGAATAAAAATAAATCAACATAGGAAATTGGGAGTGTCTTTTTGAAGTTAACAACAACAATAAAAATGGAAAAGAAAAAAAAGGAAAAGAAAAAAAACGAAAAGAAAAAAAAGGAAAAGAAAAAAAAGGAAAAGAAAGGAAAAGGAAAAGAAAGGAAAAGGAAAAGAAAGGAAAAGGAAAAGAAAGGAAAAGGAAAAGAAAGGAAAAGGAAAAGAAAGGAAAAGGAAAAGAAAGGAAAAGGAAAAGAAAGGTTTGGTTTGGTTTGGTTGTTTTGTTTTACGGCATGTCAACCCTTTTCAGGTTATTTAATGCCGAATGCAGTCATTTTGGTGAAAGTTTTTATGCTTCAAGTTGTTTATATCTTCAAATATTTATTCATGGTGTTTAGTTTGGTTGTTTTGTTTTACGGCATATCAACCCTTTTCAGGTTATTTAATGCCGAATGCAGTCATTTTGGTGAAAGTTTTTATGCTTCAAGTTCTTTATATGTTCAAATATTTATTGATGGTGTTTGGTTTGGTTGTTAAAGTATATTTGTTTTCTTCTCTTTTTTGTTTCTTTCCCCTTTCAATATCTGTTTCTATTTAACCCATAGTTGGGACCCTAACAGGTACTACCACTCCGGGTCAGGGTGGACCTGGGAGCAATGGTAATTAAGAGGAGGCTCCACATTCCCCAAAGTCCGTAAGCCGGATCTCACCATCGGATGTAGTTTAAGGTCATATCCAGGACCGGGAGTAGGGTAGGAAAAATAAAATAAAAAAGGGGAGGGAGAAAGGGAGAGGGGCTGTTGTTTTTGTTTTTGGTTTTGTAGAACATAATTAAGTTTTACAAAAAAAAAAAACAAAAAAAAAAAAAAAAAACGTCAATGTAGGTGAATTTCGTCTCAGGGAGCCACAGGGCAGCCTGATCTGGTATCACCAGGAAAAGAAAGGAAAAGGAAAAGAAAGGAAAAGGAAAAGAAAGGAAAAGGAAAAGAAAGGAAGAGAAAAAAGGAAAAAAAAGGAAAAGAAAAAAAGGGAAAGAAAAAAAGGGAAAGAAAATAAAGAAACGAAAAAAAGGAAAAGAAAAAAAAGGAAAAGAAAAAACGGAAAAGAAAAAAACGGAAAAAAGAAAAGAAAAAGAAACAAAAAGGAAAAGAAAAAAAAAGAAAAGACAAAAAAGGAAAAGAAAAGAAAAAAAAGGAAAAGAAAGAAAAAGGAAAAGAAAAAAAAAAGAGACTCGACTTACCACTAAAACACAACTTCCGTAATTTATCCATGTTGATTTCCTCGGACCCCAAAAGATCGGAAAACTGTTTCAACCTGCAGAAAGAAAGAAATTTTCATATATATATATATATATATATATATATATATAATAATAAATATTTGTTATTGTTTATAGATAATGTACGTATAAGTTTCGTCCTTAATAATCGGGACTCATCAGAATAGAGATATGACTATTAACTACCTGTCATGCGATTCGAAACCCCCGGATTACGAGTATTTTACAACTCAAATCTGACGCCTTAACCACACGGCCAATTTTAAATAGCGAATAAACTGAGATAATTTTAACACATTATCGGCGGCTTAACGTCAGAGCGTTCTACATTTTTTAAGGAAGGAACGATGCATTTAAAGCTAGTGACGTCATGCTGTGTTAATACTACACTTACAGTGCTCTACTTTTTCGAGGAGCGACAAATAATATATATATATATATAAAATGATTAAATAATTTTTCGTTTGGTTTTTGCTTTGAAGTCTTAAGTAATTCGTAATTGTATTCTTAGTAATCAATGTACTATTGTTTCATTATACTTAGCACTTTTATCCGTTGCGCTATAATTTTTTTTTTTGTTTGCTTTGAAAAGTTTTCACAAAAACGATACATAGAGATAATATAAGTCGTAGCTCAGTATTTTTTTAGGACATTTTTTACTGAAGTCAATAAAACCAAAAAGAGGCGAAAAAAACAAATATGCAACAAATAAATGTTACCAAAGGCAAGATAAGTTATTCTTCTACCTACCTGGATATGTTTTTTTGTGTTTTAAGTTATTTTAAAGCGATTTTTGTTAGAAACAAACCTAGTGTCGACTATTTAGTTAGAACAAAAACAGATGGTGATGATAAGCCCTGCACGAGAACCTGATAATCGCTTAAAAATCGAAAATCAAACAAAATACTCGTAGAACATTACATTTTCTCAGATTAGTAACATTTATTGGATTGATTTTTGCATGGTCGTTGGAATGAATCAATATAATATATATGCTCTGAATTTTGTAATACAACTTCATTGAGCTTGTAATTAGAAATGTTTGGATACTAAGGAGTATAAAATTGAAAATATACATTTTTTATAAAAACCTACAAAAAGAAAAATATTATATATATATATATATATATATATATAGTGTGTCAGAATATGTTAAAAAGAAATCAATAAATAAAGATGTTACACAAGTGATTTTTTTTCTATTTTGTGTTTTTATGACCCCGGGCAACGCCAGGTTGCCCTGCTAGTTTATTATATAAAAGGCAGTTGTCTTTGTGTATGTGTGTGTATGTATGTCCAGCTAAAAGTAAAAAAAACTACAAAACAAACAGCCATAAAGTTGGTATTTTCTTGATCAGCATTGCCCCGGCTGAATAATATCTAAAGTTTTTTTAAAATATTAATTCTTTGGGAGTTAACTGACCCAAGTTTCGTTAAGGGGGGCTTATTCATCCATTATATTTATTAAAGGGAAGTAACTGATTTTTTATCATGGAGTTAATTCCGTTGTGCCAACTCATTCCTTTGGTCTGAAGAGGTTGACTCTCTGTGAAGAGTACAACTGAAACATGTATGCACATATGAAACCAATAATATTTGTATAAATAAAAAAATTTATACTTAAGAACAGCTCTACTTGTTATTGAGCACTTTTTATAAACACTTGAGCTTCAACGGATTTACACCTACAGAAACTAATACAATATGTGTACTATATATATATATATATATATATATATATATATATATATAAATAGTAATCAAGGTAGGGTAAAAATCCACAGGGTAGAAATCCACAGGGAATCAAACCGGGCTTATAAAAGAGTGCTCAATAAAAAATATAGAGCTGTATTGTGAATGCTTTTATTCAAACATGTACACGGTCTGCTACACTGGCATGTCGATGTTATCGATCTTCTTGGAATTCAGCGACCAGGTTGGATCATAAAAACTCTCTGCTTGATGAGACCTCAGCTCTTGAGAGCTGTAGATCGATAACATCGACATGCCAGTGTAGCAGATCTTGTACATGTTTGAATAAAAGCATTCACTATATATATAAATATATATACATTATCTAAGCAAGCGTTGTTGAACGTCACGGAACTTTCGCGTTTGTATATCTTCTTCGTGAGGTTCTCAAACCGTCGAGCTATCTTTCTGGTTTCAGGTGGCAATCCGTATAGTACTTCTCCGATAGTTCTTAATTCGGCCATTTTTGTCGAGCGCTTTCGACTTTTGTAATCGTCTTCAGGATTAGAGTTTATTTTAAATAAGAAGACTTGAGTTAATGTTTTATAGGTATCGTTAAAGGCGAATGAAAGAACCATACACCTTTTTTTTTCTATTTTTCATTCGCCCTTAACGATACCTATAAAACATTAACTCAAGTCTTCTTGTTTAAAAAAAACAAACCTAATCCTGAAGACCACTACGAAAGTCGAAAGCGCTCGGCAAAAATGGTCGAATTAAGAACTATCGGAGAAGTACTATACGGTTTGCCACCTGAAACCAGAAGGATAACTCGACGGTTTGAGAACCTCACGAAGAAGATATACAAACGCGAAAGTTCCGTGACGTTCAACAACGCTTGCTTAGATAATGACTTGCTGCCTAAGTATATATATATATATATATATATATATATATATATATATATATATAGAGAGAGAGAGAGAGAGAGAGAGAAGAGTTGTCTGTATGTGTGTCTAACTAGAGAGGAATGGGCTAGGCAGAGTAGAAAGAGGGTGTTGGGGAGAGGGAGGGGAATACGGTGGATAGAAAGATAGAAGCGTTGGTAGCAATATGTTACACTTAGCCCTGCTAGTATAACATCAAATATAATAAATGTATAATAAATGTATAATAACCCCTTTATACTCAAACATAAACACCTTCCAAATAAAAATAGAATATGAATCCTTTAATAATAGGGATGGGACGTAATGGATGAAAATTTCAGATTCATGCGAGTAGTATTTTTTTGTGTTCATTTATACATAAATAACACTAAACAATCAAACATTTTGAAAATTTTGCAAAATTCAGAAAGTGCAGGCCAATAGTTTTTGGCTAATTTGGGCTATTTTTCACTAGTTTTTGGCTATTTTACATTCATGAAAACCTTTCACAGCCTGAAAATGGTCCTAAATTAAAGTACTATATCAGATTTAATCATCTATATCCATTCATAGCTTTTGAGGATGTTTTAGGACCTGCAATGTAGCATGAAACCACTTTTTCACCGAAAAATGATGGATTTTGAGTCCCGTGGAGCCCTAACGGCTATTTTTGGCCTGCACCTTCTGAATTTTGCAAAATTTTCAAAATGTTTGATTGTTTAGTGTTATTTATGTATAAATGAACACCAAAAAATACTACTCGCATGAATCTGAAATTTTCACCCATTATGTCCCAACCCTATTAACAAAAAAAGTGGTTTCATGCTACATTGCAGGTCCTAAAACATCCTCAAAAGCTATGAATGGATATAGATGGTTAAATCTGATATAGTACTTTAGTTTAGGACCATTTTCAGGCTGTGAAAGGGTTTTCATGAATGTAAAATAGCCAAAAACTAGTGGCCTGCACCTTCTGAATTTTGCAAAATTTTCAAAATGTTTGATTGTTTAGTGTTATTTATGTATAAATGAACACAAAAAAAATACTATTCGCATGAATCTGAAATTTTCACCCATTACGTCCCACCCCTACTCCTAGTAGAATAAATGCTTCAGTTGGGAAATTTAGGAATTATCCGACTTTTTGGCGGCTGACAATCCGGACTTTAAAAGAGCATTTTTCCTCTGTAAGTCGGCTTTGCTCTTTAATTAGCTCGGAGTTTTCAATTTCGCTTCCTCGGGATTGGCTCTCTCCGTGAGGAATCTCCCTGCTTTGATAAAAATTCTAGAACCAACTTTCACTGGAAAAATGGTTGGATCATTCTACTGCTCCAGAATGGTATCTCACTCCTGATGCAATCCTTTACCTGTATAAGAGTCTTAAATACGACCTAAGATGGGGAGCTACTCTTGCCACATCTGGGGAGGTGCCGCTCGGAGCACCCTTTCCTGTCTTGACAGAGTGCAAAACCGACTTCGAAATCTTGTGGGGGGGGGGGTGTCCTATTCTCTACCCTGTAGCCACTCTCTTCACAGAAGAAATGTTGCTAGTCTCTCTCTGCTCTGTTGTTATTTTCATGGTAGGTGCTCGACTGAGCTCTAATCCATGGTCCCCCACTGTAAAAACATTCAAAACAAAAACTTGTCTAGCTACAACCACTGTAAATAATTTTCCTGTCTCTCTCCGTGTACTTAAAGCTAAATGAAACTTCCATGAGCAAAGTTTCTTTCCAAGAACTACTCGTCTGTGGAACACAATACCGCAGGGCTGCTTCCCAGCTAACTACACGGTCGTTTTCAAGTCCAATGTTAACAAATTCTTGTTGAGCCGTCTTCTTAAATAATCAAATTCTGACTAGTTTCAACCGTCGTTACCAATCCTGACGGTGTTGTCTCATCGTCCACTTGACAAACTCAGTAGCCCTCATCCTCGAGTGGCCTTTCGACCTTGATAAGCGGTGATCAGTGAGTACATGTGATGTAAAAAGCTTTCAAAATGTTCAATCTTTTAATACACAAGGATTTACATAGAATTTTAGAGTCTGTTTGTAACAGTTATTAACCGGTGAATGAAAATCTTTTTTTTACGCCGAGTGAATTCGAACTCGCGACGTGAACATTACGGGAGGTTGTGTTTGTTCCATATTTTTGTGTTTTTATATACCCATTGCATAGTTAAAAAATGGTCGAACTTACGAAGGCATTAGTGTCTTCTCAAATTGAACAACAAAAGATGCAAATAGAACAACAGAAAAGGCATCAAGATTTCCAAGATTACTTGCAACAAGAAATGTTAGAGTTACGGAAACAGCAAGCTAACGACACGAAAGTTTTATTTGAGGCTGTTGCAAAAGGTAGAACGATGTAAAATTCAAATTATTTCACAGCCGAGGGTATTGCAAATTCAATATCGGAATTCGTATATAACCCTGACAACGGAATAACTTTTCAAACCTATTTTCGACGGTTTGAAACAATTTTCAACAAACGGTGCAAAACTTGGTCGGACGAATTAACAGTTGGACTTCTATTACAGAAGCTTGGTCCTAACGAGAGTAGAAAGTACACACATTTACTATTGCCTAGAAAACCTGACGAAGTATCATTTGAGGAGACAATAAAAACACTCACAAGCATGTTTGGTGAGAGAAGCAGTCTTTTTCATACGCTTTTTAGTTGTCTGAACATTGTGAAGCAAAATGATGATTTTGTTACGTATGCAGGAAAAGTAAACCAAGAGTGTGAACGATTTCTTCTACATGAGTTAACAATTGACATGTTTAAATGCCTTGTTTTTGTTAAAGGTTTGACGGATAGTAGAGATAAAGATGTTCGTTCGAAAATATTGTAAAAAAAATCGAACAAAGTCCAGATATAACATTACAAAAAGCTACTTTCTGCTCGACAGTTCAAAGGCTTCAAAATTCCTTTCAAATTTTAAAAGGTCATGAAGTGATTCATTTTTTTTTTTTCAAGATTAAAATGGCTGACTTGTTTACGAATAAACGGAAATGCATTCTGGTGGATTAAATTTTGTAGTAAAAAGAATAATGTGTAAGTCACGTAGAAACGAGAAACACGCATATCGACATACATACATACACGAGAAGTGGTCACATAATTAAGGCGTCTTCTTAAATAATCAAAGGTTGCCCAGTTTCAACCATCGTTACCAATCATCCAGGTTTTGTCTCACCGTCCACCTGACAAACTAATTAACCCCTGTCCTCGAGTGGCCTTTGGACCTTGATAAGCGGTGACCCGTTACAAAACAAAAAAAACTCAATAACTTTGCATCCAAATATACTTTGTCCTCATCTAAATTCTCGTCTAAAAAAGAAAAAAAAAAAAAACATAAGCTTGTATTGTCACCCGAACTTAGGGTTAGTGGAAGGCTTACGAAAGGATATGTCTTTTTTATGACGTTTAAGTTAAAACTAAGGTGCTTCTACAGAATTTGAACCGAACGGATCTTTGCCAGACTAGACCTAAAATTTAGTTTGGGGTTAGGTTAGGGTTAAAAAAAAAAAAAGAACAGTTTGGTTCAAATTCTGTAGTAGTACCAAAATTAAAATTTTATTCTTTAAATTTATTTCAAAATCTGCGGCACAGAAACATTTGCATTAATATTGTTATACAGTGTCCTACGTTGACATTCATACCAAGATTTCAGTGTTAAAAGTCATAAAAAACACATGCTTTTCCTTAATCCTACCATTAACCCTAAGTCCGGGTGGCAATACGAAAAGATTGTCTGCCTTATGTGTTTTTATAATTTATTTATTTCTTTTTATAGCACACGGTTTATTTCACATGACCTAGCGTTTCTTTTTTTTGGGGGGGGGGGGGTAGTAATTTGGTAGCACGATTTTACCAGAGAACCTGGTCAGGTTAAAAATTCTATAATAGTAATCAAGTTCGACACAAAACATCTGAAGAAGGCCGAAGAACAAAGCGGGCGAAACGATATGACTGTAATAAACCACCAAGATTAAAAAGTTACAAAAAGTTAATGAACAAGTTTTTTTTTTAAGTTTTAAAAAAAAAAATTTTTTAAGTAAAAAAAATCAAAAGTAAAAAAGTAAAGAAAAAGTTTTTAAAAATTTTTTTACTTTTGATTTTTTTTTTTTTACTTTTCAAAAAAACTTGTTCATTAACTTTTTTTTTTTAATTTTTTTAAACCTTAATTTTTTCATAATTTTGGTTGTTATTACAGCCATATCGTTTTAAAAAAGTTTTTAAAAAAAAATTTTTTTAAATTAAAAAGTTTTTTAAAAAGTAAAAAAAATTTTCTTTTTAATTTTTTTTAAAGTAAAAAAAAAGTAAAAAAGTTAAAAAAAAAAAATAAAAAAAGTAAAAAAAAGAAAAGAAAATTTTTTTTTTTTAAATAGTGCATAATTATCATTTCAAGCATTAAATTAATACAACAAAAATTCATGACACTCATAAACCCTTATCCTCGAATGGCTTTTGAGCCTAGATAAGCGCTGACCCATTAGTACATAAAAGAATATAAAAACATTTGGCACTTTTTAGGAATATGTATCCAAGAAAATTTCAGTAATTACGTCATGTATTCAGAGTTTCACCGAACACTTCCGACACTGGCAAACGTTAATGAACAATCTACACAATACGAACCAAACTGTTTGGGTTTTTTTACGCTAACACTAACCCTAACCCTTACCTAAGGGTAATCGTATAAATCGACGTCAGTAAACATAATTCGATAAAAAAAAAAAAAATTTTGTCTAGGTTACAGGATTGAGACTTATCCCAATCCTATAAAGTTAACTGACCAAAGGTGTAAAACTACACAAGCCACGCACACAAATACCAACTAAAAACGAAAAAAGATATTGATTACCGACAAACTAAAAATGGCTGTCACGTGGGTTGCTCTCAACTACGTCCGTCCGCACGACCACTCATCGTAAAATATAAAAGCCTCACACCGCGACAAAACCTTTCTCTTTCTTCCTGCTACACTTAACATCTTCAGACTCTCCTCGTCCTTGGGAACGAGGGACGCCTCAGCTGACTACCATTCACCATTCAACTGACAAAGGCACGCACACACACACACACAAATGTCTACACACCCTATCAATTCTCACTCATGCACGCACTCACGTACACACAGTCGTACACTTACACACCCCGACAAAATCTTAACTCACGTGCACACGCATAACTATGCACGCACTCCCCAATTACAGGCATAAACATTTTGTTCCTTCCCTAACAGAACTTCCGAATGAACAATTAATTTCTTGTATAAGCTGGCGGCTACTATTCAAATCACACCAATTCTAACGCACGCACACACATACATAGATACACATTCGTACAATCACGCACTCTGATAAAAGGCGACACGCACATTCATAAACTTCTGCGTGCTAACGCAAAGCTTCACACATGGCTACACTTTCGCACGCACTCTTAAATTACAGGCATAAACATTTTATTACTTCCCTAACGGAACTTCCAAATGAACAATTAATGTCTTGTATTTTGTATTATATATAAATATTGTGTTTTTTTAAATAATATTTTCTTTTTTTCCATTCTTCCTTCATTCATATTTTTTATCTGTTTTAAACATTTCTTATAACAATTTTAATGCACGCGTGCATCTTAGCATTTTCTTTAAGACACAGCATCTATCTCATATATATATATATATATATATATATACATATATATATACATATACATATATACATATATATACATATATATATATATACATATATATATATATATACATATATATATATATATACATATATATATATATACATATATATATATATATACATATATATATATACATACATATATATATATACATACATATATATATATACATACATATATATATATACATATATATATATATATATATATATATATACACCAATCACTTTTTGTTATGAGCTTTGTGTATTGGCTTAAAATGAATCAATACATTGAAAACATCGTAAATACGTGTAAAGGCTGTGTCTTGTGGCAACGGAACCTAATATCAAACATAGTCAAGACTTACGTACCACTACTATTGTTGTATATTATTCTTCTTCAATATACTTGTTTTCGCTAAACCCAGTGTTCGTGTTTTCATTCCGACCCCTAAACAGGTCCACAGCACTTACTTGCCATAGATATATTTTCATACTATATATATATATATATATATATATATATATGCGATTTTATGAAGGCTTACCAAAGCATTCCTTTCAAGACACCAATGATCACCATTAAAGATATCTTTTCTTACAAATATTATTTATTCAAATTAAATGTTTTTTCCTACACGTGTTTCACTACCAAGCAGGATCTTGCTTGGCAGATCATCAGGGAAATTAAATGTATGGAATGAGGGTTTCTACTGCCGACAATACACAATGTACCTGCTTGTTAGTGAAACACGTGTAGGAAAAAACATTTAATTTGAATAAATAATATTTGTAAGAAAAAATATCTTTAATTGTGATCATTGGTGTCTTGAAAGGAATGTTTTGGTAAGCTTTCATAAAATCCCATATAAATGCTCTGTACGTTGTAATCGAGTATCATCGAGCTTGTTTTTATTGGTCCAACCCCGGTCTTCACTGAATGATCTATTTTATAAGTGAAAAATCTAAATATCTCATATTTATATATATATATATATATACACACATATATAAAGCTCTATTTTGATATTGAGCACTTTTTATATATATATATATATATACACACACCAATCACTTTTTGTTAATGAGCTTGAGATTTAAATTTTACTATACAGTTTTAAATATACATATACACACCTATATATATATATAGTGTCTGTAGGTATAAATAATTTGATATGTATTTATTAAATATATATATATATATATATATATATATATATATGAAGCAATCCAACAAAAGATATAAGCGTCAATTAATATCTTATAATTAGTGAAACATCCGGATAAACACTGAAGCTCAATATACTGGATAGAGCATTAATATTATAATATAAAATGAAGTAATAAAATAAGGTGTCAATCAAATTTTATTAGAATTCAAAGTTCATGCAAAGCATCCTTAAGTCCTTAGCTCATGAGTTTTCAAAGATAATTCTTCTCTTCAGAGGACCATTACCGCAGTTATACTACTACAGGCAATAAAATTACGCTTTGAAAATATATAAAATCATATACACAAATATATAAAAATACATAACATCAAACATATCAATCTTTGAAAACTCATGAGCTAAGGACTTAAGGATGCTTTGCATGAACTTTGAATTCTAATAAAATTTGATTGACACCTTATTTTATTACTTCATTTTATATTATAATATATATATATATATAATATATATATATATATATATATATATATATGTATATTTAGGCAGCAAGTCATTATCTAAGCAGGCGTTATTGAACATCACGGAACTTTCGCGTTTGTATATTTTCCTCGTGAGGTTCTCAAACCGTCGAGCCATCTTTCTGGTTTCGGGTGGCAATCCGTATAGTACTTCGCCGATAGTTTTTAATTCGGCCATTTTCTCGAGCGCTTTCGACTTTCGTAGTCGTCTTCAGGATTAGGGTTTTGTTTGTTTTTTTAATTTAAAATAAGAAGACTGGAGTTAGTGTTTTATAGTTATCGCTACGGCCGAACGAAAGTCGAAAGCGCTCGAGAAAATGGCCGAATTAAAAACTATCGGCGAAGTACTATACGGATTGCCACCTGAAACCAGAAAGATGGCTCGACGGTTTGAGAACCTCACGAGGAAAATATACAAACGCGAAAGTTCCGTGATGTTCAACAACGCCTGCTTAGATATATATATATATATATGATAATTTTATTTACACAGACATGTACAAAATCTGCGACACTGGCATGTCGATGTTATCGATCAACAGTTACTATAAACTGAGATCTCATCAGGCAGAGTTAGAATCCGATCTCAACCTCAGATCATATATAAAGCTCTATTTTGATATTGAGCACTTTTTATAAACCCGGTTAAAATTCTCTGGATTACCACCCTGTGGATATTTTTCACCTGGATTATTACCATTATTATATATATATATATATATATATATATATATATATATATATATTAAGACAGGCTTCATTAAAATCCACAGAGTTCTGCTTTTTTTGAGATTTTCTTGGTTAGTTGTTCGACTCTTCGAGCGATTTTACGATCGTGTGGTAGTAGCTGGTGCAGTATAGCACCCATTAACGCCCTTTCCGTATTTAACAATTAACACTTAAGAAAAAAAGAAAAAAAAAATCTATACATATGTAAATCAATAAAACATAAATAAATTAAAGAATGAAGAAAAAAACTATAAAAATGGAAGCGAAAAAAGACCCATATTAGCTAAAATCAACCTCCTGAAGACGAGACGTCCGAAAGCGCTCGAGATTTGACCCAAACCATAACGATGGGTGCTATACTGCACCAGCTACTACCACACGATCGTAAAAATCGCTCGAAGTGTTGAACAACTAACCAAGAAAATCTCAAATAAGCAGAACTCCGTGGATTTTAATGAAGCCTGTCTTAATAACAATTTGCTGCCAAACTATACGTACGTATTCCCGAAACAGTTTTTCATGGTAAACAACTGATGATCCCTTAAAATAGTGTTAGAAACTAACTAATATAATAACTGTTAAAAATAAATTGACTTACATGAGTGATTTTCCACTGGAAGACTTGAGACTATAAGTTTTTTTTTATTTTTTAGTTTTTAGTTTTTTTTTTATTATTTTTTTTTTTTTATATAGTTTTAATGGTTGAGAAACTTCCGAGACTATATATATATATTTATGCAAACATTGTTAAAAATAACAGAATTTGTCTGTTTAATTATACCTTTTTTTATTTTTTCAATTTTTCTGATGGTCTTTTTTGTATTTAAATTTTTTAAATGAATAACTGTTCCATAGGTTTCACATGTTTCACAAACGTTTTCAATTCTTCGTAGAATCATCCTAAGGTGTCAAAATCAAATGAACAAAAAAGCTGGAGAAAGAAGAATTTTAAAAAGACAGCGGAGAAACGCACATAGAACGGTTTTCGCATTGTTCCAGGAAGTCGTTGACGATTTAAATTCAGCAACACTGGATGGCATCACAGAACAAAATCGCTGAATTTGATACCATACTCGCAGGCATTACCGTCTCCTTTTATGGGGGGGGGGGTCATCCCAGGTGTTACCTCCTTTATTTTTGCAAGGGTATTGTAGTATCTGCTCCGTTATCATGATACCATTCGAACATGCATTACAACCTCCTCTTATGTAGAGTGGGGGGGGGGGCTCCTCCTTTGAGGGGTAGTATAGTATATTTTCATTAGTCATGATACATTCCTCCCAAGCATTACCTCCTCTTTTGAGGGTCAGTGTATGTAGTTCGTTCATCATGATATGATTCTCACAGCCTAGCAAATATTTGCTAGTAATTTAATAAATACTGGATGAATTTGCGTAATTTTTCCTGTCCAATCTTATTTTCAGCTACCACGTAAGTACATAACAAAGTTTATACATTTCTTTAAATATTTTAATGTCATTGTGAAACAGAAGAAGCACCGAACCCTCAGAACTTGAGTCGGTCTTTCTGTAACTTCAGTTGCTTAGAGACTTCAGACTGGTAAATGACAGTCGAAGATTCGTTCTCGACAATCAGTCCAGCAGAAACTGGGCCATTTCGGTGGCCTTTTATCTGTCGGGCAGAGGTATTAGTCCTGGGTAGTCCACCCTCCCAGGCTTTGCCTTCCGTCTTTGGGATGGAGTAAGTTTATTGCTTACTGCTCGAGGCGCCCTGACCGGGGAATGTCTACGAAGCTGCACAGGCAATTTTTTATAGGCCAGAGTGCTCCTACCTTAGGGGCTTGACTCTCCCCCACTTTCCGGCCTTGTGCCACATACTCCGGCGTTGGGAAGAAATTAAATACCCGGAACTTGAGTCGGCTGTCTCCGTAACGACTATGTCACACCTGCAAATCTCTGGATACCTATTCCTAAAAAGCACCAAACATTTTTAAGTTTAAACAAATCTTTAAAAAAATTATGAAGTGGCGTGCCAAGCCTACCGTGATCTAGGTTAAATATTTTTAAGCAAAAAATGAAATATAAAAAAAACAAACAAACAGGAAGTTCAACGTTGTTAAACGATAAAGAAAACAAGGAGTGTTTTTGTAAACGTTACTATTATTTTAACGGAAATACAATTTATTTGGTTTACTTACTCATTTGTGACCTACTTGCGTTGAAAACAATCGAATATTTAATAGAAAATATGTGGCGGTGCTTATCAGGATGAAATCACAGATGGAAAACCAACACAATTCCAAATAAAAATTCGTTTATACTTACGTATTAGGCAATAATTAGTATACACAGAAAAAATTAAGGGAAATTATCGAGTAGATTTTTAATAAAAAAAAAAATAAAAATAAGTTTTATCATATTTTGCTGACTGCCATTGATTTATTGTGGAGTTATGTCCTCCTGTTTTCCATTTTTTTTTCCGCTGTAATCAATGGCGGGTTTGTCCATGATATACGCTAAGACTGATTTTTATTTTTAATTAAAATTCGACTCAATAACTTTGGTGCTTCTGTAGTTTCACAACGACATGTTAGGCCTTTCTTTAACAATAAAATAGCTAAAGAAATGTATAAACTTTGTTATGTACTTAGGTGGTAGCTGAAAAGAAGTCTGTACGCCAAAAATTACGCAAATTCATCCAGTATTTATTAAATTAAAATTAAAAATAAAAAACGATTTTATCTATCGGTCGCCATTTTTCTTATATTTTGAGTTTTTCCAAAAACACAAAAAAAAAACTGGGTAATTTTATAAAACTGCACCCCCCCCCCATAAATTTAAGATTCTATGTTAAAATTATACAGAAAAGTGAAATAAAAAAATTATCTTTTTTTTTTTCCAGATATTTTTTAAAGATGTTTACATGTAATTTGCCCCCAAAAGTAGAATCTTAATTTTTTTTTTTTTTGGGGGGGGGGGGGGGGGGGGGGTGGACTACGTTGGGTGTGGTTCTATAAATTTACTAAATATCGAGTTATCTCCCTTGCCTAATCAGTAAGCTGAAATGTCTACCAATTTGTAAGAACGCTTTTTTTATTCTTTTTCTTATTTATATATTAATACGATAGTCTGTGTATTCGTGTGTCAAGCTTACATCAAAAGTTTTGCGCATGCGTGCCGCACCTAGATTTGGAAAAGCATTCAAGTCACCTAATTTTCGTAATATTTTCATTTATTTCCCTTTGGCGCAACGGTTAGCGATGTAGGATTTTGACATCGGCCCGACTGGTTTATAGTTCGATCCCAACCAACCTCTAAGAATTTTTTTTCTACATCGAAGGAGGAAGAGGGAGGTAGGAAGGGGACGACCTGAAAGACATTAATACGATAACCCGTGTGTAATTTTGTGTGTCACGCTTACATCAAAATCAACGACCTTCTGAATCTTTGTATGCTACGCATGAATTGGAGCCAAAGTAAGGTTTAGTCATCAAAATCGGAATTAGTCAATGGATCAAATCGAGAAAAAAGTCTGACGGCGGACACAAAACCGCTTTTAATTATTAGACAACATCCTCTGGAATTTTTTTTATATATTAGGAACAAGATAATTAGTATTGAAAACATCATTTCGTGTAATTTACACGAACCCCGCTAGTAATTAAATAAATACTGGATGAATTTGCGTAATTTTTTCTGTACAATTTTATTTTCAGCTAACACGTAAGTACGTAACAAAGTTTATACATTTCATTAAATATTTTAATGTCATTTTGAAATTACAGAAACACCGAATTTTAATAGAAAATATAAGTTGTGGCAGAGCTTATCGAGATGAGGTCACAGATGGAAAACGCAATTACAAATAAAAACTCTTATTTATACTTTTTTTTTTTTTTTAACATTTCACCCCAAACAAGGCAGGACGTCACTGTAAACGTAAGGGGCTACTGAGAAAAAAGAAGGGAGAAGGTTTGGGGGGAGGGGTCAACCTAAATTGGGATCTGCGCAGCGAGATGTCTGTTTACATTAGTTTTAAATTTCTGCATGTCAATACTGTCGGGGAAACAGGGGTCAGGGAGGGAGTTCCAGAGGCCAGCAGCACGAGGAAAGAAGCTATTTGAGTAGCAAGCTCTCCGGCATCTGGGGACCTCCACAGTGAATGGATGAGATTTAGCTGATTGTCGAGTTGATCTAGTTAATTTACGTCGAGGGGGCACCAGAGTAGCCAAATCATCGGAGCATAATCCATTGAAGTATTTGTAAAACAAGCACAAGGATGCTACATTGCGGCGATGGGACAGGGACTGGAGTTTGGTTGACAGTGAGGGACCTATTAGGTTGGCGACTCTTTTTTGGACCTTGTCTAAGAGGGAGAGACTAGTGGATGATGCACCAGCCCAGATGTGGCAACAATACTCCATGCATGGGCGGATGGTGGCTTTATAGAGATACAGGATAATGTTAGGTGTGAGGAGTTTACTAGCACGGAAGATGGAGCCAACCTTCTTTGCGGCAGCCTTGGCAAAAAATCAGTTTCATTGTATTTTGCCGACTGCTATTGATTTATTACGTGTTACTATGACAGACTGAGTAACGTCCCCCTGTTTTCCGCTGTAATCAATGGCGGATCCATAGTATACGCTAAAACTGATTTTAATTTTTAATTAAAATTCTACTAGATAATTTTTTGTGTAGATATCTATTTTTGTCTGATACATAGGTATATCAAAGAATATTCCGGCTAATTTATTTGGAACTACAATTTTCACCTGTTTTTCATATGTGACCTCATCTCGATAAGCACCGTTGTGTCTTCTAACCAAACCGACTTTTATCAAACTAAATCAAAAACTTAGGTTAGGGTTAAAATTCTGTAAGTACTAAAAGTTGTTTCATTGATCATCTTCGTATGAAACGAACTCTTATTCATAAAGAAAAATAGGTTAGATTGTCGTTTCCCAACCAAAATGGCAGACAATGAATTGTCTGCAGTTTTCCGATTTTTTCTGACTTCAAATGTGGAAGTAAACTCAAATAAATTGTTTTGGACTAATTTCCTAACTGTATTTCCTTTAAAATAATTTAAGGTAAATTTGAAATTAGGGCACTTCTTTAGTTTAGCTGTGAATCAGAAATCAATTTTGAAGAGTTACATTCACTCCAAACCCAATCAACCGGAAGTAATTCAGACTTTGAATTTTGGCACTTCTTTAGTTTAGCTGTGAATCAGAAATCAATTTTGAAGAGTTACATTCACTCCTAACCCAATCAACCGGAAGTAATTCAGACTTTTAATTTTGGCACTTCTTTAGTTTAGCTGTGAATCAGAAATCAATTTTGAAGAGTTACATTCACTCCTAACCCAATCAACCAGAAATAATTCAAACTTTGAATATCTTTCTTGGAAAGATAAATTATTTTTACCATTATTTTTAAATGACAACTTTTCGTTTTATAATGTTTGAAATTATACAAAAAAAAAAAAAAATCAATGTTGACTATTTAATAAAAAAAAATTTTTTTTTTAAATAAAACTCTTCGTTTTTATAAAGTTTTACATTATACAAAAGAAAATCAATTTTGACTATTCGTTTTATAAAATCTTACATTATTAAATTTTAAAAAAACGCTGTTCGCTGTTATTATTGTTCGCTTTATTGATTGTTTTGGATAAAAACTAATTCTATATTACTTCCGGTTGATTGTCTGCCCCTGTTTTCAAAATTGAAAACAAATAAATTATGATTCACAGCTAAACTAAAGAAGTGCCGAAATTAGATTAAAACAATTTATTTAGGTATACTTAACTATTTGTGAGGTCGGAAAAACGCAGACGATTTATTGTCCGCCATTTTGGTTGGGAAACGACAATTTAACCAAAAAATAGAGTCATTGTTTTTATGTTTTTTTTTATTTCGACTGTTCGACGGCTCTGTTTGATTCGGCTATTTACGTAAATCTGTTTCGGTAAAAGTCGGTTTTAGGTTCAAATTCTGTAGAAGTATCAGAATTTCATGCTAATGCGTTTGTTATAAATTGTGTTTTTTTTTTGTTTTTTTTTTAATTTATTACAAGTTCGAGTGTTAAACTATTCTGGAAACGCCTCGGGCCTTCTCTTGGCCTGCCAGCAGGACATCAGGTGAAACTTCCTGATACTTGCATATTAGTTTCGAAAGAAGACATTTTATTAATTATGTGTTTCCCCATCAAAAAAACAAAAACAATTCTATCTTTGATTTATAACTCTTCTGGATAAAAGTTAAGATTAGAGACGGATTTAGAATTTTCGAAAATGCGATAGGTGATAAAAAATGTTTGTTTTTTTAGATTATGACATGCTGAACGACGTTTTGGAGTTTAAATCAAGTTAGTATCACGTATTAATAGGGATAAAACACTTAACATTTTTAATTAGTACAATATGCTTATTACCAATAGGTCATCATAGCAAATATAGCGTCATGTAAGAAATAAGCCGATAATACTAGCATATTTACTAATTTAAAAAGTGTTTTTGTTGCGTAATACAAAATTGATTTTTAATATATATGGAAATCACTTCAGACAAAGCATGAAGCCACTTTATGTGAGGAGCTAAGAAAAGAAAGTTAAAAACTAGCCAACGATAAGCTTTAGATGGATAGATTCCTACCCAGAAAACAGCGATTCTTCCCCCTTTGTCAGAAACATCGCTCATGGTATGTGAGGACTAAAGGACAAAATAAGGGAAGCGAGGGTAAAATTATCGTTTCCCAACCAAAATGGCGGACAATAAATCGTCGGCAGTTTTCCGTCTTCACAAATAAGTAAGTAAACCCAAATAAATTGTTTTGGGCTAATTTCAAATTTACCTTAAATTATTTTAAAGGAAATACAGTTGGGAAATTGTCCAAAACAATTTATTTGGGTTTATTTACTCATTTGTGAGCTCGGAAAATAATCAGAAAACTGCAGACGATTTATTGTCCGCCATGTTGGTTGGGAAACGACAATTTTACCGAAGTGAGAGTTACGAGACTGCCGAAAGTAAACCGAATGTCTACTTTTTACTCTATCTAAATTATCGCCTTTAGAAAAATCTTAATCCGCCGCTAATCGTGACTTTTACCAATATTAAATTATTTGGGTTTCTTTTTTTTTACGCAAATACGTCACAAATGTGTAGATAAACCAAAATATATTGTAACTAATTTCTCAACTGTATTACCTTTAAAATCTTAGGGCATTTTTAACGACAGCTAACAGAACGAAAAAGGGGTGAACAAAACAAATAGGAAACAAATAAATGTTACCAAAGGCAAGATAAGTTATTCTTCTATTAACCTGAATAAGTTTATTTGTGTTTAAACTTATTTTAAGGAGTTTTTTTTTTTTTTAAACAAACACGGTGTCAACCTGTTCAGTTAGAACGAAAACAAATTGCTGAAATTAGTTAGGATAATCGTTCAAAAAAACGAAAATTAAACAAAATACTGGTAGAACATTACATTTTACAACGATTGGTTACATTTAATTGATGTGTTTCTAACACTATTTTGTTTATTTTTCGATTTTTCACCAATTATCAAGGATCTCTGTGCTGGGCTCATGAACAGTTTTTTTTTTTTTTTTTTCGTTCTAACTGAACAGGTGGACACCAAGTTTGTTTTGAACCAAAAAAATGCTTCAAAATATGTTGAAACACAAATAAACTGGGTATATGTTACGACGCTCAGCAGAGGCGCGAACGGGGTCCAAAAATAGAACGAGAAAGAGTTTAAAAACATAAATTTGCAACAAGTAAAGTTGACTTATGTCTAGAATAGACATTTTTCTACTTACCTATGTAATTTGTATTTTTACGTAGTATAAATGGCTTTTTATTAGATGTTAAAAAAAAATTTCTTGTTTTTTAAAACATCTAGTTTCTCAAAGAAAAATGGCGGCCAGTCCCTCTATATTATTACGTAGAGCGGCCATTTTGAATTCTTCGAAAACCGTCTGTCGAACATAAATTTCTAATAAATAGCACTTCAAACGTGTTTAAAATACAAACAAATAGCACATGCAAGTTTGACACTAACTTTTACAGCTTACAGTTACTTTTATTTGTTGTATATTTGTTTTTTAGCGTTTTTACTCTGCTGAGTCTCGTAAAAGATGCCCAATAAACTTAGCCAGGTTAGTAAAAGAATAACTTATCTTGCCTTTGGTGACATTTATTTGTTGCTTATTTGTTTGTTTTTTTACCCTTTTTTCGTTGTGTTAGCTGTCGTTATAAATGCCCAAATCTTTCATGTCGCGAATAGTAACATTTACCTTTCTTTTTTAATAAATAAAATAAAGAAACATACTTAAATAAAATGTAGCTGTTTCTGTGGCAGTTCTGGCTTTTATATTTTAGATGTGCTTGGTCGTGTTGTTGCTGTGTCATTATTTTTGTTTTGTTTTCGCAAGTTGCAAAAATAGGTGAGAAATAAAATTAAGTGCGTCATCAACATAAACACATGTCACAGCACAACGTCAATGAACACAAGACGAAGCAAAAAAGTCGTATAAATCAAACAACAACAACAACAAAAATCACTCTGTTCACAAACAGATGTCTATATATAAAGTCATAAATGTTTTGCGGGGAAAACAGAATATATAACAAAATATTTAAGTGAGGAGGCGTGTCATATGGGGGGAAAAACGATATCTGACATGCAAATTTCAGTGCTTTTACGAAGGCAAACCTGTCGGCAGTAATTTCAAAAAATGGCTCACGCCTGTGAAAATCTTTAAAAGCGGGAAAGAATTCCTATTAAAAGGGATAACAAACATTTCTCGGTGTTTTTAGGTAGGAAAAATGCGTACCTAGTTCTGTAGGCAGCCATTTTGGCTATTTACTAAACCACGCCAGAGACGTCCAGGTATAACAGCCGCTGATTCGTACTTTTTTTCTTTTTAAACATATCAAATATCTCTATATATATTCATATATTTATAAATAAACAAATTATTTATGTTTATGAATTAATTTTGAAAGATCGACTATTTATTTTTATCTGTGGCTCAATTTTATTCATTTAAATGTTTTTTTATTATTATTATTATTATTAATATTTATACAATAATTCGTAAATACGAAACGGGGTAAAGGTTCTTTTTATTTTGTTATTCAATACTTTTTGGTAGCGAAAGTGAGGATTGGCCAATATCTAGATCGGGCTCAGTGGTAGAGCAAAGGTCTGAGGTGCAAAGGTCTGAGGAGCGTAAACAGGTTTTTGGGATGCGTCCTTTCAATCTGTCGCGTTCAAACGTGACACACGGACAGACACTACATTCGTGGTACGAGTTAGTGATTCCGATATTTTTCCAGATTCCTAAAAAAGTAGAATTTCATGTGGGGGGAGGGGGGAGGGGTAAGTAGCGGAGACTCCTCATCTACTTTTAAATGTCGATATAATTTTCTTTTTGATTTGACAAACTTCTTAATTTTTTTTCTGGTAAAAATCGGTACTCTTATAGATAACGCACCGCGTTTCCGTGACTTCGCGTCGTCAACGCTCGGGCAGGTTACGGAAGCGCCCGAGAGTAGACGAGGCGAAAACTCCCAAACGATAAATTGAAGACTGGCAGACGATAAATTCAGACGAAGAAAATAAAAGTAAAATACATATATCAAAATAAAGAACGAACAAACCATAGCTAGACAACTGTTATTAATTTTTTTTTTTTTTAATTTGTTAAAGGAACCATTGTTAATCAAATGTATTTGAATAAAATGTTGTTTTTTTTGTGCACCGAAAAGTTTCAAAAGATGATTTTTTTTTTATATAAAAAAAACAACAAAACCACTGTTTTTAACAAATTTTTTGTTGTTTTTTGTTTTGTTTTGTTAGGGTTTTTTTTTAATGTTTTTTTTTTTTTTAAACATTTTCCGGTTTAGTGTTCGGGTTTAGGGTTAGTCTCTCGCTAGAAGTGACCGTTGCTGACAGAACTCAATGAGTCCTTCGGAAGATTCAACGCGCTGACACAAATCGTAGAAATTCATTTGTTTTATTGTTGTTGAATCGTAGAAATAAATTTCTTCCAAAAAGTTATCGTCTGCTTGCAACCTGATTGGCTAATGCCTGCAGCAACCTGATTGGTTAATACTTTCGTCAACTCTCGGGCGCTTCCGAAACCTGCCCGAACGTTGATGTCACGGAAACGCGGTACCTCTTTTCCCTTTATATATTGTATCCAAGATTTTGATAAACTCATTGTGACATTTTTACCTGTAGTTTTCACTTGTGCCATTTTTATTTCCCATCCACTTGTGCCATTTTTCCGGTGCCATTTTTTTTACCTAAATTCGTTATTTTAATCCATAGATTTTAGTTTTACTGATAGTTTAAAAATCAATATTCATCATTTTATCAGGTAAATTTGTCGTTTCCTGCTCAAAATGGTGGACAACTCTGACGTCAATGAATCGTCTGCTATTTTCCGACCTCACAAAGGAGTAAGTAAACCCAAACGTGGTACTATCGGCAAATACTCCCATCTCAGACACGATTGTATCAGGGAGGTCGTTTACGAAAATCAAGAAAACATATAGATCCGAGTAACGGCAAAAAATGTTAAAATTTCTGTGGTATTATTTCATTCTAAAATCTTACCCGTGCATCCCAAGGGTTAGGGTTAGGGTTAGTTTTGTTTCCATATAAATAAATGATACATTACAATGCGCACAGAAAACTTGTCAAGGGTGTGCATTCAGTTTTATCTCTCTTTCTTTATTTCTTTTTTATTTTATCACAGAATCCCGAGTTTGACAGAAAAATTCCTGAGTTTGACAGGATACACCTGAAGAAAGTCGGAGGTTACATCGGCCAAAACGTTGTGAGAATAACATCCAAGATGAGAACAGTAGTCCGAATAATCAAAATAATACAAATCTCCCCCTCCCCCTGACGAAACCAGTTGAACTCCAAAGAATGAATAACATTTTTTTTAATTTAGATATTCATTCAGGGCAACGCCGATCAAGAATATAATAACTTTGTGGGTGTTTGTTTTGTAATGTTTTACTCTTAGATGGACATACACATTCACACACACACACAGACAACTCTTCATATAGCAGGGCTATCCGGCGTTGCCCGAGGTAAAAGTATAACATATTTCTATTAAAACTTCTCTCTCTTTCTTTCCCCCTCTCTCTCCTCTTTCTTCTCCGCCCAGCCCATTCCTCTCTCTCTCTCTGGACATACACACACTTTTATAGATCACTCGTGGAATGAGTCGGTGTAAGGGAAATAACTTATTAGAAAAAAATCAGAGTTACTTCCCCTTAGTTAATACATCAATTGTTTGGGAAATAGACCCTGATCTACTGACGAGACCTGGCCCTGGTTACCATAAAAATAAAAATATTTTTTCTAAATTTTAGATATTATACTACCAGGACAATGCCGATCAAGAAAATATAAACTTTGTGGGTCTTTGTTTAGTAGTCTGGGACTTTTAGATGGACACACACACAAAGACACACACACACAGACAACTATGCAATCCCTACAGCTACATATCTAGAAAACGGAGCTGTTAAACCTGACATCGTAATATGGGACAAAAAGGAGAAAGTAGCAACCCTTGTTAACATCAGTGTCCCTAATGATGCAGGATTTAACAGAGCAGAAAGGGAAAAGATTACGAAATACCAAGGTCTTATGTACGACATGAAAAAAAACTGGAATCTTAGGAAAATCTCCATCATACCAGTAATTATAGGAGCAACAGGACTAATGAAAATGAATTTCAAAAGCTATCTGGCGAGTATACCTGGTGAACCGAGTGCAAGAGAAATACAAACAATTGCACTTAAAGAGACAGTTAGAATCTTAAAAAGATCTCTAGGCTGGAGTGTCTGAAATAGCCGGTGAATGTCTGGCATTCGGTAGGATGCCCCATCTCCAGCAAAAACAGAAAGATAAGAAAAATAAAAAACAACTGCCCTTGATATAATTGATCATGATAAAAATTAAAGTTTAGAGATATGGGAATAAAAATGATTAATCAGAGTAGAATATTTATAAAATAATTTATACGATAATATAATAAGTGTTATTATTGTCTGGTTATTTTTTGGTATATGATTTTAACTATTATAATAATTATTTTTTTTAGAATATTTCTCTAAGAAAAATAAGGTCATAACAAAAAAAAGACGCGTTTTGTACATTTGTAGATCAACACTCTTCGTTGCCCCCACCTCATCCCCCCAAAAATGAGATTCTACTTTTTTTTTCTTCATTCCCCTCATAAGGGGAATGGTTGATGTTTGGTTTATTAATGCGTATAAACAATGCCTCCATTATGGGGAGGCGAACACTGAAACCCGAAACCGTCAGAATGGATGTGTTATTTGTTAAAATGTTCCTAAATTCGTTCTTTGGGATGCTATGCTTTATAAGATGTTGGTATATGGAGCTTTGAGGGGAGGTGAGGTGGCAAGTAAGTCAGCGTGATATGGTAGTTCTTGTCATGCCAATATATGTGGTGTATGAGGGGGATGAAGGTGTATTGAAGTTCTGTTGAAATAATTTAAAAGAGCGCCCTCTTGATAGATTCACTAATTTATTTTATTTTACAACCGCCTGACGACCGATGTCGGTCGAAAATGTTCGCACAAAATACGGAGATTTTTTACACTCCTTGGATTATAACATCAAATCTGTCGTACGAAGACTAGAAAAAACGGATCAAAAGCTGAATAAGCAGAAGTTGGCACTCCTGTTTAATCAAACATGTATAAGGGAGAGAATGCTGCCCAATTATACATATATATAGTCTAAAGAAGCTTTGAGTCATTAGAAAAAAAAAAAAATATATATATATATATATATATATATATATATATATATATATATATAAAATGCGGTTTAAATTCCCAGACAAACTAACTAAATCCAAGATATTGCAGACTTAACATTCGTTGGAAAATTACTAAATGAAAAAGTATAAGTAAAAAAAAAAAAAGAAAGGGGGGGGGGGGTAATTATCTAAGAGTGAAACAAAAACAGGAGACCTTAAGCGTCTAATATTAACACGGGGATCATCAGCTGTTTACCATGTAACTGTTTCGGATATATATATATATATAATGAATAATATGGGGAAAACTTTATATAAGATGAAATAGAAAAAAAAAAAAGAGAAAATAATTTTATATAAAACAAATTTTTAAAAAACCGTTTTGTATGGTTTCGGAATTTACGAATAAAAAAATTCACGAATAAAAACAAAGTTCTCACATTAGCATAAAAAATAAAAATTAAAAATAAAAAAAAAACAGCTTAAAGTTCACAAGGCAGCCTTTCGTCCGACTCTCGTCAGGGGAATCGTTGGTAGAGTGATTAAAATACACGAACGACCATAAACTGGTGTAGAATCTGTCGTGATCTATATTCTGATGATACATTTACCATTGTGCACAGAGCACGACACCGCTTCCATCTAGATATATTGGAAGCTATCATCATTAATTCAAGACGTCCTACTCTCTGTAGACAAAGGCAATTGAAATATTCCCTACAGTTATTTGGCGATTCGTGGTCATCCGCAAGGTGATTTGGGGAAAAAAAAAAAAAAAAAAATAATAAATAAATATATATATATATATATTCTTTACTTGCGTTTATTTATGTATATTATTTCGCATGTATACAACCTTATGCCACCTGCTTGCAACTTTATTCTACACCAGTTTATGGTCGTTCGTGTATTTTAATCACTCTACCGACGATTCCCCTGACGAGAGTCGGACGAAAGGCTGCCTTGGGAACTTTAAGCTGTTTTTTTTTTGTTTTTTTTTATGCTAATGTGAGAACTTTGTTTTTATTCATGAATTTTTTTATTCGTAAATTCCGAAACCATACAAAACGGTTTTTTTAAAATTTGTTTTATATAAAATTATTTTCTCTTTTTTTTTTTTCTATTTCATCTTATATAAAGTTTTCCCCATATTATTCATTATTCATTTTGTAGTGTGGCACCATTTTGTTTCTTCATATATATATATATATATATATATATATATGTATGTATGTATAAATAGCTATTCATTACATGTAACACTGAGGGAGATATTCAGTATCTATTTAAACGAACATGAACATCAGCAGCAGCTGAATGAAGTAATAGTATCTCTTTCTTCATGGACTTGCATGATGGCTGTTACAGTAGCAGAGTATGATATCAAATGTTAATGTTTCCCCACAGTCTCCAGTGTAATTCACTTCAAACACCGAGCTGTCAGCATGTCTGCCTTAAATAGTCTCCACTTCATGTATATTTTTAATTCAAGGGAAGTAACTCATCTGTCATCCGATGTTAACGAATGCTTCTGTGTACTATCGGTGGGTTTGTGACCTGCATCATGACGGTCCGTGGCAAACACGAAAGGGCAAAAACTATGACAACTTCGAAATGAAATAACAAAAACACTTACAAGTAAATTAATATACATATATATTATTTATTTAAATATCAAAAAATATTGTGAGTCCGTAAAATGATTCATGGTGGGGTTCTATTTCTAATCCCTCGAGGAAGATAGATTCTTGCAAGGCAATCAGAAATATCAGGTTCAGTTGTCTTGTTTTACGGCATATCAACCCTTTTTCGGGTTATTTAATGCCGAATTTGGTCATTTTGGTAAAAAGTTTTTATGCTTCAAGTTCTTTATATCTTCAAATATTTATTCATCGTTTTTGGTTTGGTTGTTTTTGTTTTACTGCATATCAACCCTTTTTCGGGTTATTTAATGCCGAATCCGGTTATTTTAGCAAAAGCTTCCATGCCTCAGGCTTTTCATATGTTCAAGTATTTATTCATGGTGTTTGGTTGAGTGAAAGGGGGAGGGGAGGGTAAGAGGGGAGGGAGGGAAATTGCTTTTTATTTTGGATTTTTCAGAACATAATTAAGTTTTGCAAAAAGAAAAAAAAAACAATGAAACATCAATGTTTGGTGCATTTTGGGTCAGGAAGCCGATATCTCCAGACAGCCTAATCTGGTAGCACCAGCAGAAATATCTAGAAATTATAATTTAGAGTAACAAATTTAAGAAGAGTTTTTATTTCGTCTCAGGTACATTATTCAGGCAGAGAGAAAGCCTTACAGTACTGAACTCTTTTTTTTTTTTAAGATAATTCAGACTGTGTTGGTTTTGACATGTAGTGGTGGATGGATGCATCGCTGTACCCAGATAGTGGTCTGAATGAAAAGACCTGGAAAGACGTAATCAGATGATCCGAAAGCCGGAATCAAAACCAATTCGTGAAACGAACACTCTGGAGGGACACTTTCAAAGAGATGCTATGTTTTGGAATTTTTTAGATGAGGATTCATAATTTGGATCATTCGGACTACTCTTCTCATCTTGGGTGTCATTCTCACATTTCAGACGATTTAATCTCCGACCTTCTTCAGGTGAATCTTGCCAAACTCAGGAATCTTTCTGCTCGACTCAGGAATCTATACGGAATTTCAAAATGAACTCTTTATTTAATCCATGGGGTAGATTGTTCTTATTTTGTCCGCCATCACTGGGTAAAAGTCTTAAGTAATTTTTATTTTTTTCTTAGAATGCCTGGAGTGAGGATTGAACCTGTTAGATATTGAACGGGTAGATCTGTTAGTATATAATTTAGTTAGTTTAAGAATAACAGAAAAATGGGCGATCCGAGGGGTCAGCAGAGGTCAACTTACTGTACCCCGGTTGAAAATTAATGAAACTGTGAGAATGTATTAAAAACGGATATGACATCACACGGCTCAAAGAGAGAGGGTGATAGCAAGAGGAGTCTGTTTTTGGAAGCACGCAAGATGTAGAATAACATGGAATGACAAGATATAATTAATTAGTGATTTTGATTTCTCTTTCTGCCCTCCCCAACACTAGTCAGTGATTTGGAACAAAGATCATGTCGAATAAATCTTGTCTGTCTTCCATCAGATTTGTGTCAATGACAGGCATTTCTTCAGTCTGGAAGGATCGCAGCCAAAGCGTATACAAGAATAACCAGTAATCATTGTGAAATTTAATGGTTTTTTTTGTTGTTTTTTTTTTTGTTTTTATCTCCCTCCCATAGCGGTAAGATGTGACACAAGGTCGGAAAGTGGGATTGAAAAGTCAGCGCCCTAGAGAATGAGCACTCTGGTGTACAAAAAATGCCTGGGCAGCCCCGTCGGCATTCCCTCAGTACGAGCGTTTCAGGCGATTAGCAATAAACTAACCCCTTTCTCAAAGGGTGAGAGGGCAAAGCCTGGGAGGGTGGATCTCCTAGAACTGCACAGGGGAATCCCTAAAACCAGCGGAATCAAGGCCTGAAGGTCAAGACAGTATTGGTCTACGGGGTGTAGCATCCATCGGAACAGATACTACACTTTGATCTCAGTCAAACGGCCGAGAAAGAATTGTAAACTTTAATGTTTTCGTAATGATTACGGTGACTTGGTTGCTCCATGAATGGCACAAGGCTGAGTATCCGGTAAACCGTTAACCCCCAGAAGACTGTCATTTTGAAGTGTTTGTTACTTAGCAACTTTGTGCCACATGTCCAGGTTGGAGGTTACATTGGCCGAAACGTTGTGAGAACCAAGATGAGAATAATGGTCCAAGTAATAATAATAAAAAAAAAGAGTAGTGAGTGCAGGGGAGACAACTCGTGCTTTACTTATTCAAGTAGTAGTGATTGCAGATTTCCAAATTCGACAAGATGTACTCGAAGAAGGTCGGAGGTTACATCGGTCAAAACGTGAGAATAGTAATCCGAATAATCAAAAATCAGAAAGGAAGGTCTAGAAATGAGAGAAATGGTAAAAGTATGTTCTGTAGAGGTGCGTCCCATGTGTCCCTAGGACGGGGGTCTAATGGGGCCAGCCATATATGCAAAATTATCATCACCAGTTGTCTATGTTGCCTGTGTGGTCCTCAGTTTTTATTCTTTAGCTTCAAATTATTTTGCACTGACTGACTTTTGGATTTCCGAATGAAAAGAGCTCAAAAGAAGGGTTGATCGAAAGGTGTTCAAGGTCAGTGAGACAAAAAAGGGGGGGGGGAGGGGGTGTAATGTTCTGATTATCTCCCTTGAAGAGCAATTCTCTATAACATGAGATAATTATTGCAGTAAGGAACGTAATTGATGGGAATCCAAGATGGCCGTTAAATAAAGAAAAAAAGTTTTCAGGTATTACATGCAATTGAGGTAAGAGAGAGGGAAGGAGGGAAGATAGAGGGGAAGAGGGACGAGTGAGGGGGGGGAAGAGAGAACGAATAGAGAGAGAGATAAGGAAGAGAGAGAGGAGGGGGGAGAGAGTGGAGGGGGAGGGGGGAGAGAGAGAGAGGAAGAAAGAGAGGGAAGGGAGGAAGAAAAAGAGGGAAGGGAGGAAGAAAGAGAGGGGAGGAAAAAAGAGAAGAAGGGGAGAGAAAAAGAGAGGGAGTGGGAGGAAAAAAGAGAGGGAGGAGAGTAAAAAGAGAGGGAAGGGGAGGAAGAAAAAGAGAGAAAGACAGAGGAGCGGGAGAGAGGAAAGGAGAGAGATGGAGAGAGAGAAGACAGGGATAAAGGGAGGAGAGGATATATAAATAACACTGACCTTATAAAGAGAGATAGAAATGGGGAAGAGAGGGAGAGAGAAAACGATAAAGAGAGAGAGGGATAGGGAGGGAGAGACGGGTTTAGAGAGAGGTGGCAGGGTGGAAGAGAGAGAGGGAGAGAGGAGATCAAGGGAGAGAGAGGGAGGGAGGGAGGGAGAAAACAATTTGAAAGAGAGAAAAGGAGTTATAAATAACAGTGACTTTATAAAGGAAGAGAAAGGGGGAGAGGAAAAGAGATAAATGGAGAGAGAGAAAAGAAGGGAGAGAGAGGGAAAGCGAGAGAGGAGAGAAGGAGAGGGAAAAGAAGGAGAGAAAGGGAGATGGAGAGAGAGAAAGGGGAAAGAGGGAGGAGGAGAGAGAGAAAGGGGAAAGAGGGAGGAGGAGAGAGAGAAAGGGGGAGGGGAGAAAGGGGGAGAGAAAGAAAGAGGGAGGGGGGGAGATAGAAAGGGGGGAAAAGAGGGAGGGGTAGAGATAGAAAGGGGGGAAAAGAGGAAGGGGGAGAGAGAGAAAGGGAAAAAGAGGGAGGGGGAGAGAGGGAGGGGGAGAGAGAGAAAGGGGAAAGTGGGAGGGGGAGAGAGAGAAAGGTGAAAAGAGGGAAGGGGGGAAAGAGAGAAAGGTGAAAATAGGGAGGGAGAAAAAGAAACAAAAATTAGACAGAGAGGAATAGAGATATAATGACACTTTGACTTTATTCACGCCTTAAATCATTTTCGAAACGGAGCGAGAGGAGGGGGGGGGGGGGTAAAATGGGCTAATCACGACCAGAGAAGAAAAAAGACGAATCGCCAGCAATGTAATCGTGGAGTGCGACACTTCTCATGGCGGAGGTTTCTTTGTACGACTTTCTCTGGCCAATCGTTGCCGCAGAAGACGGACTTCGTTCATGAATTTGGTCTCTGTCTGCACCCGCCGCTGGTTTGGCCGGAATGAAACTGTCAAATTAAAAAAATTAAACATAAAACAGGTTAAATTTTTTAGAGCACACCAATAACAAGAGAGGGAAGCTAAGCATATATATATATATATATATATATATATATATATGTATATATATATATGTATATTTATATGTATATATATATATATATATACATATAAATATACATATATATATACATATAAATATACATATATATATATATATAGTAAGCAATGAAAATATATATGACAATCAAGCTACACAGAGGCTCCCGTGTTTCATCCCCGGGGGGAATCGTCAGGCTAAATGCATGGAGTTATTTTTGTCAGGTGTTTTTATATACATGGCTTGCTAGTTAACCAATCAGATTCTTTGTTGTTCCCTCAGCCAATCGTTGGGCTTCCCTCGAACAAAGGCATTGTTGGTTACGCTCCTATTTTTGTTAACAATGGATTTTCCTATATCCTGTGTAGCTTGATTGCCATATATATTTTCATTGCTTACTACCTAGTTCTACTTACGTATCGAGCACTGTTGAAGTAAATACTGAAAACTGACATAAAAAATTATATCTCCTTATAATATTTTATGTGGATACATGAAGTACTAATACATATATATATATACATATAAATATACATATATATATATATTTTTAAAAAAATTTTTTAAAAACTTCACCTACCCATCAACTGAAAATTTTGTCAACACAACTATCATCTTATACCTTTTATTAATTATTTTTATTTTTATTAGTAGTAGCATTTTTGTTTGTAGTATTATTTGTAGTAGTACTGTAAGCGGTGGTATTGGTTGGTATTATTATTATTATTATTATTATCATACCCACAACGATTAACACTAATTGTCATCTTCTGTATTTTTCTTTACTCTTAAATACCCCCTTATATGCTTATCCATTTATTGATTAATATTTCTATATTTTTTAGATTTTTTAGATTATATTTTTTAGATTATCATTATCAATTATTTATTACTACTATTATTAATATCTTAAACTTAATTGTTTGACATTGAATTATTTTTTATTTTTTATTTTTATTTATTTATTTATTTTTTTTCATTTCTGTACTTTTATCAGTGGTGGCATCATGTCTGATGTTACTATCATAGTTATTGTTATTTGCGGCAATGAAATTAACAGTATCACTATTATTATTAATAATATTGATATCGCCATGTTTTACCGTTACCTTACTTTTGCTTCCACTGCCATTTTTATTATTATTATTATTACTATTATTATTATTATTATTACTATTATTATTATTATTATTACTATTATTATTATTATTATTATTATTATTATTACGGTTTTCATTTTACTATTATTGCCACCATTATGACTACTTCTATTATTATTTATTAATTTTTTACTATCATTTTTTCACTATCATTATTACTATTGATAAGATTACTGGGATTACCACTCTGATTACTGCTGTCTGTTAAACCACTATTATTACCTTTTTTATATGATCAGCATTATTGCAACCATTAACCCATATCATAATATCGGCAAACATTATCTTATCATTATTTAATATTATTATGATAATCACTACCTCCTAGGATTCCTAATATTTCTTAATTATTCTATTTCTTTCCTAAACTATTATTTTTATAAATTCTTAAAAATTATTGACCAGCAATATCGTTGTCGTTGTTATTATTATTACTATTTTTATTATTATTACCATTATTATTATTATTATTATTAATAATTAATAACGCCGGCATTTTCTAGTTATTCTTTAGTTATATATTTTTTAGTATTTTTATTATCGTTCATTTACTATTTTCATTATTTCACCTCAATTATTAGGGGTATCTATTATTATTATTATTATTATTATTATTATTATTATTATCATTATCATTATTATTATCATTATCATTATTATTATTAATAATTAATTACGCCGGCATTTTCTAGTTATTCTTTAGTTATATATTTTTTAGTATTTTTTAGTATTTTTTTAGTATTTTTACTATCATTCATTTATTATTTTCATTATTTCACCTCA
>OY744554.1:8979273-9081773 GCA_963556195.1 Sepiola atlantica | reverse complement strand
TTTTGCTCTTAGATCAACCATTTAGCTGTGATGCCACGACACACATACAGACAACTTTGCTTTATATGTAGATACTCACATGTTGAGATAGCATCATTAATATCAGAGAAATTATCATTTTCATCAAAAGCCAAACTTTTTCCTGAAAAGAAAGAATACAGAAATCAGAATTTGATTAATCTTACAATCCCCAATGAGGCTTGATAAAAACAGTATGTTTATATTTTCATTCTCGTCTCAACCCTGAACTTATCAAAACAATCACAGACGCATTCCAATTGATTTATTTTTAAGTTTCCCTGAAAATTTATAATTGCCGACACTGCCTGATGCATTATTTAAGTGTTTTGATTCTAACCCTGACCCTGACCCTAACCCTGACCCTGACCCTGACCCTGACCCTGACCCTGACCCTGACCCTGACCCTCCTTTCTGGCAGTCCAAAAGAACTCGCAGATAATGTCATTAGCATTATTTGTCTTTTCTTATATTGCTAAGAAAGAAAAAAAAAAAACATTTTAAAAAGACATTGCCAAGGCTGCTGCAAAGAAAAGTGGGCTCCCTCTACCGTGCTAGAAAAGTTCTCTCACCTGCCAGTATCCTATATCTCTACAAAGCCACCATTCTCTCCTGCATGGAATATTGCTGCCACATCTAACCTAATAATTCCCGCACTACCTACTAATGTCCAGCCCCTGTTCCGTCGCCGCAATGTGGTATCTCTGTGCTTGTTTTACTAGTACTTCCACGGAACGTGCTCCGACAGACTTACTGCACTTGTACCTCCTCAACGTAAATACTTTGACCAACCCGACAAACAGCAAAGTCCCACCCCTTCACGGTTGATTGTTTTATTTTATTTATTTTTAAGTTTCCCTGAAAATTTATAATTGCCGACACTGACTGATGCATTATTTAAGTGTTTTGATTCTAACCCTAAACCCTAACCCTGACCCTCCTTTCTGTTCTGATTTCAGAATGCAGCGTGCATCTGAGACCGCGGTCAGTTTGGTCGTACTGCTCGCCTTCAGCTTCATTCCGGCCGGTTTTTGCATTTATTTGGTCAAAGAACGCTGCAATTCTGAAAAGTACCTCATCTACATCAACGGAGTTCACCCAATTATCTACTGGATATCCGCGTTCCTCTGGGATATGGTGAGTGTTCGAGGCGATTTTCTTTTATTTATTAAAGGGTCACCGCTTATCAAGGTCCAAAGGCCACTCGAGGACACGGGTTAATTAGTTTGTCAGGTGGACGGTGAGACAAAACCTGGATGATTGGTAACGATGGTTGAAACTGGGCAACCTTTGATTATTTAAGAGGAAGAGCCGGACAAGTATTTGTTGACATTGAACTTGAAGACGACAATGTTGCAGTCATCAGGGAAGCAGTTGTGTGGTATTGTGTTCCAAAGATGGGCATTTCTTGGAAAGAAACTCTGTTCATGGATATTTCATTTGGTTTTAGGTACCCCATCCGCCTGGTACAGCATGGAGGGTTAATGAATTTGTCAGGTGGACGGTGAGAGAAGACCGCGAGAGGATTGGTAACGATGCTTGAAACGGGGCAGAATTTGATTATTTAAGAAGACGCCTCGACAAGAATTTGTTTACATTGGACTTGAAAACGACCATGCTGTAGTGATCAGGAAAGCAGCCCATTTTTATTATTGATAATTTGATGTTGAAGCAATTTATTTTAAAATGGATAAGTTGGAATATTTTTACCTTAGCGACATCAGATTAATCGCCAAGCAACATCTTCGTTGATCTCATTTTTTTTTTAATGGGTGTGAAAGGTGATAACGTACGTGTGAAGATGAAGTGGCTTAGCATATTTTATACAGATACTCGAGTTGCTTTTTTGACTCATTAGTAAAAAAAAACGTATTTATTTTCCAATTTACACTCGCAATCAGCAACAGAACCGATTTTAAATTCAGATTTCCTTTTTTACATACTCAAGAGTCACTTGACACACACTTTTTATAGATTACTCAAGTCGGCGTAAGGGAAAAACCTTTTTTAAAAAATCAGAGTTACTTCCCTTTAGTTAGTACATAAAAATGATAAGAAAATCACCACCACCACCCCGACGAAATCGGCAGCCGTTTAGGGTCAAAGATTGGATTCTTTTCTCTAAATTTTAGATATTATTCATCTCGGGCAACGCTGATCAAGAAAATATCAACTTTGATGTAGTTTTGACCGGGACCAAAGTGTAGTATCTGTTCCGATGGATACTGCGCCGCATAGACTGGTATTGTCTTGGCCTTCTGGGCTTGATTTACGCCAGTCTATGGGTCTGTCCTGTGCAGTTCTAGGAGGTGCACCCTCCCAGGCTGTGCCTTCTCACCCTTTGAGAAGGGGTTAGTTTATTGCTAATCGTCTGAGGCGCCCCTACCGGGGAATGCTGAAGAGACTGCCCAGGCAATTTTTAGTGGCCAGAGTGCTCACCTTCTCGGGCACTGGCTTTTCTAATCCCACTTTCCCGACCTTGTGTCACATCTTTCCGCTGTGGGAGGAAGATAAATAACTTGTGTAGTTTTGACGTTTTAGCAGGACACACACACACAAACAACTTCTCTTTTTATATAATAGACAAGTAGGGGTACCCGGCGTTACCCTCCCTCCCCCTTCCTCTCTACAGCCTAGCCCATTTTCCTCTTTCTGGACATACGCACAGACAACTGTCCTTGTCGACATCTTATTTCCAAATTAGTACATAAAGAACATTGCCCAGGGCCATTAAAAAATAAAATAAAAGCGGTTAAAAAGTGTGTGTAAGATCTTCATATTAAAACTTCTCGCTACCCTTCTCAATCCGTATCTCTATCTTTCTCTCTTCCCCGTTGTTCCACTTCCCTTCAATTGATTTTTAGGTTTAACTAAAATTCTACTCGATAATTTTCCCTGAGTTTACTTAGTACTTAATTTTGCCTGATACGTAAAAATATACAAGAGTTTTTATTTGGAAATGCGTTTTTCGTATGTGCTTTCAGCTGTGTAAGCACCGATTTTTTATATTAAAATAGAAAAAGTTTTTTTGAAAGCATCTTTTAAGAATTTAGATTTAAGAAAATAAGCAAAATGCCTTTGGAAACCACTTTATAAATGCAAATATTTTTTTATTAAAAATTATTAATTTTTTTTTTCTTGACTTTTATCTTAAACTTTTCAGATAACATATGCATCATCAGAGATTAAGAGTGTTTCATAACAAATGTAAAGGTGTTAGGGTTATCTTTATTTTTAAAATTTTTTAGTATTAGTAGCAATACAAAGGTGTTACCTTTACTTTTTTGTAATTAGTAGCAATATAAAGGTGCTACCTTTATTTCTTTAAAATTATTACTACGGTCAACCCAACTAATTATTAAAAAAAATAAGAATTAAAAAAAATGTTTTGATGAAATCTGTTTAATGTACAGATTTCATCAAAAATTTTGACGTTATTAAAAAAGATGAATTTTCATTCGTCAAATTAAAGTTTGAAATAGCATTTTCATTGGTCAAATTAAAGTTTGAAATAGCATTTTCATTGGTCAAATTAAAGTTTGAAATAGCATTTTCATTCGTCAAATTAAAGTTTGAAATAGCATTTCATTGGTCAAATTATAGTTTGAAATAGCATTTTCATTGGTCAAATTAAAGTTTGAAATAGCATTTTCATTGGTCAAATTAAAGTTTGAAATAGCATTTTCATTGGTCAAATTAAAGTTTGAAATAGCATTTTCATTGGTCAAATTAAAGTTTAGAATAGCATTTTCATTAGTCAAATTAAAGTTTGAAATAGCATTTTCATTGGTCAAATTAAAGTTTGAAATAGCATTTTCATTGGTCAAATTAAAGTTTGAAATATCATTTTCATTGGTCAAATTATAGTTTGAAATAGCATTTTCATTGGTCAAATTAAAGTTTGAAATAGCATTTTCATTGGTCAAATTAAAGTTTGAAATAGCATTTTCATTCGTCAAATTAAAGTTTGAAATAGCATTTTCATTGGTCAAATTAAAGTTTGAAATAGCATTTTCATTGGTCAAATTAAAGTTTGAAATAGCATTTTCATTGGTCAAATTAAAGTTTGAAATAGCATTTTCATTGGTCAAATTAAAGTTTGAAATAGCATTTTCATTGGTCAAATTATAGTTTGAAATAGCATTTTCATTGGTCAAATTATAGTTTGAAATAGCATTTTCATTGGTCAAATTAAAGTTTGAAATAGCATTTTCATTGGTCAAATTAAAGATTTTGCTGATGTAGCCTCCGACTTTCATCAGGTTTGTCATGTTGGACTCGGGAATCCGTACAGAATTTTAAACCAAACCCGTTATCCAATCAACAGGTTGGTTGGTCTGGTTGTTTTGTTTTACGGCATATCAACCATTTTCAGGTTATTTAATACCAAATCCGGTCATTTTCGTAAAAGTTTTTATGCTTCAAGTTCTTTATATCTTCAAATATTTATTCATGGTGTTTGGTTTGGTTGTTTTGTTTTACAGCATATCAACCCTTTTCGGGTTATTTAATGCCGAATCCGGTCATTTTCGTAAAAGATTTTATGCTTCAAGTTCTTTATATCTTCAAATATTTATTCATGATGTTTGGTTTGGTTGTTTTATTTTACGGCATATCAACCCTTTCTGGGTTATTTAATGCCGAATCAGGTCATTTTCGTAAAAGTTTTTATGCTTCAAGTTCTTTATATCTTCAAATATTTATTCATCGTGTTTGGTTTTGTTGTTTTGTTTCACGGCATATCAACCCTTTCTGGGTTATTTAATGCCGAATCAGGTCATTTTCGTAAAAGTTTTTATGCTTCAAGTTCTTTATATCTTCAAATATTTATTCATCGTGTTTGGTTTTGTTGTTTTGTTTCACGGCATATCAACCCTTTCTGGGTTATTTAATACCAAATCCGGTCATTTTCGTAAAAGTTTTTATGCTTCAATTTCTTTATATCTTCAAATATTTATTCATCGTGTTTGGTTTGGTTGTTTTGTTTCACGGCATATCAACCCTTTCTGGGTTATTTAATGCCGAATCAGGTCATTTTCGTAAAAGTTTTTATGCTTCAAGTTCTTTATATCTTCAAATATTTATTCATCGTGTTTGGTTTTGTTGTTTTGTTTCACGGCATATCAACCCTTTTCGGGTTATTTAATACCAAATCCGGTCATTTTCGTAAAAGTTTTTATGCTTCAATTTCTTTATATCTTCAAATATTTATTCATCGTGTTTGGTTTTGTTGTTTTGTTTCACGGCATATCAACCCTTTTCTGGGTTATTTAATGCCGAATCCGATCATTTTCGTAAAAGTTTTTATGCTTCAAGTTCTTTATATGTTCAAATATTTATTCATCGTGTTTGGTTTGGTTGTTTTGTAGAGGAAAAATGTTGTTTTTTGTTTTTGACTTTGCAGAACATTGACTTTGCAGTTTTGCAAAGGGAAAAGGAAAAAAGCAATAACATCAATGTTTGATGCATTTTAAGTCAGGAAGCCGGTATTTTCAGACAGCCTGATCTGGTAGCACCCACTAATCGACAGGTATTGCTTTCACTCCATCAGCCATGACAAGATAAGAGTCTGAAATAATTGGATTCTTAGTATCGCCCGCACTAAGGATTGAACCTTCAACCTCCACAAGACTGTTACTCAGCACTTTTATCCGTTGTACCACGGGCCCTTTTATAAATATTTATTTACTCCTCTGCAGGAGTTAGGCACAAGGCCAGTTTTATCTTACTCCCACAAGTAAGATGTGACCACAGCTTGGGTCGAGAAAGTGGGGGTTTGAAAAGCCAGCGCCCGAGAAAGTGAGCACTCTGGCCATTTAAAAATTGCCTGGGCAGCCCCGTCGGCATTCCCCGGTAGGGGCGCCTCAGGCAGTAAGCAATAAACTTACTCCTCCCCAAAGAGGGGAGGCGAAGCCTGGGAGGGTGGACCTCCTAGAACCGCACAGGACAAACCCACAGACAGGTGGAATCAAGTCCTGAAGGACAAGACGACACCCGTCTATAGGGGTGCAGTATCTATCGGAACAGATACTACACTTACTTCCTAGCGTGTGCAAAGGGAAAGGAAAAACAATAGCATTTATGTTTGGTGCATTTTAAGTGAGGAAGCCAGTATTTTCAGACAGCCTGATCTGCTAGCACCCACTAGTCGACAGGTATCACTTTCATTCCATCAGCCATGATAAGAGTCTGAAATAATTGTATTCTTAGTATCGCTCGCACTAAGGATTGAACCTTCAACCTCCACAAGACTGTTACTTAGAACTGATTATCACTCAGCACTTTTATCCGTTGTACCACGGGCCCTTTTATAAATACCAAACAATTATTAATAATACTAATTATTTAATGGATTAAATAAAGGGTTCCGTTCGAAATCCCGTACAGATTCCGGAGTTCGACAAATGTAGCGGAAACCGTGCCCTTGGTTTATCTGCTAGTAACAACCACTGCGACGTCAACAGAACAGGCCTAACCCTAACCCTTAACCCTTACCCTACCCCTAACCCTAACCCCTCCCCTAACCCTACCCCTACCCCTAACCCGTCACTTTACAAAATCCACGACTTAGCATATTGCCAACTTTTATTCACAGACAATCAAATCCCCAACGATCAAACACAAAATCAATGATTGGAACTAAATTATTACCAACCTGCGTCAGACGAAGCGCCATCATTCCTGTTGTCTGCGAGAACTGAAGAGTCTGGATTATTGGCATCAGTTGCAGCTGCCAAACAGTTTTCTTTTTCTGGCCCGAACGCGGTTGACGCTAATCCAGGATTTTTCTGAAGATCGGCTTGGACTTTCCGAGACACAGCTTCCTGAAGAAATACAACACAATGGAATTCGTTAGATTCCTGGTTTCTGCATGTGAAATATTTTGGTGCCTTTTTCTAAATAATTAAAAATTTGGGTGCAATTTTAGTTAAAGGCCGATGCAGTTAATTATTTTCATGTAAAAGCATTATTTTGTACTTACTCAGTCATATTTTATCTCTCACGCCACGAAAAAGAATTTAAAAATATCAAGCAGAACTTTAATTAGAACGATTTTTCCATTTTCATAAGGGCGATATGAAATGTCGAGTCTGTCATTTTCGGAGTGGCCGGTTAGTGGCCGGTTAGCTAACTAAGGACAGATAAGTGTCGCCGTTAATGCCCTTGTCTATTCTACCGACCGCTCACAGCCCAAAATGTCGGCTCGGGCACAAATGCAGGTTGTACATCGAAATAGAAATATCGTTCTAATTAAAGTTCTGCTTGATATTTTTAAATTCTTTTTCGTGGCGTGAGAGATAAAATATCACTGAGTAAGTACAAAATAATGCTTTTACATGAAAATAATTAACTGCATCGCCCTTTAACTAAAATTGCACCCAAATTTGACTTATATTTTCTGGTTTCTCAATTATCATTTAATGTAGTGCTGTACTTATATATATATATACTAGAAAGAATACTCGACCCAGGACGGGTAAAATTAATTCCCCTAAAAGAACAGTTTTGCACCACTTTTATGTTCTCTTACGAAGACTAAAATCAAGATATAATACTACTAATCCTTATCTCTAGAATCTTTATTCTAATGTAATGTCTAAAATTTAAGTGGTCTTAAGAAGTGGTTGTTTTGTTTTACGGCATATCAACCTTTTTCGGGTTATTTAATGCCGAATCAGGTCATTTTGGTAAAAGTTTTTATGTTTCAAGTTCTTTATATCTTCAAATATTTATTCATGGTGTTTGGTTTGGTTGTTTTGTTTTACGGCATATCAACCCTTTTTGGGTTATTTAATGCCGAATCTGGTCATTTTGGTAAAAGTTTTTATGCTTCAAGTTCTTTATATCTTCAAATATTTATTCATGGTGTTTCATTTGGTTGTTTTGTTTTACGACATATCAACCCTTTTCGGGTTACTTAATGCTGAATCCGGTCATTTTGGTAAAAGTTTTTATGCTTCAAGTTCTTTATATCTTCAAATATTTATTTATGGTGTTTAGTCGGGTAGTTTTGTATAGGTAAATTATTGTTGTTGGTTTTTATTTTGATTGAGTTTTGCAAAGGGAAAGGATAAAAACAATAACATCAATGTTTGGTGCATTTTAAGTCAGGAAGCCGGTATCTTCAGACAGCCTGATCTGGTAGCACCAGAGTCTTAAGAAGAAATTGAAATTCAGGAAATCTTGCTTCATTGGTGTCTTATGACTATAGATCAGTATCAAAATCTGATATATTTTAATTTTCAAATTGGGAGTTGGCCATAAAATGCTTGAAAATTCTCCAAACAAACTAAAATTTGAGGAATATTTATTAATGAATAATAAATGATATATATGGGAAATGGAAAAGGAAAAACCAAAATATGTTTTTTTTTCTATGTATTCATCAACGTTTCGTCTTTATTTGTAAGACTTCCTCAGGATGATAATTTCAAGAAAAATGTCATGCAAGTACATAAAAATATTGGGTTGACATGATGGGTTGATGAGAAGAAGTAGTAGCCACTACTTGGAGCAACGGACCGAGGTTCGGGCTGAGAGAAGTCGGTGGCAGGGAATGAAATTAATGTGAAAAAGGGAGGGGTGGAAGTGTTACTCCATCAATTTATAAAAGGGTGTGTGCATGTGTGTCCAGAGAGAGGAATGGGCTGGGCAGAGGAGAAAGGAGATGGGGAGAGAGAGATGGAAAACGAAGAAGGGAGAAAGAGAGAAAGATAGAGAGAGATAAAGAGATTGAAGTTTTAATAGAAATATGTTAAACTTTTGCCTAGTCTTCCATAATATAAAAGGCAGTTGTCTGTGTGTATGTCCAGCTAAAACTGAAACACAACAAAACAAATACCCACAAAGTTCGTATTTTCTTGATCAGCGTTGGCCTGGTTGAATAATATGTAAAATTTAGAAAAATTATTCATTCTTTGACCCTAAACTGGCACAGATTTCGTCAGGGGAGGTCGGTTTTACAGCCATTTTTATGTACTAACTAAAGGGAAGTAACAAGGAGTGACTTCCCTTATGCCAACTCATTCCTCGAGAAATATATAAAAAGGAGTTGTGTGTGTGTGTCCAGAGAGAGGAATGGGCTGGACGGAGGAGAAAGGGGGGGGGGAGAAGACAGATTTTGAGAGATAGAAATATGTTACACTTTTGTCCCGGGCATTGCCGGGCGGCCCTGCTAGTATGTAAGAAATGGCCATTGACCATACAAGTAGGTTCATCTGCTGTTTTCCGGTCTTGTTTTTATCCGATACGCATCATGCACACACGTCGCCACAAAAGGCTTACCTGGCATTTTTTATCGCCTAAAAGATCGGTCATACAGTCGATGATCTTGTGTTCCAGTTCTTCGTGCTTTTGGCATACTTCTTCGTCCATCTTCAGCGTGTTCGATGATTGAATGTATTCTCGAAGCATTTCCTAAAATATTTTAAAAAATTCAAAGATCTGTACAGAACTTTATTATCTTAAAAATATTAAATAAACATTTTTAGCGAGAAAGTTTTTTTGCCTTATTGAACTTTACAATACTGTGTTCGTTAATCTACATTTACCTCGTGTAGTTTTCTTTCGACCCACACAAAATGCCTTCAACCGTTTATCGCATTGTCATTGTCTTCAATATTCTAAACTTTCGACACACAATGCTTCAAGCAAACTACAATTTCAATTTTCATTTAACTTTGAAAGGTCAAAAGCTTATGTCAGCTTCTTCTTCATCATCATCATCTTGGATTCATTGTCAATTTTACACGTGTTGGATGGCTATTAGAAATTGATTTTCAAACTAACCTCTCTCTGGTAGTTTGGTAGTTTTGTTTTACGGCATATCAACCCTTTTTGGGTTATTAAATGCCGAATCTGGTCATTATAGTAAAAGTTTTTATGCTTCAAGTTCTTTATATCTTCAAATGTTTAATCAGGGTTTTTGGTTTGGTAGTTTTGTTTTACGGCATATCAACCCTTTTTGGGTTATTTAATGCCGAATCTGGTCATTATAGTGAAAGTTTTTATGCTTCAAGTTCTTTATATCTTCAAATGTTTAATCAGGGTTTTTGGTTTGGTAGTTTTGTTTTACGGCATATCAACCCTTTTTGGGTTATTTAATGCCGAATCTGGTCATTATAGTAAAAGTTTTTATGCTTCAAGTTCTTTATATCTTCAAATGTTTAATCAGGGTTTTTGGTTTGGTAGTTTTGTTTTACGGCATATCAACCCTTTTTGGGTTATTTAATGCCGAATCTGGTCATTATAGTAAAAGTTTTTATGCTTCAAGTTCTTTATTTCTTCAAATGTTTAATCAGGGTTTTTGGTTTGGTAGTTTTGTTTTACGGCATATCAACCCTTTTTGGGTTATTTAATGCCGAATCTGGTCATTATAGTAAAAGTTTTTATGCTTCAAGTTCTTTATATCTTCAAATGTTTAATCATCGTTTTTGGTTTGGTAGTTTTGTTTTACGGCATATCAACCCTTTTTGGGTTATTTAAGGCCGAATCTGGTCATTATAGTAAAAGTTTTTATGCTTCAAGTTCTAAAAATAAAATAAAAAAGGGGAGGGAGAAAGGGAGAGGGGCTGTTGTTTTTGTTTTTGGTTTTGTAGAACATAATTAAGTTTTACCAAAAAAAAAAAAAAAAAAAAAAAAAAACGTCAATGTAGGTGAATTTCGTCTCAGGGAGCCACAGGGCAGCCTGATCTGGTATCACCAGCTCTCTCTGGTCAGGACTTTAATTATCCCTCTTTCTCTGCCTATGTTTCCCATGGCCTTCTCCTGTGAACTGAATTTCTAAATGATGCCTAATACATGTCATGTTAGTTTGGAAGTCAATTTCTTAAAGCCGTCCAACACATGCAAGCATGTAAAACAGACATTAAACCGAAAATAATGATGATGATGTCCAATGCTTATTTAATATTTCAAGGGTATACCTCCTTCTCAAAAATCCGACAGTCCCACTTCACAGAGAACGTTTTTTGTCTCAAAATTGAATTTTACGATATTGTCTTTTTTAATGTAAATTCACCTCGTGTAGTTTTCTTTCATCCCACACAAGGTGTCTTCAATCTTATATCTCATTGTCATTGCCTTCGATATTCGAAACTTTCGACACACAATGCTTCAAGCAAACTGAAGCATACTTTTAATTTTCATGTAACCTTAAAAGGTCAAAAGCCTATGTCAGCTTCATCATCTTCATCTTAACACCCGAGAAGTGGTGGACGGGTGTTAGAAATTAACTTGCAAACTAACCTCTCTCTGGTCAGGTCTTTATTTATCCCTCTTTCTCTAAAGTCCAGCTTTCTCACTAACTTCCATGTTTTCCATGGCCTTCCCCTGTGAACTGAATTTCTAAATACTGTCCAATACAAGAGGAATAAATAAAGACCTAGCCAGAGATAGTTTGGACGTCAATTTTCTAAAAGCCGTATAACACATGCCAGCATGTAAAACAGATTTTAACCATGATGATGATGTTTTACATGGGTCCAGCAAGTAAGATAATCTTTTGATAACAATAAGCAACTGATTACATTACAAGCAATTACTATAAACTAATTTGAATGTATATAAATGGATGCAAATATATATGTAGGTAATTTGGATAGCAAAGAAACTCAACTCTTATTAAATACAAGAAAAGAAACTTACCATTTACATAAAACACAGAGCGACTCCAAAACTCACCTGTTCATAGAGACGTCTTTGCAATTCATGTTCAAAGTTTTTTAATTCACCGTCATTCAGAGCAGCATCCACATCTCGGAGTTTGTCTTTCTCCTGCATTGAGAAAGGCAGATGAGAATAAAGGAAAAGATGTTAAATATTCAGGTAGTGTGTACCGAAAAGTTATTTTAACAAGCCGTGCGTGCGTGGTCCCCCTCTGTATGTGACTCGATGTGGCGAGTGTAAAATGCAATAAATTTGGGCAATTTGGAGCATTTTTGACCCCCATTGTACCCCCTGGGGGCGCTAACCAGAATTTTTTTGAGGTCAAGGATGCTCATTTTATATCCAGAACAATTGCCTCTAAATTTTGGCCAAGTTTCAGAAAAATTGAATGGATGGATCAAACGTTATGGGAGAAAAGGGTCATTTTTTGCCATTTTGGGGGCTTTTGACTCCCTGGGGGACCGAACCACACTTTTTCCAAGGTCAGCGATACTTATTTTCTATTAGGAAGAATTGCCTCCACATTTTGGCCAAGTTTCAGAGAAATTGAATGGATGGATGAAAAGTTATGGGGCAAAAAACGTAATTTTTTGCCATTTCAGGGCCTTTTGACCCCCTGGGGGGACTAACCAGATTTTTTTTCAAAAATCGGAGAATGTCACTTTCTAACCTGACCAAAGTTACAACTACATGCAAAATTTCAGAGAAATTCAATGGATGGTTGCGGAGAAAAATCTGGACGGACTGACATGCCTCAAAACATAAGTCACCCGATTTTATAAATCGGGGGACCATCAAGAAGAGTTGCACCTGGCAACGGTATGCAAGAAAAAACATAACATGATCTATTGTCATGAGATAAAATAATTATCGGATGTACCAAAAAGTCATTTGAATAGAATGAATGCACTTAACATCAGGGACCACCTGCATGGGACGAAACAACATCACATGATCGATTGTCAAAAGATAAGATAAATGTTCAGGCCGTGTGTACCGAAAGGTCATTTGGCAAGAAGACATGCAGATACAATCGAGTCGCACTGAGAGGAGAAAAATAAATATGTTGGATTGTCAACTCATTGAAACAACTGTTGATGAATAAAACGATTGGCTACAGTGACAATACCGTCCTATGGAGGCGTTTGAGGTGGTCACAAATTGTTATATAATAACAACTCAGAATTGATATCGGGAGTTGGTTGACAATTTGGGTGCCGAGGAAAATCAACCGTCAAATTCATGTGTGTGCATCTTCCTCCTAACAACCCACCATCATCGACAATAAACATCCGTGCTTCTAAGATGTTGATTTCCTTTCCTTACTTAAAAAAAGCGCCAAATTCAACGTATACAACATCGCCAGGACTAAAAAAAAAAAAATAACGTTGTAAGATCGTGACGTGTTTTCGACCCCTCAGGATTAATACCACCAGTATGAGGAGGAAGAAAAGAAGAAAAAAAAGAAAAAAACACTATGGGACAGTCTCGCTTGAGAAAGTTGTGTTTACAACGAAAGTTCGCAAAAAAGAAAAAAAAATTAAATAAATGAATTTTTCATTTAAAATTGCACGATTGTTTGATTTTCTAAATATTTCACTTTAATATATATCATTATATTTTCATATATCAATGTGTCGTTATTCTTTTTACGCACAGCAGTAATACAACAAAGATATAAACATATATCGGATCTGCCATAAGTAACTATATAATTTTATTTTTGGCGAGCTGGATTTTCTGTATATTAAAAACCGTCTTTGTGTCTAACTCTGCCCTCGTGGGGAGGTCAGTAAATAGCAACAAAGTTACAAACATCATCGAGGAATCCATAGAAAGGAGTTTGTGTGTATATGTATGTGTGGATGTTCAGAAAGAGAAATGGGCTGGGTGGAGTAGAAAGTGGGGGTTGGGGAGCTGGATTTTCTGTATATTAAAAACCGTCTTTGTGTCTAACTCTGCCCTTGTGGGGAGGTCAGTAAATAGCAACAAAGTTACAAACATCATCGAGGAATCCATAGAAAGGAGTTTGTGTGTATATGTGTGTGTGGATGTTCAGAGAGAGAAATGGGCTGGGTGGAGTAGAAAGTGGGGGTTGGGGAGCTGGATTTTCTGTATATTAAAAACCGTCTTTGTGTCTAACTCTGCCCTCGTGGGGAGGTCAGTAAATAGCAACAAAGTTACAAACATCATCGAGGAATCCATAGAAAGGAGTTTGTGTGTATATGTATGTGTGGATGTTCAGAAAGAGAAATGGGCTGGGTGGAGTAGAAAGTGGGGGTTGGGGAGAGGGAAAGATAGACGGATAGAAGTTCTAACAGAAATATGTTACACTTTTGCCCCGGGCAACGCCGGGTAGCCCTGCTAGTTTAACATACAACACACTTTCATTTCTTGCTATAACTTTGTGTGTGTGTGTTTTTACAAGGTATAATGCAGAAAACCATTTCATTCTAAACAATTTAAGTGACTAAAATAGGAATCAACCTCTGTCCCGAAGGACAAATAAACATTATGTCAATTATAAACCAAATCTTCAAACACTAATTACTTAACTAAATTAAATACTTAAGAAATGTAAGTTCATAATCCGAGGCGGGAGCAATGCGATGTAGGTACCGGAAGGTGGAACAGATGAACAAAAATAAATGAGAAGAGAAAATATGAATGGAATCTTAAATCAATTTATTAATATTTCACGGGCAGTAAATAGAAAAAAGATTTACTGTCAAGCAATTTAAAATGTCCGGAATAGGGGGTAAACTTTAATTTTCGAGAGTGGAACCTCTCATTATCAAAAGAACAGATCAAAAATATGATCGAGTGGTCGGAAAGGCGAGATGGACAAATTAAAGTTTACCCCCTATTCTGGACATTTTAAATTGCTTGACAGTAAATCTTTTTTCTATTTACTGCTCTGGTATTTAAACCGTGAAATATTAATAAATTGATTTGAGATTCCATTCATATTTTCTCTTCTCATTTATTTTTGTTCATCTGTTCCACCTTCCGGTACCTACATCGCATTGCTCCCGCCTCGGATTACGAACTTACATTTCTATTTACCAGCAATGCTTCAAGCAAACTACAATTTCCTCTTAAATACCTAAGGTTACAACTACCCGGTCATGGCTGATGGAATAAGAACAAGAACAATCTACCTGCGTTGATTAAATTAACTAAAGAGTTCAGTTCAAAATTTCGTGTGAGACCATGTACCCGTCTCTCTCGATGATCGCCGACCCATACGTTTGTGCCATGGTTGTCTGTTCTTCTTCATCTCTTGATCTCGTTCTGGCTGCGTCGTTGTCTCTCGTGTTGGCGATCACCGAAAAAGCAATGCAGACTCAAAAGAATAAACACAAACTCCGATACATTGTGTATACGTCAGTTGCATTCTGGGCGTGTGATACCGTCAGCGCAGAAAATGACCCCCAAACGTTAGCATCGACATCTCAGTCAAGTTCCAGTATATCAGCTACGACCCAACTCAGATCATTTGCAAGTCCGAGTAAAAGATTCCCAAGTCAGAGTAAAAGATTCCCAAGTCCAAGTGGAAGATTCCCAAGTCCGAGTAAAAGATTCCCAAGTCCGAGTGGAACATTCCCAAGTCCGAGTAAAAGATTCCCAAGTCCGAGTGGAACATTCCCAAGTCCGAGTAAAAGATTCCCAAGTCCGAGTAAAAGATTCCCAAGTCCGAGTAAAAGATTCCCGAGTCCGAGTGGAACATTCCCAAGTCCGAGTAAAAGATTCCCAAGTCCGAGTGGAAGATTCCCAAGTCAGAGTGGAAGATTTCCAAGTCTGAGTAAAAGATTCCCAAGTCCGAGTAAAAGATTCCCAAGTCCGAGTAAAAGATTCCCAAGTCCGAGTGGAAGATTCCCAAGTCCGAGTAAAAGATTCCCAAGTCCGAGTAAAAGATTCCCAAGTCCGATTAAAAGATTCCCAAGTCCGAGTAAAAGATTCCCAAGTCCGAGTGGAAGATTCCCAAGTCTGAGTAAAAGATTCCCAAGTCCGATTAAAAGATTCCCAAGTCCGAGTAAAAGATTCCCAAGTCCGAGTGGAAGATTCCCAAGTCTGAGTAAAAGATTCCCAAGTCCGATTAAAAGATTCCCAAGTCCGAGTAAAAGATTCCCAAGTCCGAGTAAAAGATTCCCAAGTCCGAGTTAAAGATTCCTGTTACACCGGCCGTTCTTACACAGGAGAAACTACACCGGTTGTCACTATAAATAGTGCGAGTCACCAGAGACACAGAGAAGACAAAGCACAGTCTTGTAACTGTCTAGCCAAGTGCTAGTCACTTTCTTACTTTGTTAATACACTTGTTAAACCAACCATCGACTTGACTTCCTTTATTTATTATTTACTGTTGGACAACTTCACAACAATTCCCAAGTTAGAGTGGAAGATTCCCAAGTTCGAGTAAAAGATTCACAAGTCCGAGTAAAAGATTCCCAAATCCGAGTGAAAGATTCCCAAGCTTGAGTAAAAGATTCCCAAGCTTGAGTAAAAGATTCCCAAGTCCGAGTGGAAGATTCCCAAGTCCAAGTGGAAGATTCCCAAGTCCGAGTAAAAGATTCCCAAGTCCGAGTAAAAGATTCCTAAGTCCGAGTAAAAGATTCCCAAGTCCGAGTGGAAGATTCCCAAGTCCGAGTAAAAGATTCCCAAGTTCAAAAAGATGCACCCGAAGAAGGTCAAATGTTACATCGGTCGAAACGTTGTGAATTCAAATCAAAATTAGAGCAGTAATCCAAATAATCAAACTACATATTTACATATTTTGAAACAATCCTCCTCGTATCGACCATTTTTACTCCCCGGTCCATTCAGCATTATAGTTAGAGTGACTCAAGTTCAATCTTCAATTGAGTCACACCAAAGACTCAAAAAAATGGTACTTGAGGCCATCATTGTCATATTCGGTTTAACGTCCGTTTTACATCCTCTTAAGTGTTAGACGACGTTTAGAAATTAACTTCCAAATTAACCTATCTCTGGCCAAGTCGTCAGCTCATCTCACAATCTGCTAAATCTTTGCCATACTCTGACTGCTCTCTTTCAGTCAACCATGACCGGGTAGAAGTCTTAAGTAATTCGTAACTATATTCTTCATATCACCCGCACTGAGGATTGAACCTTCAACCTCCAGAAGACTGTCACTTAGAACTGATTATTAATTTAGCACTTTATCCGCTACGCTGTAGAACCGTGCCGCTCGTCTCGACAATCGCCGACCCCCAACGCTTATGTTGTGGTTTTCTTCTCCTTCTGTTCCGGCTGTGTCGCCCTGTTTTGGCGATCGCCGAGAGTGTGAGCACTGGTTTATAAATATAGAAAAACAAAACAATGCAGACTCACAAGAGATAAAACAAACTCAAGTACATTGTGTATAAATCAGTTTTGCCCTGAGGGTATGTGTGATACCATCACGGAATAGGACCACCACATCTTAGATAATTTGTCTGTTGATGCATCAGGTTGAAGTCAGTTCATCTCAGGTTTATGTCAATCTGCAATCTCCCTCGCCTCACTCGGGTCTACCCCCATCTGCCCGAAACGTTAATTCTCTCGGGGACCTCCCAAGCCACAAACTACCTTGAACAACCCTGACTCCTAAATATATTAACTTATGACCGGAAATCCTATGTCTGGTCTTTTGTCTTAACACTGCCCTCCCCCCTGATCACCAGAAACTGACTACTTCCGCATTCACCCTCTCAGAAATTGACCACCAATTGTGAGGCATCTCTCGAGAGAAAGTTCAAAAGATTTTGGTGCCCCTTCTCGTCATCGTCTTTTCACTCATCTCAATTTTGATAACTTTTGCTTTTTTGGTGAATAATTTCCTCACGTCCTCTGGGATCTTGGCTGAACGGTGGGGGAGAACAGTCCATAGTATCACATCCATATAGGTTCGAGAGTTTGACAAAGATTCCTGAGTTCAAAAAGATGCACCTGAAGAAGTTTGGAGGTTACCTCGGCCAAAACGTTGTGAAAATAACAATTAAGATGAGAACTGTAGTTTGAATAATACAAACGATACAGAGAACGACTATTGCTTTGTTTTTAAAAAAAAAAAAAAAATTTATTCGCCCCCAAACAAGGAAGGCATATTGCCTCTGAAGCTTACGGGGTTACTGTGATAGGAGTCAGATTTTTTAAGGGGGCAACCTTGATAGGGAGCTGGGCAGCAAGATGTTTGTTCACATTACATTTAAATTTCTACATGTTTGTATGATCAGGGAAACAGGGAGCAAGGAGGGAGTTCCAAAGGCAAGCAGTTAGAGTAGAAAATATTTCACGGCATCTAGGAACCTCTACAGTGAAGGGGTGCGATTCTGCTGCTAGTCGGATGGGTCAGGAATATTTACGTTGAGGGGGGGGGGGGTACTAGTGAAATAAGTTCATCGGAACATATTCTGTGGAAGTACTTGTACAACAAACTGCCAACTTTGATGATGATGATGATGATGATCAAAAAAAAATTTTTTTAGTAACCCCTAAACAAGGCACGGTAAGCGTAAGGGTTACTGTGATAGATATCAGATTTTTGAGGGAGCAACCTTGATGGGGAGCTGGGCAGCAAGATATTTGTTCACATTACATTTACATTTCTACATGTTTGTATGATCAGGGAAACAGGGAGCAAGGAGGGAATTCCAGAGGCAAGAAGCTATTAGAGTAGAAAATATTTCATGGCATCTAGGGACCTCTACAGTGAAGAGGTGGGATTCTGCTGCTGGTCGGATGCGTTGGGAGTATTTATGTTGGGGGAGGGGGGGAGGGAGTACAAGGCGAGGTAAGTTCATTAGGACACATTCCGTGGAAGTACTTGCAAAATAAACTGCCAACTTTCATGATGATGATGATGATGATGATCGTGGTGGTGATCATGATGATGATGATGATGATGATGGTGATGATGGTGATGATGGTGATGATGATCATGATCATGATGAAGGTGATGATGATGATCGTGGTGGTGATCATGATGATGATGAAGGTGATGATGATGGTGATGGTGATGATGGTGATGAAGGTGATGATGATGATCATGATGATCATGATGATAAAGGTGATGATGATGCTGATGCTGATGATGATGATGATGGTGATGAAGGTGATGATGATGGTGGTGATCATCATGATGATGATGGTGATGATGATGATCATGATGATGATGAAGGTGATGATGATGATGATGATGATGAAGGTGATGAAGGTGATGATGATGGTGGTGATCATGATGATGATGATGATGATGGTGATGAAGGTGATGATGATGATGATGATGGTGATGGTGGTGGTGATGATGATGATGATGATGAAGGTGATGATGATGGTGGAGATCATCATGATGATGATGGTGATGATGATGATCATGATGATGATGAAGGTGATGATGATGATGATGATGATGATGATGATGAAGGTGATGAAGGTGATGATGATGGTGGTGATCATGATGATGATGATGATGATGGTGATGAAGGTGATGAAGGTGATAATGATGATGATGATGGTGATGATGATGGTGATGATGATGATGGTTGTGGTGATGATGATGATGATGATGATGAAGGTGATGATGATGATCGTGGTGGTGATGATTATGATCGTGGTGATGATGATGATGATGATGATGATGATGATGATGATGATGATGATGATGGTGATTGTGGTGGTGATCATGATGATGGTGATGGTGATGATTATGATGATCGTGATGATGATGATATCTTTAAATAAAAAAGAACAAAAAGAACAACAAAAAAATACAAAAAACAAAAGAAAAAGAATCCTGCAAACCTGATTGGTCACTTTGTCGTTCAATCTGCGTAGTTCCATCTCTTGCTGCTGCCTCAAAAGATGGAGGAATTTCCGGCGTACATCATCGAGAAGATTCAGCTGTTGGATTTTTGATTCTCTGTTCATGGATTGTAATCTACAATTGAACAATTAGTTTATTACGTCGGACCACGCATCAGAATGGTAGACTAATGAATGGTAGACTAATGAATGGCAACACTTTCGGTAACTTAACAAATTTGAATATATATATATATATATATATATATATATATATATATATATATATATATATATATATATTATACATGTATCATTGAAGACCACAGAGTTTTCTTTCTTTGCAATCTTTCTGGTTAATTTCTCGACTCTGCGAGCGATTCGTCGGGTTTCCGGTGTCAACTAACACCAAGATCATTCATAAAAACAACTGCACCAACAAACTAAAAATCTTTGAAGCCCTACACATAAAAAAATTACAACCCACAATTAATAAAATAACATTCACCACCGTTACTAACGCCCTTTCAGTCTTTAACAATTAATAATAATTAATAATAATAATAATAATAATAATAATACTAATCCAGACCTCCACTGGAAGAGCGCGGACAGCTCTGGGACCTTGGGGAGGCTTGTTGCCACTCGGGCACCAGAGGGGACCAATGGCCCTTATCAGCGGGAAACCGGTGGTGGGTGGCTGTTGAGATACCGCAAGGTCATCAGCGGTGATGAACAAAAAGAGGTGGAGCATACTACAGCCCCCTCCCCCACTTTTTGACTTGGCCCCCCCCCACTTTACGGTCATCAATAATGAAGTTATATATGCATGTGTTTAACCGGCCCCCCCCCCACTTTTTAGGAGAGCCCCCCCCCCCTTTTATAACTGTGTCGCCGGTCCTGGTATAAGTGTATAAATCTCGGATCAATTTATTTATATTTCAAAAAAAATTAAATATAAAGACAGTAAATTGTAAAATGGGGGACTTACTGCTAAATATTTAAAGGTCCCGAATGGTAGAAACTTTAATCATTTCGAGAGTAGCAACCTCTCTTTTTTCAAAAGGAAAACAAAAAATTGGACCGGGCGGATCAGGTGAGGAAAAAAACAAAGATGGACGCCACTATTAAAAACATGAGCTAAAAGAAAGAGAAGGCTCGCAGACAGTTCATTATATATATATATATATATATATATATATATATATATAGTTCCGAATACGTTCGTCGAACACTCTAGACTAGTCTTCTATCTGTGCCCACTTCTAGGTACATATAGATCTTAATTTCCCTAAATTACGTGACAGTTTCCGTGGGCCGAGTGGATATGGCTGACTCTGTGTATTGGGTTCGCGCCTCCCGACCGTCTGAAATTGTTACTTCCCTGCACTAATGAGAGCAATAAGCTTGAAACGCTAGCGTCTATAGGTATAAATAATTTAATATTTATTTATGAATATTATATATAGAACGAAAGATGAAAGTTGATGAATACAAAAATAACATTTTTTGGGGCTTTCCTTTTTTCATTTTATATATATATATATATATATATATATATATATATTCTTTAAAGGATGTGAGATGATTTAGATTGATGGCTCTGACTTATTAGTTTATGGCTATTTTAGCTAGCCAGTTTGTCTGGGTCAAAATATGTCACAGCCAAGCTTGACTGGCAGTAGATGTGGAGGATGGTGGGGTGTGGGGTGCAAAATGACCTGATCTGACATTAAATAACCTGAAAAAGGTTGATATGCCGTAAAACAAAACAACCAAACCAAACCAAACACCATGAATAAATATTTGAACATATGAAGAACTTTAAGCATAAAAACTTTTACCAAAATGACTTGATCCGACATTAAATAACCCTAAAAGGGTTGATATGCCATAAAACAAAACAACAAATCAAACACCATGAATAAATATTTGAACATATAAAGAACTTGAAGCATAAAAACTTTTACCAAAATGACTTGATCCGACATTAAATAACCCTAAAAGGGTTGATATGCCATAAAACAAAACAACCAAACCAAACACCATGAATAAATATTTGAACATATAAAGAACTTGAAGCATAAAAACTTTTACCAAAATGACTTGATCCGACATTAAATAACCCGAAAAGGGTTGATATGCCGTAAAACAAAACAACAAAACACCATGAATTTGAAGATAAAAAGAACTTGAAGCATAAAAACTTTTACCAAAATGACTTGATCCGACATTAAATAACCCTAAAAGGGTTGATATGCCATAAAACAAAACAACCAAACCAAACACCATGAATAAATATTTGAACATATAAAGAACTTGAAGCATAAAAACTTTTACCAAAATGACTTGATCCGACATTAAATAACCCTAAAAGGGTTGATATGCCATAAAACAAAACAACCAAACCAAACACCATGAATAAATATTTGAACATATAAAGAACTTGAAGCATAAAAACTTTTACCAAAATGACTTGATCCGACATTAAATAACCCGAAAAGGGTTGATATGCCATAAAACAAAACAACCAAACCAAAACCCAAGAATAAATATTTGAACATATAAAGAACTTGAAGCATAAAAACTTTTACCAAAATGACCGGATTCGGCATTAAATAACCCGAAAAGGGTTGATATGCCGTAAAACAAAACAACCAAACCAAACACCATGAATAAATATTTGAACATATAAAGAACTTGAAGCATAAAAACTTTTACCAAAATGACTTGATTTGACATTAAATAACCCGAAAAGGGTTGATATGCCATAAAACAAAACAACAAATCAAACACCATGAATAAATATTTGAACATATAAAGAACTTGAAGCATAAAAACTTTTACCAAAATGACTTGATCCGACATTAAATAACCCTAAAAGGGTTGATATGCCATAAAACAAAACAACCAAACCAAACACCATGAATAAATATTTGAACATATAAAGAACTTGAAGCATAAAAACTTTTACCAAAATGACTTGATCCGACATTAAAGAACCCTAAAAGGGTTGATATGCCATAAAACAAAACAACCAAACCAAACACCATGAATAAATATTTGAACATATAAAGAACTTGAAGCATAAAAACTTTTACCAAAATGACTTGATCCGACATTAAATAACCCTAAAAGGGTTGATATGCCATAAAACAAAACAACCAAACCAAACACCATGAATAAATATTTGAACATATGAAGAACTTTAAGCATAAAAACTTTTACCAAAATGACTTGATCCGACATTAAATAACCCTAAAAGGGTTGATATGCCATAAAACAAAACAACAAATCAAACACCATGAATAAATATTTGAACATATAAAGAACTTGAAGCATAAAAACTTTTACCAAAATGACTTGATCCGACATTAAATAACCCTAAAAGGGTTGATATGCCATAAAACAAAACAACCAAACCAAACACCATGAATAAATATTTGAACATATAAAGAACTTGAAGCATAAAAACTTTTACCAAAATGACTTGATCCGACATTAAAGAACCCTAAAAGGGTTGATATGCCATAAAACAAAACAACCAAACCAAACACCATGAATAAATATTTGAACATATAAAGAACTTGAAGCATAAAAACTTTTACCAAAATGACTTGATCCGACATTAAATAACCCTAAAAGGGTTGATATGCCATAAAACAAAACAACCAAACCAAACACCATGAATAAATATTTGAACATATAAAGAACTTGAAGCATAAAAACTTTTACCAAAATGACTTGATCCGACATTAAATAACCCGAAAAGGGTTGATATGCCGTAAAACAACCCAACCAAACCAAACACCATGAATAAATATTTGAACATATAAAGAACTTGAAGCATAAAAACTTTTACCAAAATGACTTGATTCGACATTGAATAACCCGAAAAGGGTTGATATGCCATAAAACGAAACAACAAATCAAACACCATGAATAAATATTTGAACATATAAAGAACTTGAAGCATAAAAACTTTTACCAAAATGACTTGATCCGACATTAAATAACCCTAAAAGGGTTGATATGCCATAAAACAAAACAACCAAACCAAACACCATGAATAAATATTTGAACATATAAAGAACTTGAAGCATAAAAACTTTTACCAAAATGACTTGATCCGACATTAAATAACCCGAAAAGGGTTGATATGCTGTAAAATAAAACAACAAAACACCATGAATTTGAAGATAAAAAGAACTTGAAGCATAAAAACTTTTACCAAAATGACTTGATCCGACATTAAATAACCCTAAAAGGGTTGATATGCCATAAAACAAAACAACCAAACCAAACACCATGAATAAATATTTGAACATATAAAGAACTTGAAGCATAAAAACTTTTACCAAAATGACTTGATCCGACATTAAATAACCCTAAAAGGGTTGATATGCCATAAAACAAAACAACCAAACCAAACACCATGAATAAATATTTGAACATATAAAGAACTTGAAGCATAAAAACTTTTACCAAAATGACTTGATCCGACATTAAATAACCCTAAAAGGGTTGATATGCCATAAAACAAAACAACCAAACCAAACACCATGAATAAATATTTGAACATATAAAGAACTTGAAGCATAAAAACTTTTACCAAAATGACTTGATCCGACATTAAATAACCCTAAAAGGGTTGATATGCCATAAAACAAAACAACCAAACCAAACACCATGAATAAATATTTGAACATATAAAGAACTTGAAGCATAAAAACTTTTACCAAAATGACTTGATCCGACATTAAATAACCCTAAAAGGGTTGATATGCCATAAAACAAAACAACCAAACCAAACACCATGAATAAATATTTGAACATATAAAGAACTTGAAGCATAAAAACTTTTACCAAAATGACTTGATCCGACATTAAATAACCCGAAAAGGGTTGATATGCCGTAAAACAAAACAACAAAACACCATGAATTTGAAGATAAAAAGAACTTGAAGCATAAAAACTTTTACCAAAATGACTTGATCCGACATTAAATAACCCTAAAAGGGTTGATATGCCATAAAACAAAACAACCAAACCAAACACCATGAATAAATATTTGAACATATAAAGAACTTGAAGCATAAAACCTTTTACCAAAATGACTTGATCCGACATTAAATAACCCTAAAAGGGTTGATATGCCATAAAACAAAACAACCAAACCAAACACCATGAATAAATATTTGAACATATAAAGAACTTGAAGCATAAAAACTTTTACCAAAATGACTTGATCCGACATTAAATAACCCGAAAAGGGTTGATATGCCATAAAACAAAACAACCAAACCAAACACCATGAATAAATATTTGAACATATAAAGAACTTGAAGCATAAAAACTTTTACCAAAATGACCGGATTCGGCATTAAATAACCCGAAAAGGGTTGATATGCCGTAAAACAAAACAACCAAACCAAACACCATGAATAAATATTTGAACATATAAAGAACTTGAAGCATAAAAACTTTTACCAAAATGACTTGATTCGACATTAAATAACCCGAAAAGGGTTGATATGCCATAAAACAAAACAACAAATCAAACACCATGAATAAATATTTGAACATATAAAGAACTTGAAGCATAAAAACTTTTACCAAAATGACTTGATCCGACATTAAATAACCCTAAAAGGGTTGATATGCCATAAAACAAAACAACCAAACCAAACACCATGAATAAATATTTGAACATATAAAGAACTTGAAGCATAAAAACTTTTACCAAAATGACTTGATCCGACATTAAAGAACCCTAAAAGGGTTGATATGCCATAAAACAAAACAACAAATCAAACACCATGAATAAATATTTGAACATATAAAGAACTTGAAGCATAAAAACTTTTACCAAAATGACTTGATCCGACATTAAATAACCCTAAAAGGGTTGATATGCCATAAAACAAAACAACCAAACCAAACACCATGAATAAATATTTGAACATATAAAGAACTTGAAGCATAAAAACTTTTACCAAAATGACTTGATCCGACATTAAAGAACCCTAAAAGGGTTGATATGCCATAAAACAAAACAACCAAACCAAACACCATGAATAAATATTTGAACATATAAAGAACTTGAAGCATAAAAACTTTTACCAAAATGACTTGATCCGACATTAAATAACCCTAAAAGGGTTGATATGCCATAAAACAAAACAACCAAACCAAACACCATGAATAAATATTTGAACATATGAAGAACTTTAAGCATAAAAACTTTTACCAAAATGACTTGATCCGACATTAAATAACCCTAAAAGGGTTGATATGCCATAAAACAAAACAACAAATCAAACACCATGAATAAATATTTGAACATATAAAGAACTTGAAGCATAAAAACTTTTACCAAAATGACTTGATCCGACATTAAATAACCCTAAAAGGGTTGATATGCCATAAAACAAAACAACCAAACCAAACACCATGAATAAATATTTGAACATATAAAGAACTTGAAGCATAAAAACTTTTACCAAAATGACTTGATCCGACATTAAATAACCCGAAAAGGGTTGATATGCCGTAAAACAAAACAACAAAACACCATGAATTTGAAGATAAAAAGAACTTGAAGCATAAAAACTTTTACCAAAATGACTTGATCCGACATTAAATAACCCTAAAAGGGTTGATATGCCATAAAACAAAACAACCAAACCAAACACCATGAATAAATATTTGAACATATAAAGAACTTGAAGCATAAAAACTTTTACCAAAATGACTTGATCCGACATTAAATAACCCTAAAAGGGTTGATATGCCATAAAACAAAACAACCAAACCAAACACCATGAATAAATATTTGAACATATAAAGAACTTGAAGCATAAAAACTTTTACCAAAATGACTTGATCCGACATTAAATAACCCGAAAAGGGTTGATATGCCATAAAACAAAACAACCAAACCAAACACCATGAATAAATATTTGAACATATAAAGAACTTGAAGCATAAAAACTTTTACCAAAATGACCGGATTCGGCATTAAATAACCCGAAAAGGGTTGATATGCCGTAAAACAAAACAACCAAACCAAACACCATGAATAAATATTTGAACATATAAAGAACTTGAAGCATAAAAACCTTTACCAAAATGACTTGATTCGACATTAAATAACCCGAAAAGGGTTGATATGCCATAAAACAAAACAACAAATCAAACACCATGAATAAATATTTGAACATATAAAGAACTTGAAGCATAAAAACTTTTACCAAAATGACTTGATCCGACATTAAATAACCCTAAAAGGGTTGATATGCCATAAAACAAAACAACCAAACCAAACACCATGAATAAATATTTGAACATATAAAGAACTTGAAGCATAAAAACTTTTACCAAAATGACTTGATCCGACATTAAATAACCCTAAAAGGGTTGATATGCCATAAAACAAAACAACCAAACCAAACACCATGAATAAATATTTGAACATATAAAGAACTTGAAGCATAAAAACTTTTACCAAAATGACATGATCCGACATTAAATAACCCTAAAAGGGTTGATATGCCATAAAACAAAACAACCAAACCAAACACCATGAATAAATATTTGAACATATAAAGAACTTGAAGCATAAAAACTTTTACCAAAATGACTTGATCCGACATTAAATAACCCGAAAAGGGTTGATATGCCGTAAAACAACCCAACCAAACCAAACACCATGAATAAATATTTGAACATATAAAGAACTTGAAGCATAAAAACTTTTACCAAAATGACTTGATTCGACATTGAATAACCCGAAAAGGGTTGATATGCCATAAAACAAAACAACAAATCAAACACCATGAATAAATATTTGAACATATAAAGAACTTGAAGCATAAAAACTTTTACCAAAATGACTTGATCCGACATTAAATAACCCTAAAAGGGTTGATATGCCATAAAACAAAACAACCAAACCAAACACCATGAATAAATATTTGAACATATAAAGAACTTGAAGCATAAAAACTTTTACCAAAATGACTTGATCCGACATTAAATAACCCGAAAAGGGTTGATATGCCGTAAAATAAAACAACAAAACACCATGAATTTGAAGATAAAAAGAACTTGAAGCATAAAAACTTTTACCAAAATGACTTGATCCGACATTAAATAACCCTAAAAGGGTTGATATGCCATAAAACAAAACAACCAAACCAAACACCATGAATAAATATTTGAACATATAAAGAACTTGAAGCATAAAAACTTTTACCAAAATGACTTGATCCGACATTAAATAACCCTAAAAGGGTTGATATGCCATAAAACAAAACAACCAAACCAAACACCATGAATAAATATTTGAACATATAAAGAACTTGAAGCATAAAAACTTTTACCAAAATGACTTGATCCGACATTAAATAACCCTAAAAGGGTTGATATGCCATAAAACAAAACAACCAAACCAAACACCATGAATAAATATTTGAACATATAAAGAACTTGAAGCATAAAAACTTTTACCAAAATGACTTGATCCGACATTAAATAACCCTAAAAGGGTTGATATGCCATAAAACAAAACAACCAAACCAAACACCATGAATAAATATTTGAACATATAAAGAACTTGAAGCATAAAAACTTTTACCAAAATGACTTGATCCGACATTAAATAACCCGAAAAGGGTTGATATGCCATAAAACAAAACAACCAAACAAAACACTATGAATAAATATTTGAACATATAAAGAACTTGAAGCATAAAAACTTTTACCAAAATGACTTGATCCGACATTAAATAACCCTAAAAGGGTTGATATGCCATAAAACAAAACAACAAATCAAACACCATGAATAAATATTTGAATATATAAAGAACTTGAAGCATAAAAACTTTTACCAAAATGACTTGATCCGACATTAAATAACCCTAAAAGGGTTGATATGCCATAAAACAAAACAACCAAACCAAACACCATGAATAAATATTTGAACATATAAAGAACTTGAAGCATAAAAACTTTTACCAAAATGACTTGATCCGACATTAAATAACCCGAAAAGGGTTGATATGCCGTAAAACAAAACAACAAAACACCATGAATTTGAAGATAAAAAGAACTTGAAGCATAAAAACTTTTACCAAAATGACTTGATCCGACATTAAATAACCCTAAAAGGGTTGATATGCCATAAAACAAAACAACCAAACCAAACACCATGAATAAATATTTGAACATATAAAGAACTTGAAGCATAAAACCTTTTACCAAAATGACTTGATCCGACATTAAATAACCCTAAAAGGGTTGATATTCCATAAAACAAAACAACCAAACCAAACACCATGAATAAATATTTGAACATATAAAGAACTTGAAGCATAAAAACTTTTACCAAAATGACTTGATCCGACATTAAATAACCCGAAAAGGGTTGATATGCCATAAAACAAAACAACCAAACCAAACACCATGAATAAATATTTGAACATATAAAGAACTTGAAGCATAAAAACTTTTACCAAAATGACCGGATTCGGCATTAAATAACCCGAAAAGGGTTGATATGCCGTAAAACAAAACAACCAAACCAAACACCATGAATAAATATTTGAACATATAAAGAACTTGAAGCATAAAAACTTTTACCAAAATGACTTGATTCGACATTAAATAACCCGAAAAGGGTTGATATGCCATAAAACAAAACAACAAATCAAACACCATGAATAAATATTTGAACATATAAAGAACTTGAAGCATAAAAACTTTTACCAAAATGACTTGATCCGACATTAAATAACCCTAAAAGGGTTGATATGCCATAAAACAAAACAACCAAACCAAACACCATGAATAAATATTTGAACATATAAAGAACTTGAAGCATAAAAACTTTTACCAAAATGACTTGATCCGACATTAAAGAACCCTAAAAGGGTTGATATGCCATAAAACAAAACAACCAAACCAAACACCATGAATAAATATTTGAACATATAAAGAACTTGAAGCATAAAAACTTTTACCAAAATGACTTGATCCGACATTAAATAACCCGAAAAGGGTTGATATGCTGTAAAACAAAACAACCAAACCAAACACCATGAATAAATATTTGAACATATAAAGAACTTGAAGCATAAAAACTTTTACCAAAATGACTTGATTCGACATTGAATAACCCGAAAAGGGTTGATATGCCATAAAACAAAACAACAAATCAAACACCATGAATAAATATTTGAACATATAAAGAACTTGAAGCATAAAAACTTTTACCAAAATGACTTGATCCGACATTAAATAACCCTAAAAGGGTTGATATGCCATAAAACAAAACAACCAAACCAAACACCATGAATAAATATTTGAACATATAAAGAACTTGAAGCATAAAAACTTTTACCAAAATGACTTGATCCGACATTAAATAACCCTAAAAGGGTTGATATGCCATAAAACAAAACAACCAAACCAAACACCATGAATAAATATTTGAACATATAAAGAACTTGAAGCATAAAAACTTTTACCAAAATGACTTGATCCGACATTAAATAACCCGAAAAGGGTTGATATGCCATAAAACAAAACAACCAAACAAAACACTATGAATAAATATTTGAACATATAAAGAACTTGAAGCATAAAAACTTTTACCAAAATGACCGGATTCGGCATTAAATAACCCGAAAAGGGTTGATATGCCGTAAAACAAAACAACCAAACCAAACACCATGAATAAATATTTGAACATATAAAGAACTTGAAGCATAAAAACTTTTACCAAAATGACTTGATTCGACATTAAATAACCCGAAAAGGGTTGATATGCCATAAAACAAAACAACAAATCAAACACCATGAATAAATATTTGAACATATAAAGAACTTGAAGCATAAAAACTTTTACCAAAATGACTTGATCCGACATTAAATAACCCTAAAAGGGTTGATATGCCATAAAACAAAACAACCAAACCAAACACCATGAATAAATATTTGAACATATAAAGAACTTGAAGCATAAAAACTTTTACCAAAATGACTTGATCCGACATTAAAGAACCCTAAAAGGGTTGATATGCCATAAAACAAAACAACCAAACCAAACACCATGAATAAATATTTGAACATATAAAGAACTTGAAGCATAAAAACTTTTACCAAAATGACTTGATCCGACATTAAATAACCCTAAAAGGGTTGATATGCCATAAAACAAAACAACCAAACCAAACACCATGAATAAATATTTGAACATATAAAGAACTTGAAGCATAAAAACTTTTACCAAAATGACTTGATCCGACATTAAATAACCCGAAAAGGGTTGATATGCTGTAAAACAAAACAACCAAACCAAACACCATGAATAAATATTTGAACATATAAAGAACTTGAAGCATAAAAACTTTTACCAAAATGACTTGATTCGACATTGAATAACCCGAAAAGGGTTGATATGCCATAAAACAAAACAACAAATCAAACACCATGAATAAATATTTGAACATATAAAGAACTTGAAGCATAAAAACTTTTACCAAAATGACTTGATCCGACATTAAATAACCCTAAAAGGGTTGATATGCCATAAAACAAAACAACCAAACCAAACACCATGAATAAATATTTGAACATATAAAGAACTTGAAGCATAAAAACTTTTACCAAAATGACTTGATCCGACATTAAATAACCCTAAAAGGGTTGATATGCCATAAAACAAAACAACCAAACCAAACACCATGAATAAATATTTGAACATATAAAGAACTTGAAGCATAAAAACTTTTACCAAAATGACTTGATCCGACATTAAATAACCCGAAAAGGGTTGATATGCCATAAAACAAAACAACCAAACAAAACACTATGAATAAATATTTGAACATATAAAGAACTTGAAGCATAAAAACTTTTACCAAAATGACTTGATCCGACATTAAATAACCCTAAAAGGGTTGATATGCCATAAAACAAAACAACAAATCAAACACCATGAATAAATATTTGAACATATAAAGAACTTGAAGCATAAAAACTTTTACCAAAATGACTTGATCCGACATTAAATAACCCTAAAAGGGTTGATATGCCATAAAACAAAACAACCAAACCAAACACCATGAATAAATATTTGAACATATAAAGAACTTGAAGCATAAAAACTTTTACCAAAATGACTTGATCCGACATTAAATAACCCGAAAAGGGTTGATATGCCGTAAAACAAAACAACAAAACACCATGAATTTGAAGATAAAAAGAACTTGAAGCATAAAAACTTTTACCAAAATGACTTGATCCGACATTAAATAACCCTAAAAGGGTTTATATGCCATAAAACAAAACAACCAAACCAAACACCATGAATAAATATTTGAACATATAAAGAACTTGAAGCATAAAAACTTTTACCAAAATGACTTGATCCGACATTAAATAACCCTAAAAGGGTTGATATGCCATAAAACAAAACAACCAAACCAAACACCATGAATAAATATTTGAACATATAAAGAACTTGAAGCATAAAAACTTTTACCAAAATGACTTGATCCGACATTAAATAACCCGAAAAGGGTTGATATGCCGTAAAACAACCAAACCAAACACCATGAATAAATATTTGAACATATAAAGAACTTGAAGCATAAAAACTTTTACCAAAATGACTTGATCCGACATTAAATAACCCGAAAAGGGTTGATATGCCACAAAACAACCAAACCAAACAACACAGATCACAACGACTTCCCCGATCAACTCACCTCCTTCGCTGCGTTGAAAGCTTTCCTTCCTCTTCTTTGATTAACTTGCGTCGTTTTTCCTCAGCATCCAGCAACAGTTGCTGTTGCCGGTACCAAGCCTCTTCTTCTTGTTGTCGGTGCAAGGTGGCCTTGTGGATTTCCAAAGACAACTGCCTGGAATTAGACTCAAACAATTTAGTTCAATGGGTCAGGCTGAGCTGGTCTCCACCTGTAAAACATTCACAGCAAGAACTCGTCTTACTACAAGCACAGCAAAGAACTTTCAAAATTGCCTGGGCAGCCCCGTCGGCATTCCCCCGGTATGGGCGCCTCAGGCGATTAGCAATAAACTAACCCCTTTTCAAAGAGAAGGTAAAGCCTGGGAGGGTGGACCTCCTAGAACTGAACAGAACAATACCTCAGACCGGTGGACTCAAGGCCCGAAGGCCAAGAAGGTACCAGTCTACAAAGCGCAGCATCCATTGGAACAGATACTACACTCTGATCTTAGCCAAAAGGCCAAGGAACCATAAAAATAATGTTTTTATGGTGAAGCATTTTTAAAGGAAGAAAACAAATTATTTAATCTATTATTGTATTATCTTTTAATGGGGGTGAGTAGTGTAGTATTGACTCTGTTGTCATAAGGCCGTCCTCCCGGGTATTACCTCCTCTTTTTTAAGGGGGTGGGGCTAATCCTCCCAGGAATTACCTCCTCCTTCGGGGAAAGGGGTAGTGTAGTATCTGTTCTGTTGTCATGAGACCAGCTTCCAAAGACTACCTTCTTCCTTTTTTTTTGAGAAGGGGGGGGGGGTAGTGTAGTATTTGTTCTGTTGCTATGATACCATACTCACAGGAATTATCTCCTCCTTTTATGGGGCGATCCTCTCAGGTATTACCTCCTCTTTTTTGGGGGGGGCAGCAAAGTATATGTTCATTCCTCTCCGTTTGTGGAAGGAGGGGGGGGGGTTAATGTACCATCTATTCGGTCATCATGATATCATCTCCCCAGGCATTACCTCCTTTACAAAGCTGGATCTGTTTGTCATGATTCCATCCTCTTAGGCATTACCTCCTCCTTTGGGGGTCAGTTTAGTATATGTTCGCCATTCATGATACCATCCTCCCAGGCATTACCTCTTTTACGAGGCTGGATTCGTTCGTCATGATTCCATCCTCTCAGTCATTGCATCATCCTTTGGGGGTCAGTGTAGTATATGTTCGCCATGAATGATACCATCTTCCCAGGCATTAACTCCTTTACGAAGCTATATCTGTTCGTCATGATACCATCCTCCCAGGCATTACCTCCTTTACAAAGCTGGATTCGTTCGTCATGATTCCATCCTCTCAGTCATTGCATCCTTCTTTTGAAGTCAGTGTAGTATATGTTCGTCAACCATGATATCATCCTCCCAGGCATTACCTCCTTTACAAAGCTGGATTCGTTCGTCATGATTCCATCCTCTCAGTCATTGCATCCTTCTTTTGGGGTCAGTTTAGTATATGTTCGTCCACCATGATATCATCCTCCCAGGAATTACCTCCTTTACAAAGCTGGATTCGTTCATCATGATTCCATCCTCTCAGTCATTGCATCCTTCTTTTGGGGTCAGTGTAGTATATGTTCGTCAACCATGATATCATCCTCCCAGGCATTACCTCCTTTACAGGCATTAGCAAAAATACTGCTAGTTATTAGTATACTAGATGTGAGGTTTTTTTTTTTACATTGTCAACACTTATCAAGGCACGGGAGCCACTCGAGGATAAGGGTTAAAGAGATCGTCAATTGGACTAATAATCACCTCCATGAGGGGACCGAAAACAAATGGGTGAGATTGGCAGAAGATTACTTAAGAGGGATTGATTATCCAAAGAAACGGCTAAACAAGATCTCACTCATTGTTGCAACAAAGAACTCTCACGCCAAGTAAAAACCATGAGTCCAGTTTATCAACAAGTAACAAATTTATGATACTCGTGTTCCCAAGTTGAATGGCAGACTTGCAAATGAGATCTCTCTATCCCGGCGAAATGGAAACAAGTCCCACACAGTCCTTTGGCTAAGAACCCCAATGAGCCCATTCTGCCTGGCCGACACCCCAGCTTCAACTGACTTCCAGCTATCCAACAAACCTCAGACTTCCTTTCATATCCAGTGGCCAAGTCTCACTCCTCCCATCCCTTGGAGTCCTTTGTCCCTAGTCAGTACTGGACCACTCAAGCTCTCACCACTTAAGATTTAAACTTGAGATAACTTGTCATACAGTCTACCCAGGACGGCTTTATCATGGAGACAATCTGAACATCATAACAGATTTATTTGTTGGTTACAAATGAAACTCGTGTTCCCAAGTTGAATGGCAGACTTGCAAAATGAGATCTTTTACCCCGGCGAAATGGAAACAAGTTCAACCTGACACAACAGACTCTCTGTTCCCGAGGACCACTGAAAACCAACTGGCACCTCGAAAGTTCAACTCCAACTGACTGCCTTCTCATGCCCAGAGGCCAGGTCTCCTCCTCCCATCTCCTTTCTTCTTGATCAGGTCTTTCTCACTGGTCAGTACTGAACCACCCAAGCACTCACCACTTGAGATAACTGTCAGACAGAGGATTATCAGGGAGACAATCTGTGAACATCCCAGCATGAGTCCCCACCTTTTACGATGTACTTAATTTATTTCAAAGAGAAATAAACTCTTGGGTGGCCCAAATAAAACCAGAAACATTTTCACTTTCTTAGTGCGCCCCCCCCCCTGCTTCCTCTGGCCGAGCATCTAACACTTTCAATGTCCACCATGTATCGCTAAAAAATGCAGCCGGTCCAAGGTTTCTGTTCGATCTCGTCTCCGTGCTGCAACAAAGAACTCTCATGCCAAGTAAAAACCATGGGTCCAGTTTATCAACAAGTAACAAATTTATGATACTTGTGTTCCCAAGTTGAATGGCAGACTTGCGAAACGAGATTTCCAGTTTATCAACAAGTAACAAATTTATGATACTCGTGTTCCCAAGTTGAATGGCAGACTTGCGAAACGAGATTTCCAGTTTATCAACAAGTAACAAATTTATGATACTCGTGTTCCCAAGTTGAATGGCAGACTTGCGAAACGAGATTTCCAGTTTATCAACAGATAACAAATTTATGATACTCGTGTTCCCAAGTTGAATGGCAGACTTGCGAAACGAGATTTCCAGTTTATCAACAACAAATTTATGATACTCGTGTTCCCAAGTTGAATGGCAGACTTGCGAAACGAGATTTCCAGTTTATCAACAAGTAACAAATTTATGATACTCGTGTTCCCAAGTTGAATGGCAGACTTGCGAAACAAGATTTCCAGTTTATCAACAGATAACAAATTTATGATACTCGTGTTCCCAAGTTGAATGGCAGACTTGCGAAACGAGATTTCCAGTTTATCAACAAGTAACAAATTTATGATACTCGTGTTCCCTAGTTGAATGGCAGACTTGCGAAACGAGATTTCCAGTTTATCAACAAGTAACAAATTTATGATACTCGTGTTCCCAAGTTGAATGGCAGACTTGCGAAACGAGATTTCCAGTTTATCAACAAGTAACAAATTTATGATACTCGTGTTCCCAAGTTGAATGGCAGACTTGCGAAACGAGATTTCCAGTTTATCAACAAGTAACAAATTTATGATACTCGTGTTCCCAAGTTGAATGGCAGACTTGCGAAACGAGATTTCCAGTTTATCAACAAGTAACAAATTTATGATACTCGTGTTCCCAAGTTGAATGGCAGACTTGCGAAACGAGATTTCCAGTTTATCAACAAGTAACAAATTTATGATACTCGTGTTCCCAAGTTGAATGGCAGACTTGCGAAACGAGATTTCTCTATACCGGTAAAATAAAATATAAGTCTCACACAGTCCTTTGGCTAAGAGCCCCAATGGGCCCACAGCTTCAAACTGATTGGCAGCCCACCCTCCCCACAAAAAAAAAAAAACTTTCTATCCTGCCCAAAGGGGCAGGTCTCCTCCTCCCATCTCCCTTCCTCTTGACCAGGTCTTTCTCACTGGTCGGTACCGGACCACCCGAGCACTCGACACTTGAGATTCCAACTTTAGATAACTGTCATAGGATTATCATAGCGACAATCTGAGAACATCACAGCATGAGTCCCACCTTTTACGAGGTACTTACTTTATTTCAAAGAGAAATAAACTTCTGGGTGGTCCAACACAAAACCACAGATATTTTCACTTTTTAGTGTCCCCCCCTTTCCTCTGGCCGAGCATCTAACACTTGCAATCTGTGAACATCCCAGCATGAGTCCTCACCTTTTACGATGTACTTAATTTATTTCAAAGAGAAATAAACTCTTGGGTGGCCCAAATAAAACCAGAAACATTTTCACTTTCTTAGTGTGTCCCCCCCCCCTCCTTCCTCTGGCCGAGCATCTAGCACTTTCAATGTCCACCATGTATCGCTAAAAAATGCAGCCGGTCCAAGGTTTCTGTTCGATCTCGTCTCAGTGCCACCATTCATATGCATCACTAAAAAAATGCAGCCTACTGCAGTTTTACACCGATTTATCAGACCATACCAACATGCAAAAATTTAAATGTAATGTGAACATTTTGCTGCCCAACTTCCCACTCAGGTAGCCCCCTATAAATGCAGCCCCCATCAAATTAGCCCCTTACGTTTCAGTGTCAATATGCCTTGTTTGGGGTGAACAAAATAAAAAAATGTAAAAAAAAAAATTTTTTTAAACATGTAAGAGGATGTCAACACCTCCCTGAAAACCCCAAAAAAAATGAAAAACTAATATCGTCAAAATCATCTTCCTAACCGAGATTCACATATAACTGGGAACTGCTTGAGAAACTTCCTTAAGCCAGCTCAACCTGTCCAGGAAGGAGAACATCATTTTTAGCAGAAAATCTGCAATTACTTTGTTTCTTTGGTCGGTGGATTCATTTTTAATTATTAAGTAAAAAGAAAAAAGGAATTACCTCTGGCGCAGGTACTCCAGCTCTTCTTGTTGTATACGTTCTCGCTCTTGTTTCTGAAAAATAAACGGGCGTAAATTGCTTACAAATAAAAGAAAATTAAACATACTCGTGACCCGTCATGTCATACCCGACCTTTGCACTCCTTCTTTGTCTATTAGCCGGGTGCAGAGGTACTAGCACAGGATCACCTCAAAGACACCTAGTGCTTGGCCTTGTTTCCTGACTAGGATAATGAACACCGTCTCCCTTTCTCTCTATTTGGGCAACTTGGGGAAAGTTTTTTGTCACTAAGTCTTACATGGCTAGCCTGGGTCGCTCTTGTTCCGACAGGTTGAGGGTACAGGTTAGACAGCTTGTCTGGTTGCTGTTTCTAACTGGTAGTACAGGAGCCCAAACTCTTAGGTAGCGCTAAGAACAGCTGCTCCATCAACAATTGTATAACATTGTAGGTAGCTGTATGTGCCATGTCGTACATAGAAAGGAATCCTACAGTTATCCCGATAGGCTTTCCCGAGGCCACAACTACCATGGATCAAGTCTCGACTAATAGTCTGGATGTGGGAACTTATTGGCACTAAACAAGCACCTACTTTGCCCTTCCCACTCTATCTTAAAACCAAAATAACAATACAAAACTGATGTGAAAAGGCATCTCGCTGCACAGCTCTCAATTTAGGATAACCAAGAACCTTTACCCTAATTCTCAGTAGCCCCTTACGTCTACAATGGCAGCTAGCCTTGTTTGGGGTGAACTACGTTTAAAAAAAAATTATTTATTCTACGTTGATTTTATTCGGAAATTCATAAGCTGTGACATATCCGTGAAGATATTCTTCTTGCATAACTAAATATTAAAAAATAGACCACATCTTTGAAGCATCCCATGTATAAGAAAATTTTATATTGAAATTTGAAAACCAAAACATGATGCAACTTTAAAATAAATATAAAATCGAAAAGTCACACTTGGACGCGTTGATGAAATGGCAATAATAAGGGGAATATTTGGAGAGAAAAAAATTTTGAAAACCTGTACAACGCATTTATTTATGTTTTTTTTTTAAATAAATTATTTATTTACTTTAAAAACTTGAGTACTTTCGGTGAATACACCCTTGTCAAAAGTATACGCGTATTTTTTTTCTTCTCCTTTTTTCGTTTAATCCTTCTTGACTGAGACATATTTATTGCAGTCAAGTTGAAATTCGTCTTGATGTTATCGACGATTAATGCCGATGTCACTATTTTGTTCATACAAATGGAATTCTTGTTTTATACTTCACCAACAACATCTTGATAAGCAACTCACTGGTAATGTATGACATTCGTACATGCTTAAGTGGAAACGACATCAGCCCTAGTTAGATGGGAACGGTAGAGGTCTTGGACTGCCAAAAGTGTTCAAGTTGGTAAAGGATAGGCATCCAGCCGTAAAATTGCCTTAAATACAATGTCTAGTCGAAATACAGCAGGAAAAAAGAAAGGCAGTGCCAGTAGCACTAATGCTGCTGGTAATGTCTTGGGCTTCGTAGATCCCAGGATGCGTGGATCTTCAGGGCCTATGGATTCCATCAAGCCTTGCCAAAGACTGGAGAGGAAGACTTAGATTTTGAGACTAGACAATCAGGCCCCACCCTCATCAGAGGATTAATTGTGGCCTGATTCAACAAATAAACCGGTTGATGATGATGAAGGTAGAATGAAAAGTCACACATAGAAAGCGTTGATGTTACAGCAGGTCACATGATCAAAATTGAACAAACAAAAAACACGTTTGTAAGCTTAGGTGAAGAGTTACAAGATTAATCTATTCATACCATATTTTCACGGTCTCAGATCGTAAGTTTAGATGGGGAGGGAAGTTGTAAGAGGAAGGAATGGGGTGATTGGTATGCAAACTGGCTTTTAGATTCTGAACAAATCTTTATGTATTAAAACCACGGGTTTTACTATTTATGTACGACTAATTAAGGAAAGACCACTAGCGGCTGCTGCTGCTGCTCTAGAAATCTAGGAACGTCAGCGGAGCAACCTTTTTACCATACTCAAGGCAATCTTTGCCCATCATAACTTTATATGTAATCGAAAGTTTAGCTTGGCAATCCTGATTTAAAAAAAAAAATATTTTAATATTCTCTTAAGTTTGAAATTTTAAAATTTACTTTTTACAAAAATGTTCGGACTAAATTTTAAATAAAACCAAATGACAGTTAAAGTAAAAAAAATTCTTAAAACTGAAAAGGGATAGTTTCTTTTCTTTTTTTAAATTTTGACTGATATTTTTTTTTTTTATTACTATTGAATTCTTACGTCTGGAAAAATTGTTTGTTTACTTTTTACGAAGATTTTTTTAATCATGGTTCTACTAACGTAGATTTGTTATTGTGTTAAAAAAATTCAAATTTTAAATCGAACTTTCGTTTGTTTTTATTTAAAATTTAGTCTGAACATTTTTGTAAGAAGTAAATAAACAATTTTTTTTTCAAGCTTAAAACGAAATATTCACAAAAAATCGGGAGGTTACCAAAAATAAACTTTCGATTTCATATAATCGTTATCACTGAAAGTTGTGACGGGCAGAGACTGCCTTAAATATGACGAAAAGGTTGCATAAATATTAAAACCACGGGTTTTACTATTTATGTACGACTAATTAAGGGAAGACCACTAGCGGCTGCTTCTGTTGTTTTCTCTAGAAATCTAGGAACGTCAGCGGAGCAACCTTTTCACCATATTCAAGGCAATCTCTGCCCGTCATAACTTTCAGCCAAAATGATTATATGCAATAGAAAGTTTAGTTTTGGCAATCTCTCGATTTTTTTTTTAATGTTTTAATATTATCTCTTAAGTTTGAAATTTTTTTACTTACTTTTTACAAAAATGTTATCGACGATTAATGTTGATATGCCGCTGTGTGTAGCACACGGTTACGTGAATAACGTAGAATGAAAAGTCAACGCTTCCAAGTGTGACTTTTCATTCTACTTCAGAAGAATGGATGAGTTGAGGTAGCAGGGTCAGTTGGCAGGGGAAAGCCAAGGAAAATATGGAAGGAAGTGATAAGGATGGACTTGAGAAAAAGAGGGATAAATAAAGACCTGGCCAGAGATAGGTTTGCGTGGAAGTTAATTTCTAAAAGCTGTCCAACACATGTCATCATGTAAAACGGACGTTAAACCAAATATGATAATAATGATATGATACTGCTGCTGCTATTTCAAGCTAACTATATGGACAGTCGACTTGACCTACTCACCGGTTTCTTTGTAGCGGAACAATTTAATTTTGTGATAAGGATCAGTGAAATACATTTCTGGGCTGTACATACAGCTGGCTTCTTCTTCTATTCATTTAATGTCACTTTAATTTTGTGATAAGGATCAGGGAAATACAACGTAAAACAGATGTTAAACCGAATATTATAATGCTAAGTTTGTCTGTCCCTAATGGCATCATGCGACAATAATGAACACACTTACCTGATAATCAACAATGAATTTTGGATATTTATTGAACACCGGATACTGGCCCTTCGTGAGGGGTACAAACTCTTTAAGTAATCTCTGTGGATGAATCTCGTTGTCAGTGGTTTCCATTAGGTGGTAAGCAGTTTTTATCACTTTTTGTATATTAACAGCATTTTGGTGGCCAAAATAATACTGAAAAATAATTTGATTAAAACAAATTCAAAAAGATGAAAAATATATTTGTCATAGAATAAAAAAAATTTGTATTATGAAGAATTTTTTATTTTGTCGTTTACGATTTAATTTTTAATTTTGTCGTTTACGATTTAATTTTTTATTTTGTCGTTTACAATTTAATTTTTTATTTTGTCGTTTACAATTTAATTTTTTATTTTGTCGTTTACAATTTAATTTTTTATTTAGTTGTTTACGATTTAATTTTTTATTTTGTTGTTTACGATTTAATTTTTTATTTTGTTGTTTACGATTTAATTTTTAATTTTTAATTTTGTCGTTTACGATTTAATTTTTTATTTTGTTGTTGACAATTTAATTTTTTATTTTGTCGTTTACGATTTAATTCTTATTTTTGTCATTTACAATTTAATTTTTTATTTTGTCGTTTACGATTTAATTTTTTATTTTGTCGTTTATGATTTAATTTTTTATTTTGTCGTTTACGATTTAATTTTTTATTTTGTTGTTTACGATTTAATTTTTTATTTTGTCGTTTACGATTTAATTTTTTATTTAGTTGTTTACAATTTAATTTTTTATTTTGTCGTTTACGATTTAATTTTTAATTTTGTCGTTTACAATTTAATTTTTTATTTAGTTGTTTACGATTTAAATTTTAATTTTGTCGTTTACAATTTAATTTTTTATTTAGTTATTTACAATTTAATTTCTTATTTTGTCGATTATGATTTAATTTTTAATTTTGTCGTTTACAATTTAATTTTTTATTTAGTTGTTTACGATTTAAATTTTTATTTTGTCGTTTACAATTTAATTTTTTATTTAGTTGTTTACAATTTAATTTCTTATTTTGTCGATTATGATTTAATTTTTAATTTTGTCGTTTACAATTTAATTTTTTATTTAGTTGTTTACGATTTAAATTTTAATTTTGTCGTTTACAATTTAATTTTTTATTTAGTTGTTTACAATTTAATTTTTTATTTTGTCGATTATGATTTAATTTTTAATTTTGTCGTTTACAATTTAATTTTTTATTTAGTTGTTTACGATTTAATTTTTAATTTTGTCGTTTACAATTTAATTTTTTATTTTGTCGATTACAATTTAATTTTTTATTTAGTTGTTTACAATTTAATTTTTAATTTTGTCGATTATGATTTAATTTTTAATTTTGTCGTTTACGATTTAATTTTTTATTTAGTTGTTTACGATTTAAATTTTAATTTTGTCGTTTACAATTTAATTTTTTATTTTGTCTATTACAATTTAATTTTTTATTTAGTTGTTTACAATTTAATTTTTAATTTTGTCGATTATGATTTAATTTTTAATTTTGTCGTTTACGATTTAATTTTTTATTTAGTTGTTTACAATTTATTTTTTTATTTTGTCGTTTACGATTTAATTTTTAATTTTGTCGTTTACAATTTAATTTTTTATTTAGTTGTTTACGATTTAATTTTTAATTTTGTCGATTATGATTTAATTTTTAATTTTGTCGTTTACGATTTAAATTTTTTATTTTGTCGTTTACAATTTAATTTTTTATTTAGTTGTTTACAATTTAATTTCTTATTTTGTCGATTATGATTTAATTTTTAATTTTGTCGTTTACAATTTAATTTTTTATTTAGTTGTTTACGATTTAAATTTTAATTTTGTCGTTTACAATTTAATTTTTTATTTAGTTATTTACAATTTAATTTCTTATTTTGTCGTTTACGATTTAATTTTTAATTTTTAATTTTGTCGTTTACAATTTAATTTTTTATTTAGTTGTTTACGATTTAAATTTTAATTTTGTCGTTTACAATTTAATTTTTTATTTTGTCGATTACGATTTAATTTTTTATTTTGTCGTTTACGATTTAATTTTTTATTTTGTTGTTTACGATTTAATTTTTTATTTTGTCGTTTACGATTTAATTTTTTATTTAGTTGTTTACAATTTAATTTTTAATTTTGTCGATTATGATTTAATTTTTAATTTTGTCGTTTACAATTTAATTTTTTATTTAGTTGTTTACGATTTAATTTTTAATTTTGTCGTTTACAATTTAATTTTTTATTTAGTTGTTTACGATTTAATTTTTAATTTTGTCGTTTACAATTTAATTTTTTATTTTGTCGTTTCCAATTTAATTTTTTATTTAGTTGTTTACGATTTAATTTTTAATTTTGTCGTTTACAATTTAATTTTTTATTTAGTTGTTTACGATTTAAATTTTAATTTTGTCGTTTACAATTTAATTTTTTATTTTGTCGATTACGATTTAATTTTTAATTTTTAATTTTGTCGTTTACAATTTAATTTTTTATTTAGTTGTTTACGATTTAAATTTTAATTTTGTCGTTTACAATTTAATTTTTAATTTTGTCGTTTACAATTTAATTTTTTATTTAGTTGTTTACGATTTAATTTTTAATTTTGTCGTTTACAATTTAATTTTTTATTTTGTCGTTTCCAATTTAATTTTTTATTTAGTTGTTTACGATTTAATTTTTAATTTTGTCGTTTACAATTTAATTTTTTATTTTGTCGTTTCCAATTTAATTTTTTATTTAGTTGTTTACGATTTAATTTTTAATTTTGTCGTTTACAATTTAATTTTTTATTTAGTTGTTTACGATTTAAATTTTAATTTTGTCGTTTACAATTTAATTTTTTATTTTGTCGTTTACAATTTAATTTTTTATTTAGTTGTTTACGATTTAAATTTTAATTTTGTCGTTTACGATTTAATTTTTAATTTTGTCGTTTACAATTTAATTTTTTATTTAGTTGTTTACGATTTAATTTTTAATTTTGTCGTTTACAATTTAATTTTTTATTTTGTCGTTTCCAATTTAATTTTTTATTTAGTTGTTTACGATTTAATTTTTAATTTTGTCGTTTACAATTTAATTTTTTATTTAGTTGTTTACGATTTAAATTTTAATTTTGTCGTTTACAATTTAATTTTTTATTTTGTCGATTACGATTTAATTTTTAATTTTTAATTTTGTCGTTTACAATTTAATTTTTTATTTAGTTGTTTACGATTTAAATTTTAATTTTGTCGTTTACAATTTAATTTTTTATTTTGTCGATTACGATTTAATTTTTAATTTTTAATTTTGTCGTTTACAATTTAATTTTTTATTTAGTTGTTTACGATTTAATTTTTTATTTTGTCGATTACGATTTAATTTTTAATTTTTAATTTTGTTGTTTACAATTTAATTCTTAATTTTGTCGTTTACAATTTAATTTTTAATTTTTAATTTTGTCGTTTACAATTGAATTTTTAATTTTTAATTTTGTCGTTTACGATTTAATTTTTTATTTTTAATTTTGTCGTTTACGATTTAATTTTTTATTTTTATTTTTGTCGTTTACAATTTAATTCTTAATTTTGTCGTTTACGATTTAATTTTGCCATCGTGCATGTTTTGTTTATTATTTGTAACATGATTTAACCGCTAAACGAATAGAAAAAATTAATAATTTAAAGGGGTTTCCTTTTTTTTTTTTCAGAAGTTTTTATTGGTTGAAAAAATAACTTTTATAAAGTCCCCCTACAAGTTTTTTTCCTTTCAATTTTTTTTTTTTCAATTTTTCTCAATTCTCTTTAAAAATAAAAAATAAAAATTTGAAGCATTTTTTAAAAAATCACATGATGTGAAACCAATATTTTTTGAAAAGCTATTGTTTAAGGGATATTTAATTATTAGTTGAACATATTAACTAATAAATATGTTCAGTTTTTAATATTATTTTAGAATTTTAAATATGAGATGATATACATAATTATTTCCACAATCAGACAACGCCGCAGCCCACAACCCATGAAAGCCACAAACCGGAAGTCCTAAAACTTTCTTGTATGTGGCGAAGTGGCGAAGTGGCAGAGTACTCGCCTCGCATGCAAATGACTCAGGTTCTGAATCCTGAATTCAGATATGTTCTACTGATGAGCCCAAAGGAGGGCGAAACTCGAGTCTTGGACTTCCGGTTTGTGACTGTCATTGGTTGTGCGCTGCGGCGTTGTCTAATTGTGGAAATATATATATATATATATATATATATCAGGACCGGCGGGACAGTTATAAAAATGGGGGGCTCTCCTAAAAAGTGGAGGGGCCCGGTTAAACACATGCATATATAACTTCATTATTGATGACCGTAAAGTGGGGGGGCCAAGTAAAAAAGTGGGGGGGGCTTGAGCCCCCCAGCCCCCCCCCCCCCCTCAGTGCCGCCGTCCATGTATATATATATATATATATATATATATATATATAGTAATCCGGGTAAAGTAAACATCCACAGGATAAAAATCCAAAGAATTTCTACCAGACTTATAAAAAGTGCTCAACATCAAATAGAGCTTTTATATATATGATTATTTTTTACTTATACAGACATGTACATAATCTGCAACACTGGCATGTCGATGTTATCGATCAACAGCTATACTAGCTGAGATCTCATCAGGCAGAATACAAGTTGTAACAGTCCTCACAGACACTAAGTTACACTCCCCAGCAAGCGGTCGTGTCACAACAGTGCCGTGCCCTCACTCGCCCGTCTTCAATGATGAGAAGGTGTCTGGGGCAGGAACGCCCACTTGACTGGCGACCTTACACCGAGATGAAATTGGATGACGACCCTCTCAGAAAAAAAAAGAAAATTAGTTTTACTTACCTTAAAGTCATCTAGCTCGACACATTTGAGTAAAGGTCCACGAGCGTTCAAGATATAAGCGGCCACAAGCAGCAAGAGGAACGACGGGTGGTTACTAAGCACGTGGTCCCACATGCATAACCATTCCGTTTTGGTAAGCACTTCGGTGAAAAGGTTCTCAAGAAGGGGCCATGCATAAATCTTTAAAAACAAAATGAAGGCATGATTATCTTTCTGTGTATACGTTTATATGCATAGGATTCACTCCTAAACTAATGAACCAATCATTATGAATTATGGAATATATATCCAGGGCAACACGGTGAGTAATGTGAGCACATTATTTGGTAGTGGTACAGTTTTTGAACCAGACAAAAACCGACTAGGTTAGGTTAGGGTAAAAAAAAAAAAAAAAAAAAAAGTTTGATTTTGTCTGGTTCAAAAGCTGTACCAGTGCCAATTATTTTTTTTGTAAACTTTACTATTTAGGGGTTATGCCCCCAAACGATGTGTGCATATATATATATATATATATATATATATAAGATGGAGTTTAGATTTGAATGATTTTACAACAGAAACACGTCGACTTTGCATTTAAAAAACAAAAACACTCACAAATAATGCGCAAACATTTATCACTATTCACAAAACTCATACACACACACAAGCTAAAACATATTTAGAAAAGAAGAAAAAACAAACTATAAGACAAAGTTGTTCTACAACGAAAGCTTGCAAGAAAAAAAAATTAAATAAATGAATTTTTCATTTAAATTGCACAATTGTTGATTTTCAAAATATTTCACTAAAATAGATTCTCATACGTGCTTCAAAGATGTTGTCAATTTCCTTACTTAAAAAAAGTGCCAATCTGCGCATAACATCGCCAGGACTACACTTATCCTAACGTCTTTTAGAACTTGACGTCTCTTTCTGCTCATATCGTGATTCGACCCCTCAGGGGTTAATACCATCAAAATGAGGAGGAAGAAAAGAAAAACAAGCTGCGCATGCGTGGTCCCCCTCTGTATGTGACTCGATGTGGCCAGTGTAAAATGCAATAAATTTGGGCAATTTGGAGCATTTTTGACCCCCATTGTACCCCCTGGGGGCGCGAACCAGAATTTTTCTGAGGTCAAGGATGCTCATTTTATATCCAGAACAATTGCCTCTACATTTTGGCCAAGTTTCAGAAAAATTGAATGGATGGATCAAACGTTATGGGAGAAAAGGGTAATTTTTTTGCCATTTTGGGGGCTTTTGACTCCCTGGGGGCGCGAACCAGATTTTTTCCAAGGTCAGCGATACTTATTTTCTATTAGGAACAATCGCCTCCATATTTTGGCCAAGTTTCAGAGAAATTGAATGGATGGATGAAAAGTTATGTGACAAAAAATGTCATTTTTTGCCATTTCGGGGCCTTTTGACCCCCTGGGGGGCTAACCAGATTTTTTTCAAAAATCGGAGAATGTCACTTTCTAACCTGACAAAAGTTACAGCTTCATGCAAAATTTCAGAGAAATTCAATCGATGGTTGCGGAGAAAAATCCGGACGGAAATGCCTCAAAACATAGGTCTCCCGATTTTATAAATCGGGGGACCAAAAAACTATAAGACAGTCTCGCCTGACAAAGTTGTTCTACAACGAAAGCTTGCAAAAAAAAAAAAATTAGATAAATGAATTTTTCATTTAAATTGCACGTTGTGTTGATTTTCAAAATATTTCACTAAAATACATTCTCATACGTGCTTCAAAGATGTTGTCACTTTCCTTACTTAAAAAAAGCGCCAATCTGCGCATAACATCGCCAGGACTATACTTATCCTAACGTCTTTTAGAACTTGACGTCTCTTTCTGCTCATATCGTGATTCGCCCCTCGGGGGTTAATACCATCAAAATGAGGAGGGAGAAAAGAAGAAAAAAAAACTATAAGACAGTCTCGCCTGACAAAGTTGTTCTACAATGAAAGCTTGCAAAAAACAAAAAAAAATTAAATAAATGAATTTTTCATTTAAATTGCACGATTGTTGATTTTCAAAATATTTCACTTAAATAATTAATATATATATATATATATATATATATATATATATATATATATATATATATATATATATACCTCTTTTTGCTTCATTTTACTACAGTCGAAGTTCTCAGAAATCACTTAGATCTATTGTCACCGTTTTGCCAGGTGCCGAGAGTTTAGTAATCCTTGGTGACTTTAATGCGCAGGTCGACTCGGACAATGAAACCTGGTCTCCCTTAGGTTCATATGACTTTTTTGGTGGAAGCAATGTAAATTATCTGTTGCTCCTTCAACTTTGTAGTGAACTGAATCCAGTTATCACCAACACCTTTTCTCACCAGAGGAACACGACAACCTGGTTCCATCTGCAGTCTAGGCATGGCCACTTACTTGATTACGTAGTATGTAGATGTGGTGATCTAAGACCATAACTTTCCATAACATTCCTCAAAGACCTTAACTTTCCACAGCATTGCTCAAAGACTTTCACTTTCCATAGCATTCTTCAAAGACCTTTACTTTCCATAGCATTCCTCAAAGACCTTTACTTCCCATAACATTACTCAAAGACCTTTACTTTCCATAGCATTCCTCAAAGACCTTTACTTTCGATAGCATTCCTCAAAGACCTTTACTTTCGATAGCATTCCTCAAAGACCTTTAATTTCGATAGCATTCCTCAAAGACCTTTACTTTCGATAGCATTCCTCAAAGACCTTTAATTTCGATAGCATTCCTCAAAGACCTTTACTTTCGATAGCATTCCTCAAAGACCTTTACTTCCCATAGCATTACTCAAAGACGTTTACTTTCCATAGCATTCCTCAAAGACCTTTACTTTCGATAGCATTCCTCAAAGACTTTTACTTTCGACAGCATTCCTCCAAGTTTTTATATTAGGAAAAAGATGTGAAGAGCAACTTACGGTTGAAGTGACTTTATGTTTAACGAAATGTCGAAGCAGTTGATGGTCATGTCTGGCGATGAGGTTTTCAACAATCCCAAGAATATTAATGGGAGGATTTGGGAAATATTCAAACCAATGAGAACACCAATTCACTGGAACGGAACGGAATAAAAACGATTAATCGGAAAAAAAAGGAATTCTGCAGAAATAACAAAACAAAGAACAGATCGGAAGAGGACAAGACGTTATCAAATAAAAGAATGACAAAGTCTAACAATACAAAATTTATTAATTTTATCAAATGAAAGAATGACAAAGTCTAACAATACAAAATTAATTAATTTTATCAAATGAAAGAATGACAAAGTCTAACAATACAAAATTAATTAATTTTATCAAATGAAAGAATGACAAAGTCTAACAATACAAAATTAATTAATTTTATCAAATGAAAGAATGACAAAGTCTAACAATACAAAAATTAATTAATTTTATCAAATGAAAGAATGACAAAGTCTAACAATACAAAATTAATTAATTTTATCAAATGAAAGAATGACAAAGTCTAACAATACAAAAATTAATTAATTTTATCAAATGAAAGAATGACAAAGTCTAACAATACAAAATTAATTAATTTTATCAAATGAAAGAATGACAAAGTCTAACAATACAAAATTAATTAATTTTATCAAATGAAAGAATGACAAAGTCTAACAATACAAAATTAATTAATTTTATCAAATGAAAGAATGACAAAGTCTAACAATACAAAATTAATTAATTTTATCAAATAAAAGAATGACAAAGTCTAACAATACAAAATTAATTAATTTTATCAAATGAAAGAATGACAAAGTCTAACAATACAAAATTAATTAATTTTATCAAATGAAAGAATGACAAAGTCTAACAATACAAAAATTAATTAATTTTATCAAATAAAAGAATGACAAAGTCTAACAATACAAAATTAATTAATTTTATCAAATGAAAGAATGACAAAGTCGAACAATACAAAATTAATTAATTTTATCAAATGAAAGAATGACAAAGTCTAACAATACAAAATTAATTAATTTTATCAAATAAAAGAATGACAAAGTCTAACAATACAAAATTAATTAATTTTATCAAATGAAAGAATGACAAAGTCTAACAATACAAAATTAATTAATTTTATCAAATGAAAGAATGACAAAGTCTAACAATACAAAAATTAATTAATTTTATCAAATAAAAGAATGACAAAGTCTAACAATACAAAATTAATTAATTTTATCAAATGAAAGAATGACAAAGTCTAACAATACAAAATTAATTAATTTTATCAAATGAAAGAATGACAAAGTCTAACAATACAAAATTAATTAATTTTATCAAATGAAAGAATGACAAAGTCTAACAATACAACATTAATTAATTTTATCAAATAAAAGAATTACAAAGTCTAACAATACAAAATTAATTAATTTTATCAAATGAAAGAATGACAAAGTCTAACAATACAAAATTAATTAATTTTATCAAATAAAAGAATGACAAAGTCTAACAATACAAAATTAATTAATTTTATCAAATGAAAGAATGACAAAGTCTAACAATACAAAATTAATTAATTTTATCAAATGAAAGAATGACAAAGTCTAACAATACAAAATTAATTAATTTTATCAAATGAAAGAATGACAAAGTCTAACAATACAAAATTAATTAATTTTATCAAATAAAAGAATGACAAAGTCTAACAATACAAAATTTATTAATTTTATCAAATGAAAGAATGACAAAGTCTAACAATACAAAATTAATTAATTTTATCAAATGAAAGAATGACAAAGTCTAACAATACAAAATTAATTAATTTTATCAAATGAAAGAATGACAAAGTCTAACAATACAAAATTAATTAATTTTATCAAATGAAAGAATGACAAAGTCTAACAATACAAAAATTAATTAATTTTATCAAATGAAAGAATGACAAAGTCTAACAATACAAAATTAATTAATTTTATCAAATGAAAGAATGACAAAGTCTAACAATACAAAATTAATTAATTTTATCAAATGAAAGAATGACAAAGTCTAACAATACAAAATTAATTAATTTTATCAAATGAAAGAATGACAAAGTCTAACAATACAAAATTAATTAATTTTATCAAATAAAAGAATGACAAAGTCTAACAATACAAAATTAATTAATTTTATCAAATGAAAGAATGACAAAGTCTAACAATACAAAATTAATTAATTTTATCAAATGAAAGAATGACAAAGTCTAACAATACAAAAATTAATTAATTTTATCAAATAAAAGAATGACAAAGTCTAACAATACAAAATTAATTAATTTTATCAAATGAAAGAATGACAAAGTCGAACAATACAAAATTAATTAATTTTATCAAATGAAAGAATGACAAAGTCTAACAATACAAAATTAATTAATTTTATCAAATAAAAGAATGACAAAGTCTAACAATACAAAATTAATTAATTTTATCAAATGAAAGAATGACAAAGTCTAACAATACAAAATTAATTAATTTTATCAAATGAAAGAATGACAAAGTCTAACAATACAAAAATTAATTAATTTTATCAAATAAAAGAATGACAAAGTCTAACAATACAAAATTAATTAATTTTATCAAATGAAAGAATGACAAAGTCTAACAATACAAAATTAATTAATTTTATCAAATGAAAGAATGACAAAGTCTAACAATACAAAATTAATTAATTTTATCAAATGAAAGAATGACAAAGTCTAACAATACAACATTAATTAATTTTATCAAATAAAAGAATTACAAAGTCTAACAATACAAAATTAATTAATTTTATCAAATGAAAGAATGACAAAGTCTAACAATACAAAATTAATTAATTTTATCAAATAAAAGAATGACAAAGTCTAACAATACAAAATTAATTAATTTTATCAAATGAAAGAATGACAAAGTCTAACAATACAAAATTAATTAATTTTATCAAATGAAAGAATGACAAAGTCTAACAATACAAAATTAATTAATTTTATCAAATGAAAGAATGACAAAGTCTAACAATACAAAATTAATTAATTTTATCAAATGAAAGAATGACAAAGTCTAACAATACAAAATTAATTAATTTTATCAAATAAAAGAATGACAAAGTCTAACAATACAAAATTAATTAATTTTATCAAATGAAAGAATGACAAAGTCTAACAATACAAAATTAATTAATTTTATCAAATAAAAGAATGACAAAGTCTAACAATACAAAATTAATTAATTTTATCAAATGAAAGAATGACAAAGTCTAACAATACAAAATTAATTAATTTTATCAAATGAAAGAATGACAAAGTCTAACAATACAAAAATTAATTAATTTTATCAAATAAAAGAATGACAAAGTCTAACAATACAAAATTAATTAATTTTATCAAATGAAAGAATGACAAAGTCTAACAATACAAAATTAATTAATTTTATCAAATGAAAGAATGACAAAGTCTAACAATACAAAATTAATTAATTTTATCAAATGAAAGAATGACAAAGTCTAACAATACAAAATTAATTAATTTTATCAAATGAAAGAATGACAAAGTCTAACAATACAAAATTAATTAATTTTATCAAATGAAAGAATGACAAAGTCTAACAATACAACATTAATTAATTTTATCAAATAAAAGAATTACAAAGTCTAACAATACAAAATTAATTAATTTTATCAAATGAAAGAATGACAAAGTCTAACAATACAAAATTAATTAATTTTATCAAATAAAAGAATGACAAAGTCTAACAATACAAAATTAATTAATTTTATCAAATGAAAGAATGACAAAGTCTAACAATACAAAATTAATTAATTTTATCAAATGAAAGAATGACAAAGTCTAACAATACAAAATTAATTAATTTTATCAAATGAAAGAATGACAAAGTCTAACAATACAAAATTAATTAATTTTATCAAATGAAAGAATGACAAAGTCTAACAATACAAAATTAATTAATTTTATCAAATAAAAGAATGACAAAGTCTAACAATACAAAATTAATTAATTTTATCAAATGAAAGAATGACAAAGTCTAACAATACAAAATTAATTAATTTTATCAAATAAAAGAATGACAAAGTCTAACAATACAAAATTAATTAATTTTATCAAATAAAAGAATGACAAAGTCTAACAATACAAAATTAATTAATTTTATCAAATGAAAGAATGACAAAGTCTAACAATACAAAATTAATTAATTTTATCAAATGAAAGAATGACAAAGTCTAACAATACAAAAATTAATTAATTTTATCAAATAAAAGAATGACAAAGTCTAACAATACAAAATTAATTAATTTTATCAAATGAAAGAATGACAAAGTCTAACAATACAAAATTAATTAATTTTATCAAATGAAAGAATGACAAAGTCTAACAATACAAAATTAATTAATTTTATCAAATGAAAGAATGACAAAGTCTAACAATACAAAATTAATTAATTTTATCAAATGAAAGAATGACAAAGTCTAACAATACAAAATTAATTAATTTTATCAAATAAAAGAATGACAAAGTCTAACAATACAAAATTAATTAATTTTATCAAATGAAAGAATGACAAAGTCTAACAATACAAAATTAATTAATTTTATCAAATAAAAGAATGACAAAGTCTAACAATACAAAATTAATTAATTTTATCAAATGAAAGAATGACAAAGTCTAACAATACAAAATTAATTAATTTTATCAAATGAAAGAATGACAAAGTCTAACAATACAAAAATTAATTAATTTTATCAAATAAAAGAATGACAAAGTCTAACAATACAAAATTAATTAATTTTATCAAATGAAAGAATGACAAAGTCTAACAATACAAAATTAATTAATTTTATCAAATGAAAGAATGACAAAGTCTAACAATACAAAATTAATTAATTTTATCAAATGAAAGAATGACAAAGTCTAACAATACAACATTAATTAATTTTATCAAATAAAAGAATTACAAAGTCTAACAATACAAAATTAATTAATTTTATCAAATGAAAGAATGACAAAGTCTAATACAAAATTAATTAATTTTATCAAATGAAAGAATGACAAAGTCTAACAATACAAAATTAATTAATTTTATCAAATGAAAGAATGACAAAGTCTAACAATACAAAATTAATTAATTTTATCAAATGAAAGAATGACAAAGTCTAACAATACAAAATTAATTAATTTTATCAAATGAAAGAATGACAAAGTCTAACAATACAAAATTAATTAATTTTATCAAATGAAAGAATGACAAAGTCTAACAATACAAAATTAATTAATTTTATCAAATGAAAGAATGACAAAGTCTAACAATACAAAATTAATTAATTTTATCAAATGAAAGAATGACAAAGTCTAACAATACAAAATTAATTAATTTTATCAAATGAAAGAATGACAGTCTAACAATACAAAATTAATTAATTTTATCAAATGAAAGAATAACAAAGTCTAACAATACAAAATTAATTAATTTTATCAAATGAAAGAATGACAAAGTCTAACAATACAAAATTAATTAATTTTATCAAATGAAAGAATGACAAAGTCTAACAATACAAAAATTAATTAATTTTATCAAATAAAAGAATGACAAAGTCTAACAATACAAAAATTAATTAATTTTATCAAATAAAAGAATGACAAAGTCTAACAATACAAAAATTAATTAATTTTATCAAATGAAAGAATGACAAAGTCTAACAATACAAAATTAATTAATTTTATCAAATGAAAGAATGACAAAGTCTAACAATACAAAATTAATTAATTTTATCAAATGAAAGAATGACAAAGTCTAACAATACAAAAATTAATTAATTTTATCAAATGAAAGAATGACAAAGTCTAACAATACAAAATTAATTAATTTTATCAAATGAAAGTATGACAAAGTCTAACAATACAAAATTAATTAATTTTATCAAATGAAAGAATGACAAAGTCTAACAATACAAAATTAATTAATTTTATCAAATGAAAGTATGACAAAGTCTAACAATACAAAAATTAATTAATTTTATCAAATGAAGGAATGACAAAGTCTAACAATACAAAATTAATTAATTTTATTCAACAATTTGTTAAGACAATAAAATGTCTTGGTTGGTAAAGATTGCAAAGTTCAAAGAGTCTGCGAACGTTCTGGAAAAAGTTGGTTTTTTTTGTGTAAGAGAAATTGAGTAGAATCGGTTCTCTCTATTGCTCCAAACACTTTCTCACACCTGAGATTATTATACCCTATCTCTACAAATCTACTATCAGACCATGTTTGAAGCGCTGTTGTCATATTTGGGCTGGCGAATCTCTGTCCCATTTGAGCGTTCTTGATAAGGTGCAGAAACGTATATTGAAATTTTAGAAACAGTTAACATGACGTGAGATTTTGGTAAACAAATTAAATATTTATTAAATCAATCTTTTTTTTTTAATCTAAATTTTCGGTTTTAAAAACCTTAAACATTCACAGACATATACGTTCCATCTTATATATATATATATATATATATATATATATATATATATAATTATTTTTAATAAGTATTTTTAAATATCCACAGACATATACGTTCCATCTTTATAGACTCATCAGTCGCACGATTCGAAATCCGGACTTGAATCACAATTGACTCAAATCCGCCGTCTTAGTCGCCACGGCTGTCATAACGGCTACACAGAATGAAGAGAAGTGAAGTCTATTACTGTTACTATAAACCAGAGGCGGGCAACCTCCGGCCCCGCGGGCCACATCCGGCCCGCGAAGGCTTAGCGTCTGGCCCGCCACCCTGCTATGCTTTATTATTGCAATCCGGATCGCGAACCTCCCAGTAAAACTCATATCATTTTGTGACATAGACGTAAAAGTAGGTTTCAATTAAGATTTACAGTGGGATAAAAATGTATGAATATCAGCGAGCGATGATGCATGTATATTTTATTTTTCTTTAACTATTAATTTCAAATCCTTGGTCTGAGATAAAAATAGAAAAAGAGAAAGAGAGAGAGGCAAAGAGGAAACGTGAGACGAGGAAAGGGCATGAATCAGAGAACCTATGTGAGGTGTGTCAAAACGAATGCTGGATCAACTTGCTACTTCCCCGTCATTATTTTTTATGATTCCAAAATGGCTCTTTGTCGGCGCCTTTTATAACATCACGTACAGAAGTCTCTTGAGAAAAAATATCAGATTTGTAGAGTGTTCAATGCAATTTTTGTACAATTTATTCATGTAAACAAAATATAGTAATTCTGAGATTTCGTTTTTCACTCCGGCCTGCGATCTCCTTCCAAAAGTCTCATCTGGCCCTCGCTCTGAAAAGGTTGCCCGCCCCTGATATAAGTGAACAACATAGCAAGCCACCGAAAGTGCTCATCTGTAAAGGGGGCTTTCTAAATTCAATGATTTATACTGAAAAGCATTTTACCTAAATGCTAGTTGAGAACTCAAGTCAAACGTTTTAGTGGCCACGGCTACCATAACGGCTACACGGAATTAAGTGAAATAAAGTGTATTATTGGTTTCGTAAGCGGACATTTAACAAGCCACCGAAAGTGTTTGAACAAGGGAAAGAACTCTGCAATTTTATCTTATTTGGGTGGCTTTATATTATCTCTCGTAAAGTGCTCATCCGTAAAGGGGCTTTTAAATTATTATTTTAACAAGTATTTTTTAATATGCACGTTTCATTTCATAAGATCATCATATATAGATGTCATTTATTTGTTCATTTTGTTTGCAAATATTTTGAACGAATTCAATGATTTATACTGAAAAGCATTTTACCTAAATGCTAGCTGGGAACTCAAATTAAACGTCTACCATAACGGCACACGGAATTAAGAGAAATAAAGTGTATTATTAGTTTCATAAGTGTTTGAACAAGGGAAGGAACTCTGCAATTTTAGCTTATTTGGGTGGCTTTATATTATTTCTCTTACAGTGCCCATCCGCAAAAGGGGCTTTCAAATAATTATTTATACACATGCAAATGGCATGTTACTTTATGTAGAGAGCGATAATTTTATTGCTTTCCCATGGAAAAAAAAATGAAAATTGAAGTAAAAATAAAAAATAAAGAATAAAAAAATATTTTTAAAAAAATAAAATCAAATAAAAAAAATAAAATAAATAAAAATAAAAAAATAAAATAAAAGATAAAAAAATGAATAAAAAAATATTTTTTTTAAATAAAATAAATTAAAAAAAAAAATTAAAATAAAAGAAATAAAAATAAAAAATACAATAAAAAATAAAAAATAAATTAAAAAAAATATTTTAAAAAATAAAATAAATTTTAAAAAATAAAGAAATAAAATAAAAGATAAAAAATGAATAAAAAAATATTTTAAAATAAAATACAGGAAATAAAAGAAATAAAAATTTTTAAAATACAATAAAAAATAAAAAAAATTATTAAAAAAAAAAAATTCCCCAAAAAGAACTTACAGATGATGCTGGCAGCCATCTCAAAGCAACAAAGGTGATTTTGATGAAAGAGTTTCAGGAAGGGAAAGACCATATTTGGGAGGTACTTTGTCTCCGCCATTATTGGGGACCAATGGGCAAGTGCTGACAAAACCCTGAAATAAAATAAGTTGAAAAAAAAAAATTTTTTAAATTAAAAAACTTTAATTAATTTTTTTTTTATCAATACTATTATTTTATTTAATAACGAGCTGTGTAAATGTGACCTTCAGCCGTGGGGATTACAAACTTAGATCCTCACGACCACCGAGCCTGGAGTGGAGGACTTCGATCAAGACTAACAGGCAAGCCCCAGCCTCTTATAGAGGACTAATCAAAGGTCTGTTCAAAAATAAATCGGATGAAGAAGAAGAAGAAGAAGAAGAAGAAGAAGAAGAAGAAGAAGAAGAAGAAGAAGAAGAAGGAAAAAAAGAAGAAGAAGAAGAAAAAGAAGAAGAAAAAGAAAAAGAAGAAGAAGAAAAAGAAGAAAAAGAAGAAGAAGAAGAAGAAGAAGAAGAAGAAGAAGAAGAAGAAAAAGAAGAAGAAGAAAAAGAATAAGAAAAAGAAGAAGAAAAAGAAAAAGAAGAAGAAGAAGAAGAAGAAAAAGAAGAAGAAGAAGAAAAAGAAGAAGAAGAAGAAGAAGAAGAAAAAGAAGAAGAAGAAAAAGAAGAAGAAGAAGAAAAGGAAGAAAAAGAAGAAGAAAAAGAAGAAAAGGAAGAAAAAGAAGAAAAAGAAGAAAAAAAAAGAAAAAGAAAAAGAAGAAGAAGAAAAAGAAGAAGAAAAGGAAGAAAAAGAATAAGAAAAGGAAGAAAAAGAAGAAAAAGAAGAAGAAAAAGAAGAAAAAGAAGAAGAAAAAGAAGAAGAAGAAAAAGAAAAAGAAGAAGAAGAAGAAGAATCAATAGCAATATATTCATTCATTCACTGTGGAGGTCCCCAGATGTCGGAGAGCCTTCTACTCAAATAGCTTCTTTCCTCGTACTGCTGGCCGCTGGAACTCCCTCCCTGCCCCCTGTTTCCCCAACAGTACAGACATGCAGAAGTTTAAAACTAATGTAAACAGACACCTCGCTGCGCTGATCCCAATCTAGGTTGACCACCCCTACCTTCTCCCCTTTTCTTTTTCTCAGTAGCCCCTTACGTCTACAGTGGCGGTCTGCCTTGTTTGGGGTGAACTATGTTAAAAAAAAAAATATATATATATATAGATAGAAGGATGAAAAGGAATTAGAAAAGCGATGGAGGCAGATCTTTTTTTCAATTCAGTTGCTCAGAGCAAGGTATATTCTGCAAAAAAGCAATTTATTTAATTAATTTTTTCCTTAAGCCAGGCTTTTCAAAGATCAAAATCTTATCATCAGAGGAAATTGCTGGGATAGATAAGTTGGCGAAAAGCCAAGATTTAAAATCTGAAAAAGTAAAACAAAGATTGTGGGGAAAAAAACAAGGCAAAAAGCTGCCCGAATGCAAGCAAGTGTCCGATTGTAAAAAAATCTGCCTCCGTCGCTTTTCTAATTCCTTTTCATCCTTCTATCTATCTATCTGCTCTATCCGGTATATTGAGCTGTATACTTTTCACAATAGGGTTTAACTTTTTCTAAAAGTTTGCTTTTAGTTCTCTACTTATATATATATATATATATATATATAATAAAAGTTTTTAAAAAGGTTGAAGGCAATGCGAAGATCCGGATTGCTGGAAGTTGTGAAGAACAAAAACAAAACAAAACCGAAATAAGTCGGATATAGATCGAAAAGTTTGTTTATTTTTCTAGACAGCAAGGGTTTAACCCCCCAGCGTTCCTGGCATTTTCTTGGAATCCGGGATTTTTCTTTTATTTATTTTTGACAAGGAGAGGAAAAAAAAAGAAAAAAAAAATCTCTCAAAATATATCAAATTGATTCTTGATAATCCGGATATTACAAACTAACACCCTTGCTGTCTAGAAAAATAAACAAACTTTTCGATCTATATCCGACTTATTTCGGTTTTGTTTTGTTTTTGTTCTTCACAGCTTCCAGCAATCCGGATCTTCGCATTGCCCTCAACCTTTTTAAAAACTTTTATTATTACTCCCAGCAATGCTTCCAGCAAACTACCAATTTCTCTCTCTATATATATATATATATAAATGAGAGAATGCATCAATATAAATTAAATGTATATATATATATATATATATGAGAAAAAAAAAAAAAATTATAGTCTCAAGTCTTCCAGTGGAAAATCACTCATGTAAGTCAATTTATTTTTTACAGTTATTATATTAGTTTATTTCTAACACTATTTTAAGGGATCATCAGTTGTTTACCATGAAAAACTGTTTCGGGAATTTAAATTTAAATTAAATATATATATATATAAATGAGAGAATGCATCAATATAAATTAAATGTATATCGATCAAAATGATTCTTGAAGGATCAAATATTGGGTACTCTTATAGAGAAAGCACTGTGTTTCTGTGACTTCGCGTCGTCAATGTTAGGGCAGGTTTTGGAAGCACCAGAGAGATGACGAAACTATTAATCAATCAGGTTACAGCAGGCATCAAACAATCAAGTTGCAAGCAAGCAGGCACTAAATTTTGAAAGAAATTAATTTTTATGATCTGCAGTGCATTAAAAAAAAAAGGAACGTTCATCATCCTGGATAAACTGTTGCAGAAGCATGGATGTCATAAATCGCAGGAAGGTTGACCGGCCAAAAAAAACTTGAAAGGAAGGGATTGGACAAGACTGTACAGAGTGGAATTTGGAGACTACTGACTCTCTCAACCGTGAGTATTGATTTACTCCTCTCTAGGAGTTAGGCACAAGGCCAGTTTTATCTTACTCCCACAAGTAAGATGTGACCCAAGGTCGGGTCGGGAAAGTGGGGTTTAAAAATTGCCTGGGCATTCCCTGGTAGGGGCGCCTCAGGCAGTAAGCAATAAACTTACTCTTCCCCAAAGAGGGGAGGCGAAGCCTGGGAGGGTGAACCTCCTAGAACTGCACAGGACAGACCCATAGACCGGCGTAAATCAAGCCCCGAAGGCCAAGACAATGCCAGTCTATGGGGTGCAGTATCCATCGGAACAGATACTACACTTTGATCTTAGCAGGCCAAGAACAGTCGTGAGTAGTGGAGAGTGAGCTTGCATAATATCAAAAACGTCTGACCCCTGACCCCAAGGGTTTGGTATTGTTTGGTTTACAGTATATCAATCTCGTATGGGTCATTTAATGCTGAAACATTAGTTGTAATATGATGGAAGTCAAAGGTTACAAGTTTTTATGTTTCAAGTTCTAGATGGTGTTTGGTTTGATTGTTTTGTTTTATGGCATATCGACCCTTTTCAGGTTATTAAATGCCAAATCAGGTCATTTTGGTAAAAGTTTTTATGCTTCAAGTTCTTTATATCTTCAACTGTTTATTTATGCTGTTTTTTGGCTTTCAGAACATGATTAAGTTTTTCAAAGAAAAAAAAAACAATAAAACATCAATGTTTGGTGCATTTTGGGTCAGGAAGCTGATATCTTCAGACAGCCTGATCGAGTAGCACCAGCCTGAACAAGAGAAAAGTGACATTAAATGAATAGAAGAAGAAGAAGAAGAAGAAGAAGAAGAAGAAGAAGAAGAAGAAGAAGAAGCCAGTCGTATGTACAGCCCAGGAATGTATTTCACTGATCCTTATCACAAAATTAAATTGTTCCGCTACAAAGAAACCTGTGAGTAAGTCAGGTCGACTGTCCTTATAGTTAGCTTGAAATAGAAGCAGCAGTATCATATCATCATTATCATATTTGGTTTAACGTCCGTTTTACATGATGACATGTGTTGGACAGCTTTTAGAAATTGACTTCCAAGCAAACCTATCTCTGGCCAGACTTTATTTATCCCTATTTCAATCAAGTCTATTATCACTTCCTCCCATGTTTTCCTTGGCCTTCACCTGCCAACTAACCCTGCTACATCAACTGTTCTACATACACTAACTTAATTACTTTCATTGATTCTTTCATCATCATATTCGGTTTAACGTCTTTTTACATGCTGGCATGTGTTGGACGGCTTTTAGAAATTGACTTCAAAACTAACCTATCTCTGGCCAGGTAGCTTTTTGCTCCATCATATTCGGTTTAATGTAAGTTTTACATTCTGGTATGCGTCGGACGGCTGTAAAAAATTGACTTCCAAACTAACCTATCTCTGGCCAGGTCTTTATTTATCCCTCTTTCTCTTAAATCTGTGAACTGGACCTGCTATCTGAATATATTTACATCTACTGATCTAAGATCTCTCACCCATTCTTTCAATTGGACCATACCATCAAAGTCTCCTGTTCTACACACATCTCCCTATACTGTCGAGATTTAAGTTTCCTCTGAGGTCATCAGATCTAAGCCTGTCTTTAAGACTCAGATTACACATCCATCCTATCATTCTCATATCATTTCTCTTCATACAACGCATGTACTCAACCCTCATTGGCCAGGTTTCACTTCCATACATCATCACACTGCATACACTCTTCCCTTGGTCGACAGTGGTAACGCTCTGCTGGTTAGTAATGACACACGTTTCCTGAACTAACTCCATCCAAACCTAACTCTTACAATCACACTAGCACCTGCTCCAACTTGTGCTCCACAGTGGTAATGCTATGCTGGTTAGTAATGACACAAGTTTCCTGAACTAACTCCATCCACACCTAACTCTTACAATCACACTAGCACCTGCTCCAACTTGTGCTCCACAGTGGTAATGCTATGCTGGTTAGTAATGGCAAAAGTTCCCTGAACTAACTCCATCCACTTTTAATTCTAGCTATCGCACTAGCACCTGTGCCTCAATGGTTCATCTTGTCGAACTTGGAGATCTTTATGTCGAACTCGAGAATTTGAACGGAACCCTTTATTCAATCCGCAAGGACATGTGGCACAACGGATAAAAGCGCTAAGTAATAATCATTATTTAAAACTTCTACCCTGTCATTGCTGATGGAACGAGAACAATCTACCCCCATGAATTAACTAAAGAGTTCCGTTTGAAATTACGTACAAATTCCCGAGTTCGACAAAACGCACCTGAAGAAGGTCAGCGGTTACATCGGCCGAAACGTTGTGAGAATAACATCCAAGATGAGAACAGTAGTCTGAATAATAAAAATAATACAAATTATCAATCCTCATCTCACAAACACGAAACAGAGTATTCAAAAAAAATTTTTTTTTTTTTAAACTTACCCTTGGAGAAGTCTAAGCAACCTGCGACTTTTCACTGGGTAGATCTTGTGCAACTGCGCGTAGGCTGGGTGGATACCCTTGTCAACTAATGCGGCATAAGCAAGGTGATTTTCTGGGAGCTGCAAAAGTGATCGCCAGATGAAAAGCCTGAAAGGATAAGAAAAAGGGGTTTCAGATTTTTGAAAAAAAATAACGCCATCAAATATTTTTGGTTCTAAATATTATATCAGGTTGGAAAGAAAGTAATGTCGTATTTTTTACTTCATCACTTTGCAGCCTCCTAAGTTGTACACAGTTCTAGATTTTTTGGTGAATTGGTGTCTTAATATCTTGCTTTGCCTTTCAGATATAGTAATTAGTTGGAAAATATTAAGTTTAACGGTCTCAGCCGCCAAAAAATGGATATTAGTGAAGAGCATCTGAGACATTACATGCTCTATGAATTCAAAAAAGGAAACTCAGCTGCAGAAGCTACAAAGAATATTGGAACTGTCTATGAGATAAATGTTCTGAATGATCGAAAATGTCAACAGTGGTTTGCAAAATTTTCTTCCGGAGACTTTAACCTGTTAGATCGGCGACGTTTGGGAAAGCCAATATCAATTGATAAAGACGTCATTAAAGACGCTGTGGAGGCCAATCCAAAGTTGACCAGCAGAGAATTAGCTCAACAATTCAATACAACCCATATCACAATTATTTCATGCCTTCACGAGTTAGGAAAAGTTTAAAAACTTGGACTTTGGGTTCCCCACAATTTGACCGACGCTCAACGAAATTAAAGATTGACTGTTTGCACATCGTTGCTTTCCAGGAATCATTGAGAATTATTTTTGCAAAGAATCATGACTGGAGATGAAAAATGGGTTCTTTACAAGAATACCCAACACAAAAGACAATGGTTAGACCGAAACCAAAGTCCACAGCCTGTTCCAAAACAAGGACTACACCCAAAAAAGGTTATGCTCTCTTTATGGTGGGACATGAAAGGACTGATTCATTATGAGTTACTAGAGCCTAATCAAACAATCACAGCAGTCAAATATTGTTCGCAGCTGGATGATCTAAGAATTGCTCTATCAAAAAAAAACGACCAGCATTACTCAATAGGAAGGGTGTTGTGCTTCAGCATGATAACGCAAAACCTCAAACAGAAAAACTCACTCAGGAAAAGGTCATGAGTTTCAATTGGGAAGTTTTGCCCCATTCGACTTATTCACCTGACATTGCTCCATCTGACTACCATCTTTTCCGGTCGTTGCAGCATCACTTAAACAATAAAATTTATGAAAATGACGACCAACTCAAAAATGACTGAAATTTGTTTTTCTCTCAAAAATCAGGGAAATTATTGTAAAGATTAAAAATGCCCTAATGTGAATGTTTCGGATGAAATAAATGTGTTGGACAAAAACGACATTACTTTCTTTCCAACCTGATACTTGGATTAATAAAATTAATATTTACTAGTTTATACTTGTTACTTGAGTGGTGTTGGTACAGTACCTGGGTATGTCAATTTCCATCTATACCTAGCTTCTACCGCTTTATAACTAGTATGAAGAAAAATGTTAGTGAACTTTCGGAGGAAGCCAGTTCAACCCGCCTAGGGTGAGTGCCGCTTCGTTTGTTCGTTCTTCGTTCGAATAAACCTACTCTTGTCTTCAACTGTTTGTCTTGACTTTGTAATTTTGCAGGGCATGAACGAACTTGTTTGCCGAGGGCATTTTCCTCAGTCCGGTTTAATACCTTTTTTTTAACATGTTGACATTATAATGTTTGGTGTTATTCATTTGTAATTTTATTGTCCTATTTTTACTATATATATGCAATAGAAAGATCTTTGAATGCCTAATTTGCATAGCAATTTTTTTAAACAGTTCATAATAAAGTAAGATGTTATGTTAATTATAAAAAAAACTGTGCGTATGTTCAAAAGCAACGAAAATAAACGTAGACACATTCGTAGATAGCCTACCTGTATTTGGCCGGATATTCCCCGTGTCCGACCAGAATCCGATATAAACGTTGCCTGTCAATGGTATCCTCGTAATCCTCCGATTCCTGCAGAGATAAAAACGGGAACAGATATTCTTGAGAAGATAACATGATTAGCTCCTAGGATTGACTTTCAATCCATTCTAGAACCATTTTTAAAAGTCGCTTGATCTTTCGTTTACAAAGTCCGCAAAGAGTTGAAGGCTTCAAATCAAAACGTACGAGACATTCTAGACATACCGATGGAACACCTGAATTAATTCGGCAAGTACAGCACACCGTTGGTGGTAATCCTAAAAGATCCATATGGTCAATTGCAAAAGAACACTGTGTCCTTGTGAACAAAAAAAAAACTATTAATATGCCTAATTTGCATAACTTTTTTTAAACAGTTTATAATAAATTAATGTTTGGTGTTATTAATTTGTAATTTTATTGTCCTATTTTTACTATATATATGTAATAGAAAAATCTTTGAATGCCTAATTTGCATAACTTTTTTTAAACAGTTTATAATAAATTAATGTTTGGTGTTATTAATTTGTAATTTTATTGTCCTATTTTTACTATATATATGCAATAGAAAAATCTTTGAATGCCTAATTTGCATAACTTTTTTTAAACAGTTTATAATAAATTAATGTTTGGTGATATTCATTTGTAATTTTGTTGTCCTATTTTACCTATATATATGCAACAGTTTTGTTGATATTAACAGCAATTAATTAAACTGATTTAATAAAAAATAAAAGGATAAATTACCAAAACCTTTCTTAAAATATTAATGCTTGTTGTTATTCATTTGTAATTTTGTTGTTCTATTCTTCCTATATACATGCAATAACTTTTTTTAAACAGTTTATAATAAATTAATGTTTGGTGTTATTCATTTGTAATTTTGTTGTCCTATTTCACCTATATATATGCAACAGTTTTGTTGATATTAACAGCAATTAATTAAACTGATTTAATAAAAAATAAAAGGATAAATTACCAAAACCTTTCTTAAAATATTATGTTCATTAATTTTCAAGTGAGGTAATTTAAATGAAAACTATTACTTTTTAAAATTGCAATAGATTTGTATTATTTGGATTATTCGGACTACTGTTCTCATCTTGGATGTTATTCTCACAACGTTTCGGCCGATGTAACCGCCGACTTTCCTCAGGTGTATCTTGTCGAACTCGGGAATCTTTCTGTTGAGCTCAAGAATCTGTACGGAATTCCGAACGGAACAATTTATTACAACGGTAACTTGCTCTCTTTCAGTCAGCCATGACCGGGTAGAAGTCTTAAGTAATTCGTAACTATATTCTTCATATCACCCGCACTGAGGATTGAACCTTCAACCTCCAGAAGACTGTCACTTAGAACTGATTATTAATTTAGCACTTTATCCGCTACGCTGTAGAAGCCCTGTTTTGGCGATCACCTAGGGTGTGAGCACTGGTTTATAAATATAGAAAAACAAAACAATGCAGACTCACAAGAGATAAAACAAACTCAAGTACATTGTGTATAAATCAGTTTTGCCCTGAGGGGATGTGTGATACCATCACAGAATAGGACCACCACATCTTAGATAATTTGTCTGTTGATGCATCAGGTTGAAGTCAGTTCATCTCAGGTTTATGTCAATCTGCAATCTCCCTCGCCTCACTCGGGTCTACCCCCATCTACCCGAAACGTTAATTCTCTCGGGGACCTCCCAAGCCACAAACTACCTTGAACAACCTTGACTCCTAAATATATTAACTTATGACCGGAAATCCTATGTTCGGTCTTTTGTTTTAGTCCCCCCCCCCTCCCCATATCAATAAAAACTGATAACTTCTGATCTCGCCCTCTCAGCCACTCCCAGCAGCTAATTACTCATCTTACTTTTGATTGCCTTTGTGCATCATTTCCTCACATATAGATAAATAAATATACATGTATTCTTATCTATATATATTTTAAGGATAATTTTAAAGCATAAAAATGACGTTTTTGTAATTATTTTTTATTCAATATTTCGAACGCACCTGCATTTTTCATCACGAATAGTTAGATTTTAAAAATTTCTTATCAAACTATTCCTGATGAAGAATGCAGGTGCGTTCGAAATATTGAATAAAAAATGAAAAATAATTACAAAAACGTCATTTTTATGCTTTAAAATCATCCTTAAAATATATATAGATAAGAATAAATATATACTTATTTATCTATGTATATATATATATATATATATATATATATATATATATATATATATATATATATAAGAATAAATATTTATTTATTTATCTATATATATCCTTAAAATATATATATATAAGAATAAATATTTATTTATTTATCTATATATATCCTAAAAATATATATAAGAATAAATATTTATTTATTTATCTATATATATATATATATATATATATATATATATATATATATATATATATATATATCCTAAAAATATATATATATAAGAATAAATATTTATTTATTTATCTATATATATATATCCATAAAATATATATATAAGAATAAATATTTATTTATCTATCTATATATATATATATATATATCCTAAAAATATATATAAGAATAAATATTTATTTATTTATCTATATATATATCCATAAAATATATATAAGAATAAATATTTATTTATTTATTTATCTATATATATATATCCTAAAAATATATATATAAGAATAAATATTTATTTATCTATATATATATTCATAAAATATATATAAGAATAAATATTTATTTATTTATCTATATATATATCCATAAAATATATATAAGAATAAATATTTATTTATTTATCTATATATATATATCCTTAAAATATATATATAGAGAGAGATAGATAGATAGACAGACAGACAGAGAGAGAGAGAGAGAGAGAGAGAAATAGAGAGAGTGAACACGGTTTAACATAACATACCTCGAGAGAAATAGTCTTTTTAAAACCTTTACTCAGGCTCTGACCTTTCTCGGAATCGTCAAAATTGTAGCAACCTTTGACGGCCTTGACAACAGGCGGAGGTGGCTGAAAATGTAAAACATAAAAAAATACGATAATTTTTTGGAGTTGATTAGAAAATGGAACGCATTATGTTCGGCATCAGTTTACATGATAGAAAAAGAAACACCTGGATCAGACAGCAAAAAAATTTAAAAATCAATTATTTGGGCCTTGATTCCGCCGGTCTGAGGGATTGTCCTGTGCAGTTCTAGGAGGTCCACCCTCCCAGGCTTTACCTTCTCACACTTTGAGAAGGGGTTAGTTTATTGTTAATCGCCTGAGGCGCCCCTACCGAGGAATGCCGACGGGGCTGCGCAGGCATTTTTTGTAGGCCAAAGTGCTCTTCCTCTATGGCGCTGTCTTTTCAATCCCACTTTCCGACCTTGTGTCACATCTTACCGCTGTGAAAGGGAGATAAATACAAAAAAAAAAATTTTTTAATTAATTATTTTCCAAACCGAACAGTTTTGCACCACTTTTCTGTCCCCTTACGAAGATTAAAATCAAGATATAATTATACTTATGTCTACAATCATGGCCACTTCATAATGCAGCGATAGAAAAGCTAAGAGTGGCACAGTACAAAATGGAACTCATTATGCTCGGCATCAGTTTACGTGATAGAAACACCTGGATCAGACAGCAAACTGGAATAAATGGCATCATCACTACGATACGAATGGCAAAACATAGATGGGAAGGTCATCTTTCGAGATGTACAGACAACCGGTGGACATATAGAGCGACAGAATGGACCCCGAGACAATGGAAAAAACGTAGAGGAAGGCCAAAACACGGCGGAAAGACGACCTCGATAGTCAACTAGGTCCTACTTGGCCACACCTAGCCAGGGATAAAACAAGGTGGAAAAAAATCAGGGAGGGGTTCCTCCACCAAGAGTGAAATAAAAAAAAATAAAAAAAAGACCCGGATGATGATGATGATGATGATGATTAGAAACCTTACAAAAGCACTTTTAAACAAGAAAAAAAATTTTTTTTACGGATGTCCTCAAAATCACAAACGTCGAACTCTCCAATCTTCTCTTCCACCCCTTCATTCGGACCTCCACTCTTTAACCAGCGCTGTGGAGCCGGAACAAAAAACCTTTGACTACAGCTCCTCTATTTTTTTGGCACTTCCAACACCAACTCTAATTCCTCTTGAAATGGTTTGTACTTGCTCAGTAATAACACAAACACACTTATTTCGAACGCACCTGCGTTTTTCATCACAAATAGTTAGATTTTTAAAATTCGATATCAACTTTGTTTATTTGGCCATTTTGGATTAGCTACATCTTTTAACACTATGGTCCAAGCGAAGTAACTCATGAGTAAGTATTGGCTCTATTTTTAGCACTTCTGACTCCAATTCTTATTCCTCTTTACATAATTAAGCTGTTTTATGGCCTATAAATCTCATAACGCTTTCATGCGTCATACACTTACAAACAGATCATCGCCATATTTAGTTTAACGCCCGTTTTACAAGCTGGCATGTGTTGGACGGCTTTCAAATCTCCTGTCACAGGAAGTACTTCCTTGTCATTCACCTTAGTAGATACTGCAAGATTTCTGAGAGTGTGGCGTGACAGACTTATGGCAGATCAATAAATCGGTGAGACGAAGGAAAGGCGAGCCTGTATTAGTTACCCCTTTTCTTTCGAGGTTCGTTCGGCTTACTCTTTTCATTTCTTTTCATTTCTTTCCTCTTCTTTTCATTTCTTTCCTCTTTTCATTTCTTTTCATTTCTTTCCTCTTCTTTTCATTTCTTTCCTTTTCTTTTCATTTCTTTCCTCTTCTTTTCATTTATTTCCTCTTTTCATTTATTTCCTCTTCTTTTCATTTCTTTCCTTTTCTTTTCATTTCTTTCCTCTTTTCATTTCTTTTCATTTCTTTCCTCTTCTTTTCATTTCTTTCCTCTTCTTTTCATTTCTTTCTTCTTCTTTTCATTTCTTTCCTCTTCTTTTCATTTCTTTCCTCTTCTTTTCATTTCTTTCCTCTTCTTTTCATTTCTTTCCTCTTTTCATTTCTTTCCTCTTCTTTTCATTTCTTTCCTCTTCTTTTCATTTCTTTCCTTTTCATTTCTTTCCTCTTCTTTTCATTTCTTTCCTCTTCTTTTCATTTCTTTCCTCTTCTTTTCATTTCTTTCCTCTTTTCATTTCTTTCCTCTTCTTTTCATTTCTTTCCTTTTCTTTTCATTTCTTTCCTCTTTTCATTTCTTTCCTCTTCTTTTCATTTCTTTCCTCTTCTTTTCATTTCTTTTTATTTCTTTCCTTTTCTTTTCATTTCTTTCCTCTTCTTTTCATTTCTTTCCTCTTTTCATTTCTTTCCTCTTCTTTTCATTTCTTTCCTCTTCTTTTCATTTCTTTTCATTTCTTCTTGAAGAGGAAATCACCTTGCAGTTAGTCGCTAATGTAGAACCATGTTGCCCCACTCGACGACCGTCAACCCCAACATTGTATGTCCGTGGCCTTTTTGTCTTCCTCATCTAGCTGAGTCGTCTATCCATTGACGAATCGTCGATGGCACAGCACTGGTCCACACGTTAAATAAAAGAAACACAACTCTCGAGAAAGAACACACACACATATACATTGTGTATAATTTAGTTGGAACTATGAGTGTGTGTGACACCGTCGCGGACTGTCGAGACCCCCATTGTCGTCGCTCAAGTGGTCAGCTCATCTCATCGTTTTCTGGTCCGATCTGCTCTTTGTGGAGGTTCGATCCCTAACTGCTCGGCTTCTCTCCGAAACCCAAACTCGTTAACGTTTTGCCATAAACCTTACTGTCGTCAAACTGTCGTAAAACTTTGTCACTCCTAAATGTCGTGTCCCGTATTCTTTTCTGAGTCACCTGTCCTGAACAATGGAAACTGACCACTCCCGCATTTCCTTTTGTCTCTGTTGATGAGTCACTTCCTATCCTCGCGGCCTTCATTGTATCACACTTATAAAATAAGTACATACAGATGTTGGCCAGAGTTTGAATTCAGTGAAAAGTGTTCACACGTGTTTTTAATCGGAAGGTAACAAGTAGGTGCCAAATGAAACTTTATAGAAACAGTGAATTGGTCAAAAGAAATCAGAGTTCGCTGGTGACACCGAACGACTCGCCTCGGCTCTTGATGAAGACAACAACAACAACAACAAAAATACCCGACTTGAAGTGCGGAGCCCAGCATCCACTTCTTAAGCACGCCTGATGTCTCCCCCCCATAACTGTAATGTATGAAGTTACAGCCATTGGGTGAAGTTTTTGATTGGCCCAGAGGGCGCTTTTGTTGTAATTGTTGTTGTTGTTTTGATTATACAAAGAAGAGACTTTAACAGGTCTGGACACTTAGCGAACGATGCAGACTTAATAATTGGCGACGAGGTAGTAGAAGACAATGCGAGGAAGGGCTTCGTAAGATTAACACCAACAATGAACCGAAAGTTTTAAAAAAAAAAAAAAAGTAAACAAGAAAAAACAATGTTTAAGAAAAAACAATGTAAAAAACTAATGATTGAAATCAGATCTAAGCCTGTCTTTAAGACTCACATTGCACACCCATCATATTATTCTCATACTATTTATATCCATGCAACGCATGTCCTCAATCCTCACTGGCCAGGTTTCACTTCCATACATCATCACACTGTATGCACATGCCTGATAGACTCTTCCTTTAGGTGACAGTGGTAACGCTCTGCTGGTTAGTAATGACAGAAGTTCCCTAACTCTTATAAACTATAATATAAAAGTAGTTCACAGATACACCACCATCATCATTAGTTTAACGTCCGTTTTACATACTGGATTGCGTTGGACAACTTTTAGAAATTGATTTTCAAACTCACCTATCTCTGTCCAGGTCTTTATTTATCCCTCTTTCTCTCAAATCTATCCTTATCACTTCCTCCCATGTTTTCCTTGGCTTTCCCCTGTGAACTGGACCTGCTTCTTCAACTGTTCTACATCTAACCCAAGTACTCTCATCCATTCTTTCAATGTAACCAAACCAGCAAAGTCTCCTGTTCTGCACACATCTCCCTATACTGTCCAGATTTAATCTTCCTCTGAGGTCATCAGATTTAAGCCGGTCTTTAAGACTCATATTACACATCCATCGTATCATTCTCATATTTCTCTCCATGCAACGCATGTCCTCAACCCTAACTGGCCAGGTTTCACTTCAATACATCATCACACTGCGTACACATGCTTGATAGACTCTTGTTTTGGTCGACAGTGGTAACGCTCTGCTGGTTAGTAATGGCAGAAGTTTCCTGATCTTCTGCCATTACTAACCTAATTTTTGCCCATATCCAATTATACACTGCACAATGATGTGTCGATTGTGATAATAGCCTTGAATATGTGCATAAAGTTGGTTTCATTGGATGTGTTCGGAGTTCCGAGAAGCATAAAAAAAAAAATATTTTTTTAAATAAATAAATAAATAAATAAATAAAAAAAATAAAAAATAAAAAATAAATTAAAATTAAAAATTAAAAATTAAAAAAAAAAATTTTTTAAATTAAAAAAAAAAAAATTTTTTTAAATAAATAAATAAAAAAAAAAAATAAAAAAAATTAAAAAAAAAATTAAAATTAAAAATTAAAAATTAAAAAAAAAAATTTTTAAATTAAAAAAAAAAAAAATGTCGTTGATGGGCACTTTACGGGAAGTATGTAAACACACGTGCACGCACGCACAGAACTTTGAAAACAAATTTAACGCTCGTGTCGTTTTCATATGCAAAAACTTTTTCAACCTTCAACAAACATTTATCGTTTACATTTTACATCTTTGTAAAATTGTTGCGATATAAATGTTTTATTTTTACTTTAAATTTTTTCTTTTTTTTATTAACAACATTTTTATTGTTAAAAGTTAGCACTTGCTAACTGGTGATAGGATGATATGTTCTGTCCAATACAAATATGACTATTTTAGTGAAGTGAGGGATCAATGCAGTATACATGGATTAGAAAAACCGATCCCCGACTTTATGTCTGTGTAAGTCAGGAAACTTTTTACCTTGTTGACCTCGGAGGTGAGAGTGGACAGGCTGTAGATATTCATTTCTCCCGAGTCCATCATGCCGACCATATGTTTACCCCCAGGGCTTACCACCAAATGATGGATACGGGCAACTAGGCTGCCGACGTCGAAGAGGAGTTTGCAGGTGGTGATATTCATGAATCGGGCGATTCCATCTTGGCAGAGGGCGCCGAGAATCTACCGAATAAATAAATACATAAATCAGATCAAATAAAAAAAAGAAATTTATTAAGTTCTCAATAATATATATAAATATATATATATATATATATATACACACAAATTTAATCTTTGGAAGGATTTGGCGGATACTATCAAATGGTTTAAATCAATTGAAAATAAGAGGAATGCCTGTTTTATACAATTCGATATTATGGATTTTTACCCCTCAATTTCCAAGGAATTACTTACAAACAGCATTAACTATGCTAGGAACTTCGTGGATATATCCGATGAGTATTGATTTACTCCTCTCCAGGAGTTAGGCACAAGGCCAGTTTTTATCTTACTCCCACAAGTAAGATGTGACCCAAGGTCGGATCGGGAAAGTGGGGTTTAAAAATTGCCTGGGCAGCCCCGTCGGCATTCCCCGGTAGGGGCGCCTCAGGCAGCAAGCAATAAACTTACTCCTCCCTAAAGAGGGGAGGCAAAGCCTGGGAGGGTGGACCTCCTAGACAGACCCATAGACCGGCGTAAATCAAGCCCCGAAGGCCAAGACAATACCAGTCTATGGGGTGTAGTATCCATCGGAACAGATACTACACTTTGATCTTAGCCAAAAGGATATATCCGATGAGTAGGTAAGATTAATTATGGCTTGTCGCAGATCCATCCTTATAAACAATCGGGAAACATGGATTAAATTGAACAACAACAGATTCGATGTCCCGATGGGTGCTTCTGACTCAGCCCAGATTGCCGATCTGGTGGACATATTTATAATGTACACAATTAGCAGAATTGTAGAGCCTAATTTAGTGGGGTTATATAGGGATGATGGACTAATTGTTATCCCTAATAGTGACGGGCTCCCTGGTATCCAAAATATATAAAAAATTAATAAGAGCATTCAAATAAAAAAATGACTCAATACTGGTCACCCCTGAAGAAGGAATTTTATTCCGTAATCGATAGGATTAATGTAAGAAAAAAAAAAAAAATAATAATAAATTAATCTTGTATTGCTAATTTGGCTTTTATTTCAATTTTATTAACTTTCCATGCAATACTTTAAAACTTGAATGAAAAACACACACATTACTCGACAGCGTGCCAACGCATCCCTCGTTCGACACCGGTTTTTGAATCCTACACGCCATTTAATAACAGCAAGGCGATGACGTCGTACCATCAAAGACGTTTATCAAATTAACAAAGAAATAAGTTTCTTTATTCTTGTTTTTTGATTGAAAAAAAAAAAAAATTACTCAATACTGGTCACCCCTGAAGAAGGAATTTTATTCCGTAATCGATAGGATTAATGTAAGAAAAAAAAAAAAAATAATAAATTAATCTTGTATTGCTAATTTGGCTTTTATTTCAATTTTATTATATATATATATATATATATATATATAGTCATCCACATACAGATTGTTTCGCTGTATCACAGTGCGGCTAGACCAGTTAGTGCCTCAAGCCGGGATTGAAACTCAACCGTCGAGCTGACAGTCGGAGATCCTGCCCCTGCGCCATCATACGACACTGACTGAATGACAACATTGTGTAAACTAAATACATTTGTTAGTGAATTTGTTGATAGATTTACTAATTAATGATAATTAGATTAATCTAAAAAAACTAAAAAAACAGTAAAAGACTAAAAATTAAAAAATAGTAAAAAGACTAATAATTAAAAAACAAAATCAGTAGCCCAATATATTAACGACCCCCCCCCCCAAACTGAGAACTAGACCTTAAATCATGCCTTGTGCCTAACAATAACCCTAGACTGATTTTGACACGTGTCGAATGTATCTTCCTCAACCCTTTATTCCCTTCCCTATTTCTTTACCCTCTCCCCTTCTCCATCACCCACTTCCTTCTCCCCTTCCTTTTCTCTATCCTAAATGATTTTATTTCTTATTTTATTCCGTACCATTTTATTTTATTTAATTCTATCTCTGTTATTTTTCTGCGTCCCACAAGGTAAGATGTGACACAAGGTCGGGAAAGTGGGATTAGATAAGCCAGCGCTCGAGAGGTGAGCACTCTGGCCATTTAAAAATTGCCTGGGCAGCCCCGTCGGCATTCCCCGGTAGAGGCGCCTCAGACAGTAAGCAATAAATTTACTCCTCCCCAAAGAGGGGAGGCAAAGCCTGGGAGGGTGCACCTCCTAGAACTGCACAGGACCGGCAACCCCCAATAGACCGGCGTAAATCCAGACCCGAAGGCCCGGACGATACCGGTTTATTAGGCAGGGTAAAAAACCCTGGTTGAACTCTTTTATCTCTATTTATCTATCTATCTATCTTTCTATTTCTTCGTCTTTCTTTTTATTTTATATTTTATATTTTTTTTAGTTTATATTATTTTTATTTTTTTATTTTGATTCTTAACGGTCCCAACCACGTGACTTTCCAAATTTTAACTTTAAATTTATTTTCCACTCTCCCCATTTCATTCTTTCCAAATATGATCTAAGGTTAAGATCGGATTTTAACTCTGCCTGATGAGATCTCACTTTCTAACAGCTGTTGATCGATAACATCGACATGCCAGTGTTGCAGATTTTGTACATGTGTGTGTAAATAAAAATAATCATATATATATATATATATATATATATATAGCTAGACACTTTACTAATGAACATTCCTGTCCCCGCTCGCAAATCCGAAAACATTTCGTAGACAATACTAAAATCTTAGAACACAATATTAATACACAAAAACTCCACATACTAGAAGCTTTACTCATTAAAACAAAAAAACCTGCTATTAACAAGATTAATTTTAACACTAGTACTAATATACTTAAATGCTTATAATACCTAATAAATATAGTTTCATATTTAAATTTTCCCGCCATAATTAATTATAAATCTCACTCCAGGTCTTTACCTGTTTGTCATTATTCCACTGACGATGGACCCAGACGGGTCAGAAAGTACTCTGGACCAACATGTACACTATGGCAGTTTCATCAGCCAATTTTCTTCCGAGATTAAGATTTTAATCCGGAAAATTGAAGGGATCAATACTAAAATAACCAGACAAAAATTGTCGGTTATTTTTAATAATAATAATATATATATATATATATATATATATATATATATATATATATAAAGTGGTGTACTAAAAGCGAACTTTTAGGAAAGGTAAAACCTATTGTGAAGAGTATATAGCTCAATATCCAGGATAGAGCAGGTAGATATGAAGAAGAATGGAAAGGAATTAGAGAAGCAAAAGCCAAATCAAAATTCAATTCAATTGCTCAGAGCAAGGTATATTCCGCAAAAAGGCAATTTATTCAAGTTAAATTTTCCTTAAGCCAGGCTTTTCAAAGATCAAAATCTTATCATCAGAGGAAGTCGCTGGGATAGATAAGTTGGCAAAGGCCAAGATTTAAAATTTGAAAAAATAAAATAAAAGTTGTAGGGAAAGAAACACAGGGCAAAACTCTGCCCGAATGCAAGCAATAAGTTTTTGATCTTTGAAAAGCCTGGCTTAAGGAAAATTTAACTTGAATAAATTGCTTTTTTGCGGAATATACCTTGCTCTGAGCAATTGAGTTGAATTTTGATTTGGCTTTTGCTTCTCTAATTCCTTTCCATTCTTCTTCATATATATATATATATATATATATATATATATATATATATATATATCCTTTTTTTTTCTTTTTAAGGTCAGTGGTAGAGAACCCCAGCAGAGTGCTTAATTATTAAGAAATTTTTTTAAATAATCAGTCCAACAGAGCCAGGCCATTATAACTGATGGTGGCCTTTCTTCTGTCGTGCTGACGTATGGTTCGGGATAGTCCTAGGAGGTCCACCCACCCAGGCCTTACCTCCCCTTTTTGGGATGGAGTGCCCCGACCAAGAAATGCCAAAATGAAAAAAAAAAAAAGTTCTATTCGTAAAGGGTGTTTTAACACCAAAAGTCTCAGAGGTATATATTTAAAAAAAAAAAAAAAAAAAGAAAAAAAAAAGTTCTATTCGTAAAGGGTGTTTTAACACCAAAAGTCTCAGAGGTATATATTTAAAAAAAAAAAAAAAAAAAGAAAAAAAAAAGTTCTATTCGTAAAGGGTGTTTTAACACCAAAAGTCTCAGAGGTATATATTAAAAAAAAAAATTAAAAAAAAAAAAGTTCTATTCGTAAAGGGTGTTTTAACACCAAAAGTCTCAGAGGTATATATTTTTAAAAAAAAAAAAAAAAAAAAAAAAAAAGGTTCTATTCGTAAAGGGTGTTTTAACACCAAGTCTCAGAGGTATATATTTAAAAAAAAAAAAAAAAAAAGAAAAAAAGTTCTATTCGTAAAGGGTGTTTTAACACCAAAAGTCTCAGAGGTATATATTTAAAAAAAAAAAAAAAAAAAAGAAAAAAAGTTCTATTCGTAAAGGGTGTTTTAACACCAAAAGTCTCAGAGGTATATATTTAAAAAAAAAAAAAAAAAAAAGAAAAAAAGTTCTATTCGTAAAGGGTGTTTTAACACCAAAAGTCTCAGAGGTATATATTTTAAAAAAAAAAAAAAAAAAAGAAAAAAAGTTCTATTCGTAAAGGGTGTTTTAACACCAAAAGTCTCAGAGGTAAATATTAAAAAAAAAAAAAAAAAAAATGATTTCATTCATTTTATATAAAAAAAATAAATTCTCCAAATAACCTTTAAAAAAAAATGTTTTCTAAAAGATGTGCCGCCCCCTTATATAAATTTCTTACTTGGCTGGATAAGTTAACCACAAAGATCAATCATCAACTTGCAAACACTGGTACCTCAATATTCACTGAGATAGAGCAGAGAATATACATAGTAATTTTTTATGATTTAAATCAAATTTCAAATAAAGAGTTGCTTACTGCTGTTTTAAGGCAGTGTTTATTTCAAGTCATAAAATAAAATTTAAAATTCTTACTTGGCTGGATAACAAAGATCAATCATCAACTTGCAAACACTGGTACCTCAATATTCACTGAGATAGAGCAGAGTATATACATAGTAATTTTTTATGATTTAAATCAAATTTAAAATAAAGAGTTGCTTACAGCTGTTTCAAGGCAGTGTTTATTTCAAGTCATCAAATGAAATTTAAAATTCTTACTTGGCTGGATAACAAAGATCAATCATCAACTTGCAAACACTGGTAGCTCAATATTAATTGAGATAGAGCTGAGTATATACATATGGATTTTTGACGATGTAAATCATTTTTTTAATAATATATAGATGTTTACAGCTGTTTCAAGGCAGTGTTTATTTTAAGTTAATCAATGAAACATAACATTCTTACTTGGCTGGATCCATTATCAAATTTTTCTGGGAGGAAAACAATCTGTTTGACAAAGGTCACTTTATTGGGCAACTCAATGACGCGGAAAAGTGCTCGTGTATCAAGCGCAAATAAATTGATGAATCTTGACCGACCGGCAGCGGCAAGCGTGCGTCCATTACTGAAAAGAAAGAAGTGAGAAAAATTATGAGTACCTTAAAAACCTATCTATTAATATTGACCGTGGAATTTCCATCGGACAAGCTGCTGCTGCTTCTAGTAGTAGTAGTAGTAGTAGTAATCCTCCGCTCTATAATAAAGACCAAAGTGTATTTATTTGTATATATATATATATATATAGAGAGAGAGATTTGGATTTTTCACTTAGATTATTCAGTGACGACCGGGATTATGCCAATAAAAAATAAGCTCGATGATACTCGATTACAGGGTACAGAGCATTTATATGTGATTTTTTGAAGGCTTACCAAAGCATTCCGTTCAGGAGCGCAAACAACACCACAAAAGACCTTTTCATTCAAAGATTATTTATCATTTTCAAATTGAAGAGTTTTTTCCTACACGTGTTTCACTACCAAGCAGGTCCTTGCTTGGCAGATCATCAGGGAAATTAAGTACCTGGAATAAGAATTACAACAACCGACAATACACAATGTGGTGTTGCTTTAATTGGGGGTCACTTAATTTGCTGTTTTTGCTGATTTGGGACTAATTTTTTTTGCTGTTTTGATTAGAAGTAACAATGCTGCGGAAATCTTGCGAGATATTTTTCCAAGACATTTTCTATTTTTTCCCTTTTTATCCTTTTATTGTCTTCTTAAGTAGTGAAACACGTGTAGGAAAAAACTCTTTAATTTGAAAATGATAAATAAATAATCTTTGAATGAAAAAATCTTTTGTGGTGTTGATTCGGCTCCTGAACGGAATGCTTTGGTAAGCCTTTAAAAAAATCACATATATATATATATATAGTAATCCAAGTAAAGTAAACATTCACAGGATAAAAATCCAAAGAATTTCAACCGGGCTTATAGAGAGTGCTCAATATTAAATAGAGCTTTTATAATGTGTTTATTTGTATTTATACAGACAATATGGAGTCTGTCCAGTTGATTTTTTTTACACGCATACTCTTACTCTCCATTACTTTATATTTTTTCAAATTTTGAATTTTGCCTTTTCCACTGCCAACTTATCCATCTATGTAATTCCTCTGACGATAATATTTTAATCTTTGAAAAGCCTTGGCTTAAGGAAAGAAAAATAAACATGTTTTTACCGAGTACACCTTGCATTGAACAATCGAAGTTGAAATAGATTTGTCATTCGTACATCTTTATCTCTCTTCTTTCATTTATCTTTATATATATATATATATATATATATATATATATATATATATGCAACTTTTATTCCTATATAATTTTATTGCTAGCTACCATATCGCAGAATGGTTCTTGGGTGTAGTGTTTAGATAGTATTATTATTATTATTATTATTATTATTATTATTAATGTTATTTGATATGCAAATTACCATATCACACGGTAGTCTTAAGGGTAATATATTATTATTATTATTATTATTATTTACTTATGTATATATTAATGAAATTTAAGCTGAATTATTACTGGTGATACCAGATCAGGCTGCCCTGTGGCTCCCTGAGACGAAATTCACCTACATTGACGTTTTTTTTTTTTTTTTTTTTTTTGTAAAACTTAATTATGTTCTACAAAACCAAAAACAAAAACAACAGCCCCTCTCCCTTTCTCCCTCCCCTTTTTTATTTTATTTTTAGAACTTGAAGCATAAATCTTTTACTATAATGACCGGATCCGGCATTAGATGGCCCGAAAAGGGTTGATATGCCGTAAAACAAAACTACCAAACCAAAAACGATGATTAAACATTTGAAGATATAAAGAACTTGAAGCATAAAAACTTTTACTATAATGACCAGATTCGGCATTAAATAACCCAAAAAGGGTTGATATGCCGTAAAACAAAACTACCAAACCAAAAACGATGATTAAACATTTGAAGATATAAAGAACTTGAAGCATAAAAACTAAGCTGAATTATTTCTACACTTTATTATTGGGGAAATGGACGTTTGATCAGTACCATTGGAGAGCCATGAATATTATAACTGTCCTGTTTTTAAATCTCCGAAACAGTTACATGGTAAACAGCTGATGATCCCCGTGTTAATATTAGACGCTTAAGGTCTCCTGTTTTTGTTTCACTCTTAGATACTTAACCCCCCCCCCCCTTTTAGTCAATGTTCGCAATAATATTTATCTAAAATTAAACGTCAAGATTTTCTGACTGATATTACTTTCTAAATTCCAAGAAGCACTTAAAATACTTTCGTCCGACATTTTCTAAACTCGCGAATTATTTCGTGACGAGATGAATATATATATATATATTATGCTGAATTATTTCGACACTTGATTATTGGGGAAATGGTAGTTTAATCAGTACCATTGGAGAGCCATGAATATTATAACTGTCCTGTTTTTAAATCTCCGAAACAGTTACATGGTACACAGCTGATGATCCCTGTTTTAATATTTCACACTTAAGTTAAGGTCCCCTGTTTTTAGTGAATTGTTAGATACTTGAATCCCCTTTTTTATTTATGAATTTTCCAACGAATGCTAAGTCTGCGATATCTTGGATTTTGTTAGTTTCTCTGGGAATTTAAACTGCATTTTTCTCTTTTTTTTTTTTTTTTTTTTTTCATTTGTTTAAAATGACTCAAAGCTTCTTTAGACTATATATATATATATATATATATATAATTTTTTAATGCAACTTTAATTCCTATATAATTTTATTGCTAGCTACCATATTGCAGAATGGTTCTTGGATGTAGTGTTTAGATAGTATTATTATTTGTATTTTTATATATTTTTTTATTGTTTTAATTAATGTTATTTGATATGCAAATTATTATATCATACGGTAGTCTTAAAGGTAATATATTAGTATTATTATTTTATCATTATTATTATTTATTTATGTATATATTAGTGATATTTTAAGCTGAATTATTTCGACACTTGATTATTGGGGAAATGCTCCGAAACAGTTACATGGTAAACAGCTGATGATCCCCGTGTTAATATTAGACGCTTAAGGTCTCCTGTTTTTTGTTAATGAAAATTCTCCCAGGCGTGCCTACCTGCTCGAGATGAGAGTACGATATTTCGGCTTTTTGCCAGCAGGTATCGGAAGTTCAAATTTGCAGGTGAGGGTGTCCAGTTCCCAGCCGAAGATCGAATCGTCCTTGAAACACGTCAATATGATGTTACTTAACGGAAGAAAGAAAACCTGGAAAGAAAATTCAAAAATATTGGCCTTGTGTCAGACTTTATTAATGGGAAAAGTCGGAATTTTGATCTCAGTGATTTCATGAAATAACAGTTGATTTTTAGATGAGTAAATGAAGAGAAATCATCTGATTTCAATTATAACACTTAGTTCAAATTTTTTAAATATAATTATTCACTATATATATATATATATATATATATATATATATATATATATATATATATGTAAAAATAAAAATGAAATAAAGAATAAGCAATTCAACAACTAACAAAAATAAACTCAAAAACTCATGTTGTTCTCGGTGGAACTTTACAACATGAGTTTTTGAGTTTATTTTTGTTAGTTGTTGAATTGCTTATTCTTTATTCCATTTTTATTTTTACATATTGTCTGAAACATTGTTTCTTTTTTCCCATATATATATATATATATATATATATATATATATATATATAGTAAGCTATGAGAATATATTATGGCAATTAAGCTACACACATTATATATATATATATGTATATATATATATACATAAACATGCGTATATAATAAACATTTTACAAAACTAAAAGCTTAAAATACGTAATCGCCTAAAAAGAAATATATATATATATATATATATATATATATATATATATATATATATATATATATATTTCATGTATCAGCATAAAATGTTACAAGGGAATATAATCTTTTATGTATCAATTTTCAGCATTTATTTTAACAGTGCTCAATACGTGAGCAGAGCTAGGTAGTAAATTATGAAAATATATTTATGGCAATTAAGCTACACAGAGGCTTCCGCGTTTCATCCCTGGAGGGAATCGTCCTATATATATATATATATATATATATATATATATATATATATTCAAAAATGTAATCGCCTCACTTGGATGCTGGAATAAGGCCGTAGGGTTGAAATAAATTATTGCACCGGATTTCCTTCTGGAATTTATTTCACTCTAACACATTATATATATATATATATATATATATATATATATATATATACAGGGTGGGCCAAAATAAGGGTCCTATCTTTAAATTTGAATAACTTGAATTTGAATAACTTCCACAAAATAAAAGTTAAACTCACCAAACTTTATGTGTGTGTAGACTGACCCTTCCGAGATGTTTTGAAATAAACAAAACAAATTTTAGCCGAAAAACACTTCTTAAAACTTACAAAAACTAAAGTATTGTTTTTTACACTGTTTTGAGTTTTTTAAGCAAAAATAATGTTTTCTAAATGAGGGTACGTTCCTTAGGGCTAATACGGCTCATGCTTGCTTCGGAAGGGGTCCTTTACTTATTCTAAAAAAAAAAATTTAAAAAAAATCAATAAATAAAAAAGTTATGAATTTTTAAAAATAGGACCCTTATTTTTGCCCACCCTGTATATATATATATTTGAAAAGTATTGGTTTTGTTAATTTTGTTAATATTTGCACTTAATATATAAATATATATGTACATATTATTATTTTATGTATCTCTCTGGAGATATTTCCATAAAAAAAAATGCTCACAGGCAAGGTACGAAGCCACTAGATGCAATGAACTAACATGAACGAAATATGATTATCGCAAAGAGAGGAGATGCCTAATGACCTTAGTCTTGATAAGACCAAGATTATAGGTAGGAGGAAAACAGTCAGCAGGAAGAGAGTTTCACAAGCCTGCAGTTCTTTGAAAGAAACTACTGGAATAGGAAGCTGTATTACAATGAGATATCAAAACAGTAAATTTATGGAGACCACTAGACCAACGAGTCAAACGAACTGGAACAAAAGAAGCAGGGAATAGATCACATAATTCTGAAGAACACATGCCATAATAGTATTACTTATAGAAAAGACTGAGACTAGCAACATCACGTCTGTGAGAGAGAGGGTGCAGAGAAGAAGAAAGGGTGTGGCTAATCAAATTACAGATATGTTTCTGCACCTTATCAAGAACCCTCAAATGGGACAGAGATTCACCAGCCCAAATAGTACTCCATACATGGTCTGATTGTAGATTTGTAGAGATAGAGAATAGCCTCAGGTGAGAGAAAATGTTTGGAGCGATAGAGAGAACCGGCTTCACGAGAAGCGAAAAGAGCAATGGATCTAATTATGAACTCCACAGAAGATTGGATGAGAGAGAAAGACCAAGAAGTTTCAGAGTCGATTTCTCCTCAAGAGCAGAGCCATCCATAAGAATCTTGGGAACAAAAGGGGCACGCCGACAATTAATTTTACAGAAAGAGGGATTCTCTTTTGTCGGCGTTGCCATCTAATTTACATATGTGCGTCTGTACACACCACAAATGCATATGAAAATTAGATGGCAAAATAATAAGTCACTTTACTTCTATATAATAATAATAATAATAAAAATAATAAAAAAATTTTAAATAATAATAAAATAATAAAAATAAAAATAATAAAAATAATAATAATAATAAAAAATAATAATAATAATAAAAAATAATAATAATAATAAAAAATAATAATAATAATAAAATAATAAAAAATAATAATAATAAACAAAATAATAATAATAAAAAAAAATAATAATAATAATAAAAAATAATAATAATAATAATAATAATAATAAAAATAATAAGGGAAAGCGCAAAACCAGACCTCCACTGGAAGAGCGCAGACAGCTTTGGGACCTTGGGAAGGCTTGTTGCCACTCGGGCCCCAGAGGGGACCAATGGCCCTTATCAGCGGGAAATCGTTGGTAGGTGGCTGTTGCGATTACCGCAAGGTCATCAGCGGTGATGAACGAAAAGAGGTGGAGCATACTGGAGGCCTGAGGAGACTTGTTGTCACTCGGACTCCAGGGAATACCACAGGTTGTCGGCAGTGGGTGACCACTGACGATGACCAGTGTAATAACTCCTAGTGAGTAAATAATAATAATAATAATAATAATAATAATAATACGGAAAAGACTGTTCTCTTTTTCTATGACGGATTAAAATCAGAGATTAAATAAAAAAATTATCTATCACTTTCACCCTCTCTCACTCTAAGTTGTTGTTTGACCCCCCCCCCCACCCTGATCTTATTTCATATGGTATCTACAACTCTCGCTTCCCTAACTCTCACTCTCTGTTAATGAATAATGGTAATAGAAAAAGGAATAAAAAGTCTGGAATAATCCATTATAAGCAAAAGGGAATATGACCACAAGTAAGTAATACTATTTAACTCATAGCTATAAAGAGAAACAGAGAGAGAGAGGGGGGGTTATAGTAAGCAGAAAGAGACTAATTCTTAATTTTGTTTTTACGTTTTATATTTAACTGGCTTTGCAAACTCACTTTTTCCTGGTTCAACTCAATAAGTGACCCAACGGGTCACTCTTCTTTTTTTTTTAGTATTGTCATAAAAAAAATAGTATTGTCATAAAAAAAAATAGTATTGTCATAAAAAATAGTATTGTCATAAAAAAAACAGTATTGTCATAAAAAAAATAGTATTGTCATAAAAAAATAGTATTATCATAAAAAAATAGTATTGTCATAAAAAAATAGTATTGTCATAAAAAAAATAGTATTGTCATAAAATAAATAGTATTGTCATAAAAAAATAGTATTGTCATAAAAAAAATAGTATTGTCATAAAAAAAATAGTATTGTCATAAAAAAAATAGTATTGTCATAAAAAAAAAATAGTATCGTCATAAAAAAAACACAGTGTGCTCCTACCTCCGTTATGTTAATATTTTCATTAATGTTCAGCTTTTTTAAACGTTCGAATTTTTCAAGGTCCCAGAGTATGGCCTCATCGATGGAAGATGTCAGGCCATACCGTCCGCTGGTATGGACAGAGATGCGGTTGATGGCTGTCTGGTGACCTTTCATCTCCGCAACAACATCTTTCGTCTCTGGAAAAAGAAATAGAAAGAAGTTAAATAAATCGCAATCCAATAATTTTAGGCTTTTTGTCACCACATCTCTGTCATTGCGTTGAATACTCCGACCAGGTGTAACGGAAATGTCACCAATAGACTAGCGTACTTCGCTACAATTTATTTTAAAAATATGTTGGTCAATATCGAGTCTGGTGTATCGGAAACGTCACCTAGCAGGAATAAAACGTACTTGATATACACACGCACCTGGCCAGAAGATACAAAACACAGTCGATTGTCAGAAATAAAATAATTGTTGATTCAAGACAACCTGCAATGGTTATGCTATCCAAAACGTTTAGCTGCACACGCAAATACCCTGTTGCTATATAAACGCCTTAGAGGTGTGGCTACATTGGCAGTGTAGTAAAATCCCAGAATGGGCATTTACAGGTGGATGCATGGTTGTGTCACAAATTATATAAACTAAACCGAAATCGAGACCGATAGTTGACTGGCGATCAGGTCCGAGAAAAGAAAGATTTGATGAGAGAGAAAGACCAAGAAGTTTCAGAGTCGATTTTTTTCCCTCAAGAGCAGAGCCACCCATGACAATCTCAAGAAGAAAAAGGGACGCACCTACGATTGAAAGACACGAGCTGAGTCTTAACAGGATTAAACGAAACAAGTCATTTCGTACCCCAATCCAGACTTGAGAGAAAGAGACGCTGCATTCGAAAAATTTAATCACAATCGTACTATTTTTCTGGCTTAAAAACTAACAACTGCTTGTGTGGACTGACATCAACTGCGACCTGATTTCCAATCATAGACAATAACATAAGAAAGATTTGATGAGAGAGAAAGACCAAGAAGTTTCAGAGTCGATTTTTTTCCCTCAAGAGCAGAGCCACCCATGACAATCTCAGGAAGAAAAAGGGACACACCTACGATTGAAAGACACAAGCTGAGTCTTAACAGGATTAAATGAAACAAGCAATTCCGTACCCCCAATCCACAAGTGAACCCAGGTCAACTTCTAGATCAGCTGCACATTTCAACTGATCCGAGGGAGATGATCGAGAAGCAACACCAGAATAGAGAGTGGCATCATCAGCATAGATGTCAATTTTCTGAACAATATTTTCTGGAAGATATTTTATATAGAAAAGAAACAATGGTGGGTCTAGAATAGATTTTTGTTTTAAAGGAGTTTTATATAGAGAGAAATTTATCTTTTAAACGCACAGTAGAAAAATGACTTTCTTTTGTGTAAGCGAATTATTAAGTCAAGCAAATTTAATGGGAGATATTTATTGCGGTCGGGAAATTGTGATTAGGTATGGCATTCTGTAATTCGGAACACTTGGCGGCAGTTCAGATTACAAGGAAAAACACTTTCACTTAGAATGTTGGCAACCTTCACATGCTCCCTCCTGTAAATAACCGATGTCTTTCTAGAAAGAATTCTAACTAGAAAGAATTCGGGGAAACCAATGCCAACACTTGAAACATCCGATTCATATGAAATGGATGAATGAGTACTAGTATTCCTATCAATCTTCAATATTCAGAAGATTATCACTTGGATTTTATGTCGTGCAACGGATAAAAGTGCTAAGTAATAATCAGTTCCTAGAGTTCTTCAAAATTGTGAACCTGCTCTTGGACAATTATTTGAGCAAATGTTTGTGCCTTTTTTTTTCTCGGAATAAATTAAAGATTTCTAAAAAGTTTTTCAAGGTATGAACTTTGAAGCAGAGTTGCATTGTCATGGTTAGGGTTGCATTGTCAGGATTAGGGTCAGGGTTAGGGTTAGGGTCAGCGTTGCATTGTCAGGGTTAGGGTCAGGGTTAGGGTTAGGGTCAGGGTTAGGGTTAGGGTCAGGGTTGCATTGTCAGGGTTAGGGTTAGGGTCAGGGTCAGGGTTAGGGTCAGGGTTAGGGTCAGGGTTAGGGTCAGGGTAAGGGTCAGGGTTAGGGTTAGGGTTGCATTATCAGGGTTAGGGTTAGGGTCAGGGTTAGGGTTAGGGTTGCATGGTTAGGGTTAGGGTTAGGGTCAGAGTCAGGGTTAGGGTTAGGGTCAGGGTTAGGGTCAGGGTTAGGGTTAGGGTTGCATTGTCAGGGTCAGGGTTAGGGTCAGAGTTAGGGTCAGGGTTGCATTGTCAGGGTTAGGGTTAGGGTCAGGGTTGCATTGTCAGGGTTAAGGTTGAATGGTTAGGGTTAGGGTTGCATTGTCAGGGTTAGGGTTGAATGGTTAGGGTTAGGGTCAGGGTTGCATTGTCAGGATTAGGGTCAGGGTTAGGGTTAGTGTTGCATGGTTAGGGTTAGTGTTGCATTGTCAGGGTTAGGGTTGAATGGTTAGGGTTAGGGTTGAATGGTTAGGGTTAGGGTTGCATTGTCAGGAGGTATAAAGTGCAAAATTCCGACTCGTAGGATTCCAAAGATTCTTACTCAGATTCCTTATTTTAAAGTTTTCTAATATTCACATTGTTGGCTGATTCTTCCGAGAGATAGCATTTTTTTTTTTTTGTCGATCGACTGAAAATGTTCTAACCACTTCCGGGGATTCGTTTTAATCGTTTCAACGTCTGTTTTATCCCATTTTCTTTGTCTTTCCAGCGGCTTTATTAGCCTTTCTTCTAGCAATTTTCAGGCTCGTTAGCAACAAGATAGTAGAAAGTGACTAACTTGGGTTTATTTTCGGCAGCCTCGTAACTCTCGCTTCCCTTATTTTGTCCTCTGGTCCTCACATTCCATGAGCGATGTTTGTGACAAAGGGGGGAGAATTGCTGTTTTCTAGATATATCTATAGAGAGTAGAAAATGGACTTTGGGTTTACTTTCGGCAGCCTCGTAATTCTCGCTTCCCTTATTTTGTCCTTTAGTCCTCACATTCCATGACCGATGTTTCTGACAAAAGGGGGAAGAATTGCTGTTTTCTGGGTCGGAATCTATCCATCTAACACTTATTGTTGGCTAGTTTTTGACCTTGAAGTAGTATTTTTTTTTAGCTCCTTACATCAAGTGGCTTTATGCCTTGTCTGGAGCGATTTCCATAAAACAAAAAAAAAACTATACAGGACCACCATACCTCAGCCAGACAGAATCACGGTCACCAATTCAAAAATGGCCTAAACTCTGATGGACTGATTGTCGTAACTCTATCTTCTCTTATCTTGTTCTTTAATTCTCACATACAATGAGCGATGTTTCTGACAAAGGGGGAAGAATTGCTGTTTTCTGGGTCGGAATCTATCCATCTAACACATATCGTTGGATGTTTTTGACCTTAGAAGTAGTATTTTTTTCTTCTTAGCTCCTTACATCAAGTGGCTTCATGCCTTGTCTGGAGCGATTTCCATTAAAAAAAAAAAACTCTCAATCTCTTATTTGGATTATTTGGACTACTGTTCTCATTTTGCATATTATTCTCAGAACGTTTCGGCCGATGTAACCTCCAACCTTCTTCAGGTGTGTCTTGTAGAACTCGGGAATCTGTATGGAATTTTAAACAGAACCCTTCAATTAATCCGCGGGGGTAGCTTGCCCTTGTTCCGTCAGCCATGACTGGGAAGAAGTCTTAAGTAATTCTTAATTGTATTCATAGTATCGTCCGCACTAAGGATTGAACCTTCGACCTCCAGAAGACTCTCACTTAGAACTGATTATTACTTAACACTTTTATCCATTGTGCCACGGGTCCTTGCGTCCATAAAATGATCTAAATACCAGGAACAACGTTTTGCTGTTCTTATATTGAAACGAGGAAAACCCCGGCTTTGATAAGCTTTTAGGACTGATCTTCACTCCAGACCTGAAAATTTAATCAAATCTGTTGCTAAGGTTCCTTGAAAAACAGTTGGATCATTCCACTGCTCCAGAAAGTATCTCACTCCTGATACAATCCTCTACCTGATAAGTGGTGACTCGTTAGTATATAAAAACAATAAAAAATAAAAAATATAAAAAAATAAAATTTTAAAAAAAAATTTTAAAAAAATAAAATAAAATAAAAATAAAAAATGAAAAATGAAAAAATGAAAAAAAAAAATGGAAAAAAAAATAAAAAATGAAAAATAAAAAATAAAAAATGAAAAAAAATGAAGAAAAAAATAAATAAATAACAAATGAAAAAAAAAATAAAAATAAAAAATAAACCCTTTATTTAATCCAAGGGGGTAGTTTGCCCTTGTTCCGTCAGCCATGACCGGGGAGAAGTCTTAAGTAATTCGTTATTGTATTCATAGTATCGTCCGTGCTGAGGATTGAACCTTCAACCTCCACTGTCACTTCGAACTGATTATTACTTAACACTTTTATCCATTGTGCCACGGGTCCTTGCGGCCATAAAATGATCTAAATACCAGGAACAACGTTTTGCTGTTCTTATATTAAAACTAGTTGTATCTACGTAGTGTTGCCCCGAGAATAAGTTAAGACGCTCAATAATAAAACAAACGAAAGTATCCGATTCTGACGCCTAGCACTCTTACGAGCCCGACTAACTCCTTCGAAAACCTCCAACTTCGAAACCTCCAACTTCGAAAACCTCCAACATCGAAACCTCCAGCTTCGAAAACCTCCAACTTCGAAAACCTCCAACTTCGAAACCTCCAACATCAAAACCTCCAACTTCGAAAACCTCCAACATCAAAACCTCCAACTTCGAAAACCTCCAACATCGAAAACCTCCAACTTCGAAAACCTCCAACATCGAAAACCTCCAACATCGAAACCTCCAACATCGAAAACCTCCAACTTCGAAAACCTCCAACTTCGAAAACCTCCAACTTCGAAAACCTCCAACATCGAAAACCTCCAACATCGAAAACCTCCAACTTCGAAAACCTCCAACATCGAAAACCTCCAACTTCGAAAACCTCCAACTTCGAAACCCTGTTTTGAAGTCGTAAATGTTTAAAAAAAAAAAAAAAATTTTAATAGCGGAACGGGGGGGGGGGGGTAAATTTCCACTCACCTGTATCGTAACAACACAGAGAATAATTAGCCAAAGCCACAAGAAATTCACTTTTCTTTCTCAACGTGTACGCAATTGCCGTCGGTGGAACTTTTGTTTTCTTCACCAAAGTCATCCTGGAAGAAAATAAAAACCCACATTTAAAACGCTTTCATTTTTATTTATCGTGATATGTATAGTGATTTTTACAGCTTAAACGATTTATGTAATTGTTTTTTGTGTTTTTTTTTCACATTGATCAAAGAAACAATAAAAGAATTGAACAGCGTTTCGGGCTCTCTTCCCCTCATCAGTGTAGGAGTGGTGGTTGCAAACGGTCGCATGGGCTAGAAAGCTGGGCATCCTAGAAAGACATGGAAAGAAACCATCGGGCAAGACCGTAAACTGTGGCAAATGGACACGGTCAATCCTCACAATCGTGATCACTGAAGACTTAGCATAAGGACAGCCAGACAACGCCGAACCTCTTCTGAAAGGGAACATAGGCGATAAACCTGGATAGTGATTGAGATAAAAAAAATGTCAGCATAAAATTCAAGGACTCCTTTCACCACCAATGCTCGGATCCCCACTTTGCCTGAATTTAAATAAATGTCTCTATCCGCGAGGAAAACCCCGGCGTTGATAAGCTTTTAGGACTGATCTTCACTCCAGACCTGAAAATGGAAGACTTGCATCAAATCTGTTGCTAAGGTTCCTTGAAAAACAGTTGGATCATTCCACTGCTCCAGAAAGTATCTCACTCCTGATACAATCCTCTACCTGATAAGTGGTGACTCGTTAGTATATAAAAACAATAAAAAATAAAAAATAAAAAAAAATAAAATTTTTAAAAAAAATTTTAAAAAATAAAAAATGAAAAATGAAAAAATGAAGAAAAAAAAATGAAAAAAAAAATAAAATAAAATAAAAAATGAAAAATAAAAAATGAAAAATGAAAAATAAAAAAAATGAAGAAAAAAAAAAATAAATAACAAATGAAAATAAAAATAAAAAATAAATAAAAATAAAAAATGAAAAAAAAATGAAAAAAAAAATGAAAAAAAAAAAAAATAAAAAATAAAAAATGAAAAAAAAAAAAAAATGAAAAAAAAAAAAATAAATAAAAAATGAAAAAAAAAAAAATAAATAAATAAAATAAAAAATAAAAAATACTTACCAATTCCGACTGATGTTGAAAGTGTAAATATTTCCTTGATGATCGCCGGCGATAAATCTTTCACCAATTCTATCGAAGGCAGCATGGAGGAAGCGGATGTTGCGTGACGGAAATGATGTGCTAGATTCCAACACTTTGTGACTCACTCGAACGATGATTCTGAAGTGGCAAAAGAAAAAAACGATCACGCATTCATTTTGATTATATTTGTTTTAAAGAAGGGTAAGCAAGGAAAAAGCAGGCCGAGAAAGACTTCGAATGTCAGTGTTAAGGTGCCACAAAGTCTGACTAAGAGCTTGAAATGTTCTATATTCACTCAGCTTGTGTCTTTCAATCGTAGGTGTGTCCCTTTTCTTCCCGAGATTTTCATGGATGGCTCTGCTCTTGAGGAGAAATCTACTTTGAAACTTCTTGGTCTTTCTCTCTCATCAAATCTTTCTTGGAGTTCATACATTAGATCCATTGCTCTTTCTGCTTCTCGTAAAGTCAGTTCTCTCTGTCGCTCCAAACACTTTCTCACACTTGAGGCTATTCTCTATCTCTACAAATCTACTATCAGACCATGTACTGTTGTCATATTTGGGCAGGTGAATCTCTGTCCCATTTGAGGGTTGTTGATAAGGTGCAGAAACGTATCTGTAATTTGATTGGACCTTCCCTTTCTTCTTCTCTGCACCCTCTCTTTCACAGACGTGATGTTGCTAGTCTTAGTCTTTTCTATAAATACTATTATGGCATGTGTTATTCAGAGTAATGTGATCTATTCCTCGCTTCTTTTGTTCCAGCTCGTTTGACTTGTTGGTCTAGTGGTCTCCATAAATTTGCTGTTTTGATACCTCATTGTAATACAGCTTCCTATTCCAGTAGCTTCTTTTACAAGACTGCAGGCTTGTGGAACTCTCTTCCTGCTGACTGTTTTCCTCCTACCTATAGACTTTGCCTTTTAAAGACTAAGGCCAATAGGCATTTCCTGTCTTTGCGATAATTATATTTCGTTCTTGTTAGCTCCTTACATCAAGTGGCTTCATGCCTTGTCTGGAGCGATTTAATCTATTAAAGACACAAATTTATCAACAACCCTATTTTTGCTTTATCACTGAGCCAAATTTTAAAACACTGTCTTTTGCTTCTATGACATGCATATATATATATATATATATATATAACACTCCCACCCCTTTTTCACTCACAGTCATCCAGGCGTCCACATTTACTTCACTCTCAGCCCGGACCTTGGTGCAGCGCTCTTAGTAGCCACGGTTACTACTTTTTCTCATCAACCCAATATTTCGATGTACTTGCATGACATTTTTCTTCAAATTATCATCCCGAGGAAGTCTTACAATAAAGACGAAACGTTGATGAATATATAAAAAAATATCTCTTGAGTTTTTCCTTTTTCATTTCCCATTACGTCGGATTACTCTCATCCTTCCTTTCTCATATATACATTATATATATATATATATATATATAGTCTCGGAAGTTTCTCAACCATTAAAACTATATAAAAAAACAAAAAAAAACAAAAAAACTTATAGTCTCAAGTCTTCCAGTGGAAAATCACTCATGTAAGTCAATTTATTTTTTACAGTTATTATATTAGTTAGTTTCTAACACTATTTTAAGGGATCATCAGTTGTTTACCATGAAAAACTGTTTCGGGAATTTAAAAACAAGACAGTATTTAATTTCATGGCTTCCCAGCAGAGTTGATCAGACCCCACTTCCCTTAAAAGACAAAAACATAAACGTTCCTTATACTAAATCTAAGTTTTGTTCCATATAAATGTTTTGCTAACTTATATTAGTTATTTAATATATATATATATATAAATATATACATACCATTTCTGCATACATACTTTTATACCCTTCTAAAACATTGTTTTTATTAATGTATGTTAACATATCCACATACATTTCTACATTCATACCTTACTGACTTCCCAAAAACAAGTTAAATTTTAGTGACCAAAGAACCACATTTACTTCTGTTCTTGTGTTCATTATTTCATTCTATTTTTGTTGTGTTTCTTCAACCTCGTGTCACATACACAGCAATTGCCGTAATCTTTACAGAAAAACCAAAGTTCACAAATTGTATTCCAACCTTTGGTTGCTGCATGTTCTCTTTGTATGCACCTCAGCGTGATCCTTCCAGACCGAGGCAACACGACTCAGTAAATAAGCTTCTTTCATACGTTCAAAAAAAGAACTAACTCGAAACAAGATTGATGGAAGACAGAGAACATTTATTCAACTTGATCTTTGTTCAAAATCTATGACCAGTGGCAGAAGACAGAAAGAGAGAGAGAGAGAGAGAGAGAGAGTGAACGATTAAAATCACTAATTAATTATTGTTTATCAGCCCATATCATTTTACATGTCCATACACTGTGTGCATGTGGGCAAAGCGTATAAATTATATCAAAAATTTTGGGTGAAACCAAGTGAAATATGTGAGTATTCCAATGGTATTTTTTGTAGAATCATTCTTGTCTCTAAGCGGGAAGGGCTTATGACTCGGACTTAGGGTTAGTAATAGGGTTAACGGAGGATTTTTAGGGAGTTTGCCACTCAGACTTAGGGTTAGCGAAAAATCCATAAATCTATATATATAAGAAGGTACTTCTACAGTTTACAGACTGTTATTTTTTGCATAGGATTTTCAATTAAATTTTTACGGTATCTTTTGTTGGGCATTTTTAACGACAGCTAACAAAACGAAAAAGGGGTTAAAAAAAAAAACAAATAAATGTTACCAAAGGCTAGATAAGTTACTCTTCTACTAACCTGGATAAGTTTATTTGTGTTTTAACTTATTTTAAAGCGTTTTTTTTTTTTTGTTCGATTTAAAAGTAGTGTCGAGACGTCACGTTAGAATGAAAAATGACCGCAGGTGACCACGTGACGTCAGGTAGGTAGAAGAGTAACTTATCTTGCCTTTGGTAACATTTATTTGTTGACTATTTGTTTTTTTTTCACACCTTTTTCGTTCTGTTAGCTGTCGTTAAAATGCCCCTTTTGTTTATTAAATTGTTAGGTGAAAGTACAGAATAGTTAACAATGGGTTTCTAAATAATAACGTTATTATTTCAGCACGGTTACTAAACTGCAGAAGTACAGCAACAACAACAAAAAAATACACCCGTATGAGACGGGAGTGATTCTATAACATTACCGAAACTAATTGGGTGAAAAACAAGCGAAATGAGTGAGATAATCGAACGATCTCTATGCTAAAATTGAACCTTCTAAACGAAGATTTATCCGAGTCTTGATTTACTCCTCCCCAGGAGTTAGGCACAAGGCCAGTTTTTATCTTAATCCCACAAGTAAGATGTGACCCAAGGTCGGGTCGGGAAAGTGGGGTTTAAAAATTGCCTGGGCAGCCCCGTCGGCATTCCCCGGTAGGGGCGCCTCAGGCAGTAAGCAATAAACTTACTCCTCTCCAAAGAGGGGAGGCGAAGCCTGGGAGGGTGCACCTCCTAGAACTGCACAGGACAGACCCATAGACCGGCGTAAATCAAGCCCCGAAGGCCAAGACAATACCCGTCTATGGGGTGTAGTATCCATCGGAACAGATACTACACTTTGATCTTAGCCAAAAGGCCACCTGCTCTAAAAAAGAATAAATTTTTAACATTAAAATTGAATTAAAATAAAATAAAAACTTTCGTTTTTTTTTTTCTTACCCGTCATCAATGGAAGGGGTCGGCTTCCTGATCCAAATGCGCCCCTCATCTTTCCGATAAACGTCCAAATATTGCATTTTGGGGCTTTCAAAATTTTTTTTCTTCTTTTAATTTAAATTATTTACATCGACATTTTGGGAACAAAACAAAAAAATGACTCGTCTTGTCCGTCGAGAAAGAAAGAAATTTAAAAAATAAATAAATAAAACTTGTTTCAACGTGTTTTTGTTTTGCTGTTGCGATGGGACTTTAAAAACAAACAAAAAAATAACCGGTTCTTCTTTCTTCATAAAATAAATTATTTTCCATAAATAAAAAGGATAATTTAAGATTTTAAGCCATTTTGATCGATTTACAAATAGTATTTACATTTTTATAATCGATTTTGAACTTATATTCAAAATTAAGTGAAAGGAAACCATGTCAAAGCGTGATTTGAAAATTCAAATTTCATTTGCACGGTGAAGTGGAAACACTTGTCCCTTGTAAAATAACTTCCGATAAGTTTGTCTCGCAAAAAACACGGTTGCTCTTTTTTGAGATAACAATCCTCAGTAAATACAGTAGGTCCGGTTCGAATTTGATGTTATGCAGACTTGTTATTGTGTAGAAAAAGTAATATTTCAAGTTTTAATGAAAACAAAAACAGTATTTGTCTTATTTTGACTACTGTTCTCATCTTAGATGTTAGTCTTCGAACGTTTCGCCCGATGTAACCTCTGAGGTTTCTTCAGTTGCATCGTGTCGAACTCGGGAATCTGTACAGAATTTCAAATGGAACCCTTTAGAGCAGGGGCGGGCAACCTTTTCAGAGTGTAAGCCAGATGAGACTTTTGGAAGGCGATCGTGGGCCGGAGTGAAAAACGAAATCTCAGAATTACTATATTTTGTTTACATGAATAAATTGTACAAAAATTGCATTGAACACTCTACAAATCTGATATTTTTTCTCAAGAGACTTCTGTATGGGATGTTATAAAATGCGCCGATGAAGAGCCATTTTGGAACCATAAAAAATAATGACGGGGGAAGTAGCAAGTTTATCCAGCATTCGTTTTGACACACCTCACATAGGTTCTATGTTTCATGCCCTTTCCTCGTCTCTCGTTTCCTCTTTGCCTCTCTCTTTCTCTTTTTCTATTTTTATCCCAGGCCAAGGATTTGAAATTAATAGTTAAAGAAAAATGAAATATACATGTATCATCGCTTGCTGATATTCATACATTTTTATCCCACTGTAAATCTTAATTGAAACCTACTTTTACGTCTATGTCACAAAATGATGAGTTTTACTGGGAGGTTCGCGGGCCGGATTGCAATAATAAAGCATAGCAGGGTGGCGGGCCGGACGCTAAGCCTTCGCGGGCCGGATGTGGCCCGCGGGCCGGATGTTGCCCGCACCTGCTTTAAAGTGTTTCTTTAGTAACGTGGCTAAGACGAGATATGAAAAGGGGAGATAATTCAAACGACGAAATATGAAAGGGAGATAATTAAAAAAAAATTGGGGGGGGGGGGATTGTTTTTTTTTATCGAATTTAAAAATAAAACTTCTGAAGATACGTTAAAATTAAATAGATTTATTGAAATAAGTTAAACATCAAATAAATAAACCGGTTTTAATTGAAATGTTAGGGTTAGGGTTTAGGGTTTAGAGTTAGGGTTAGATTACCCCCCCCCCTCCTTTCGCCCCCCAAAGTTTGACTAATCTGCCCCTGTCATATTTTGTCGTTTGAATTATCTCCCCCTTTCAAATCTCGCCCACGTTTCTAAAGAAGCACCCCTTTTAGTAGCTTTCTCTCGTTCCATTAGCCATGAAAGGGTAGAAGTCTTAAGTAATTCATAATTGTATTCTTACTATCGCCTTTACTGAGGATTGAACCTCCAACTTCCAGAATACTGTCACTTGGAACTGATTATTACTTAGCGCTTTTATCCGCTGCGAAAAATCCATGAATCTATATAGTAGTAGTCCGAATAATAGAATTTATCAATCCTCATCTAAAAATTTCTGACGCATAAAAAAAAGAGACTGTTTTCTTTTTATTTAAGATTTTCCAATTTTCTCATTTTTCGGAAAAGACTTTGTAAATTGCTGCCATTTTAATCGACAATAAATAATTTTATAATATGCAGATTTGTAATAATGTTTAGGAATTTTTTACATGAAGATTGATAATTTGTATGATTTGGATTATTCGGACTACTTTTCTCATCTTGAGTGTTATCATCGCAACGTTTCGGCCGATGTAACCTCCGACCTTCTTCAGGTGTAACATGTCGAACTCGAGAATCTTTCTATCGAACTTGGGAATCTGCACACAATTTCGAACAGAACTCTTTACTGGCATAGCCGGGTAAAAGTTTTAAGTAGTTTGGACGCGTGGCGCAACGGATAAAGTGCTAAGAAATAATCAGTTCTAAGTGACAGTCTTCTGGAGGTTGAAGGTTCAATCCTCAGTGCTGACGTTACTAAGAATACAATTACGATTAAAGACTTCTACCCGGTCATGGCTAACGGAACGAAAGCAAGCTACCCCCATAGATTAAACAAAGGGTTCTGTTTGAAATTCTGTACAGATTCCCGAGTTCTTTTCTTACACTTCTGTGACCCCTACTCTGTGCCGATCGTCGTGGTAATAAAAAAAATATTGATCCAAGTTCCTCTGATGATGACGTCGCCGATCTGGTCGTCTCGTCCAGCTACAAACAAACTGTTTATATCAGCGAGCGATCACCGGTGGCTCTGTCGGGGCAAAAGATCATTCAAAGCAGAACAAAAAGTTCGTTTCTACGTCAAATATATACTAGTTTTATATCTCCACTTCGTCTCGACACAGGGCCCTCAGTCGGCATAGCATCACGACCAAGATGCATACTATCACGTCACCAGGGTACCCGATCCCCATGGGGTCCCGGATACTTTGTCACACTTCTTGCACACAACCTATCTGTAATTCCACTGCCATTCTTGTGTATCCAATGCTTACAAGAATGGCAGTGGAATTACAGATAGGTTGTGTGCAAGAAGTGTGACAAAGTATCCGGGGCCCCATGGGGATCGGGTACCCTGGTGACGTGCTAGTATGCATCTTGGTGGTGATGCTATGCCGACTGAGGGCCCTGCGTCGAGACGAAGTGGAGATATAAAACTAGTATATATTTGACGTAGAAACGAACTTTTTGTAATTCCTTCTTGTATATCCAATGCTTACAAGTACCACAAAAACTGAGTTGCACCCGACTCCCTTACCACAAACTGAATAGAAACTTCATAAACTACCCCCCCCCCACACACAAAAAGGTGATGGCACCAGCCCCGGCTGATACAACACAAAACAGAATTTTCTTCTTACTGGGGTATTTCTAACACTACAACCACTGATCAACTCCTTTATATTGGTGGCATTCACTAAATGGACTATTCGAAAAATTGAAAAAAAACTCTGTGTTATTTAATAACGTTTTCCTAAATTAAAATATGCTGCCTAAATACACACACAATATATATATATATATATATATATATATATATATATATATATATATATTTTAAATTCCTGAAACAGTTTTTCATGGTAAACAACTGATGATCCCTTAAAATAGTGTTAGAAACTAACTAATATAATAACTGTAAAAAATAAATTGACTTACATGAGTGATTTTCCACTGGAAGACTTGAGACTATAAGTTTGTTTTTTGTTTTTTGTTTTTTATATATATATATTTTTTTTTATATAGTTTTAATTGGTTGAGAAACTTCCGAGACTATATATATATATAAAACAAAAAAAACAAAAAAACAAAAAAGACTAATATTTAGAATTAATTATTTGTTGCTCTCAAACTAGACTGGGCTCTGTAGCGAGTAGCATTAACACAGTTGTCATCGTGGCTTCAATGCAATTTTCTTTTCAAAAGTCGAACACTTTAAGACAGCTGACTTTAAATAGGATTAATCTCTCGCTGATTTATCGAGTTGTTGACAACGGCTAAGACGTTGGAATCTGAGTCTAAAATATAACCCGTGTGCCATGGTCCGGCGATCGGTCTGAATAATTTGTATGCCAAAGACATGGATGGCGGCACCGGGGGGACAGGTGGGGCTCAAGCCCCCTCACTTTTTAACTTGGCCCCCCCCCCCCACTTTACGGTCATCAATAATTAAGTTGATATGCATGTGTTTAACCGCCCTCCCACTTTTTAGGAGAGCCCCCCCCCCACCCACACACACTTTTATAACTGTCCTGCCGGCCCAGAAAGATATTTTTAATGCTGAATTCCTGGAACTGATATAAATAATATGTTATAATTTTGTTTATTTCAATTTACTATTTATATATATATCATAACAGGAATTAGGGTTAGGGTTATAGGTATAATCTAGCAGAAAAATTCTGTTATGTTTAACAATGTTTGCTAAAATTAAAGAATACTGCCTAAGTAATATATATATATATATATATATATATATATTTATATATATATATATATTTATATATATATAATATTTATAAATAAATATTATATATATATATTTATATATATATAATATTTATAAATAAATATTAAATTAATAATACCTACAGACGCTAGCGTTTCAAGCTTATTGCTCTCATCAGTACAGGAAAGTAACAATTTCAGACGGTCGGGAGGCGCGAACCTGGTTCACAGAATCAGCCTAGAATCTGCAAGCAGTCGCCATATCCACTCGGCCAACAGAAACTGTCAAGTAATTATGGGAAATTAAGATCTATGTGTACCTAGAAGCGGGCACAGATAGAAGACTAGTCGAGAGTGTTCTACAAACTTATTCGGAACTTTGCATTAGAGCTTTTTGACAGTCTATATATATATATTTATATGAGTGAGTATATATATATATATATATATATATATATTTATATTTATATATATATATATCATGGACGGCGGCACAGGGGGGGGGGGATCAAGCCCCCTCACTTTTTGATTTGGCCCCCCCCCACTTTACGGTCATCAATAATTAAGTTAATATGCATGTGTTTAACCGCCCTCCCCACTTTTTAGGAAAATCCCCCTACTTTTATAACTGTCCCGGCGGCCCTGTATATATATGAGTGAGTATATATATATATATACATATATATATATATATATTTATATATATATATATATATATGTATATCTATATAGTTATATATTTATATATATATATATATACATATATATATATATATATATATATATATATATATATATATATATATATATATATATATACTCACTCATAAAGAAATAAGTTTCTTTATTCTTGTTTTTTGATGAAAAAAAAAAAAAAAAAATGACTCAATACTGGTCACCCCTGAAGCAGGAATTTTATTCCGTAATCGATAGGATTAATGTAAGAAAAAAACAAAAAAATTAATCTTGTATTGCTAATTTGGCTTTTATTTCAATTTTATTAACTTTCCATGCAATACTTAAAACTTGAACGAAAAACACACACATATATATATATATATATATATATATATATATATATATATATATACTCACTCATATATATATATATATATATATATATATATATATATATATATATATATTTCCCCATCCTGCAAAATCCCATTCTCCAAATCGCTCAAAGAATAACCTTTTTTTAAATAATTCTTTTCAACTCTGACCTTTGTCCCTAATTTCTTGTCGATCCTACGGATGTCCAACGGCAAAATAATTACCGCATGGTGTCCGCTAGCATATTTGACTCATAGCATTTGTATATCTAACACGAAGGAATTGAAAATAAAGCCAAATTTCGAAATAGAAATCTTAGCCATGCTTCGACTCCGTATCTCATCACCCTGTCCGTCCTCCCAGGCCTTACAACCGCCTTGCACAATTACATTGTCAAACTATCTCTGTTACAACTGGTGTACATCCTCCGTCAAAAACGACGATTAAAAAATATGCTCCCCCGGTGTTCCTACTTAATATTCATATAAAATCGTAGAATTGTGTCAGTAATTTTATTTTTCATATAAATTACTATCTTGCACTCCGGCGTTGCCCGGGAAGTAATGAGAATCACATGTGCTTTTGCTCTCAACCATTGAACTCCATGGTATTATTTTTATCTCATAGTAATAGTAGCAGCAAAAGAGACGGACAGTAAGGAGATGACGTAAATAAATAAATGACGTAAATAAAGAAGAAAAGGAAAACATTAAAGTCGTAGAAGAAGAAGAAGAAGAAGAAGAAGAACAACAACAACAACAATAAGAACAAGAAGAAAAAGAAGTTACGCCAAGGTAGACAGAGTTAGTGCGATTCTCAAGTTGTATTTCAGACCATGTGATGTTTAGGGGTCATTTGGCCTCTCGGTTCCGGAGGTGAAGCGAGCACACTTGAGTTTTTGCAGGGTTTGCATGCAGGTTGTTAATCTCGTAGTAGAGGAGTAACTCATCTAAGGCTGAGTTGAGGTTTGTTTCTACTGACTCAAAAGTACTCTCTTGGGATGTTACGCAAAGGTCGTAAGCATCGGTCAACCGCTCAGTGTTCTGGCTCATTAAAGTACTACTACTACTACTACTACTACTACTACTACTACTACTACTACTACTACTACTACTACTACTAGTATTAGTAGTAGAAGAACGAAAACGATAAAGACTAACGTAGTAGTTGTATTAGGGGTAAGTGAATGACGAAATAAATAAATGACGTAAATAAAGAAGAGAAGAAAAAACTAAATTAGTAGTAGTAGAAAGAGAAATAGAAATGACTGTGCAAGAGGATGACATAAATAAATAAATGACGCAAATAAAGAAGAAAAAGGAAAACTAAAGTAGCTGTAGTAGTTGATGGAGAAATGGAAAAGACTAATGTAGTAGTAGTAGTAGTAGCAGCAGCAGCAGCAGTAGTAGTAGTATTAAGTGTAAGAGGATGACATAAATTAATAGATGACGTAAATAAAGAAGTAAAAGGAAAACCTAAAGTAGAAGTAGTATTAAGTGTAAGAGGATTACATTCATAAATAAATGACGTAAATAAAGAAGAAAAGGGAAAAACTAAAGTAGAAGTAGTATTAAGTGTAAGAGGATGACATTTATAAATAAATGACGTAAATAAAGAAGAAATGGGAAACACTTAAGTAGAAGTAGTATTAAGTGTAAGAGGGTGACATATATAAATAAATGACGTAAATAAAGAAGAAAAGGGAAACACTTAAGTAGAAGTAGTATTAAATGTAAGAGGATGACGTATATATAAATAAATGACGTAAATAAAGAAGAAAAAGGGAAAAACTTAAGTTAAAGTAGTATTAAGTGTAAGAGGATGACATATATAAATAACTGACGTAAATAAAGAAGAAAATGGAAAAACTAAAGTAGAAGTGGTATTAAGTGTAAGAGGATGACATATATAACATTTCCCCCTCTCTCTACATATGTATTAGATATGTTGTCACTCTCTCTCTCTCTCTCTCTCTCTCTTTCTCTCTCTCTCTCTCTCTTTCTCTCTCTCTACTTATATTTGAATCGTCGAGTGTGAAATTCCCTTTTCTCATTTTCAAAAATGTAATCATCTCACTTGGATGCTTGACAATACCACAAGGTTGAAATAAATTATTGCATCGATGATTATATAATTTTGTGTTACTATATTTTATTTGATATATATATATATATATATATATATAT